>CM047430.1:38211023-38677076 GCA_026168455.1 Theocolax elegans | reverse complement strand
TAAATCATGATACGGAAAAGGCATTATCGCTTTTTGCCGATATGCAACGGTTTTTAATCCAAGAAATAAGTGAACAGCGGAAAAGTAATAGTACCGATTTGAAACTATGTCGGTGTGAAATTACTAATAGTTTTTCTGAATTACGGCAAGAAATACGTGATGTTCGAAATCTTATTGAGAGAGCGTGTAATGTTTATGGATCCAAGGACATTTCTACATCCTGTTGTAGTGTCAATTTAGAGAAAAATCTCAGTTGTTCCGGATATGTTTGTAACTAATTCGCCCTCGAATGAACTCAAAGTGTTAGTTGACAAAGGGACCATGATGCAGTGTGATGTTAGCGGTAGTGTTGATTCAGGAATTTTTAATATTTCGGAAAATTCTCAACCAACTTCCATATCAACGGTGAAGTGTACGGCTAGTGTATCCCTATCATCAGAGGACGAGAGTGACTGTATTATAATTTATCTAGAGATGTCTCGAAATTCTAAATGATTTGTCCATCTAGTGAGACTATACCAATAATTCCTAAATTTGTCGAAAATTTAAGTTCAGTTTCTAAAGTTATTCCAAATCTGCTATCATGTTAAGAAAATATTTCTCCAGTGATGTCACCTCAGCAAATTTTTATCAATGCTAGTGTTGCTAAAGGTAGTTCTGAGAGAATGGAAAATGATGATTTTGTAGTCGGTGCTTGTGACATCGTTTTGAATAATAACTCTTGATTTCTTGATAATTCAAACAGTGTTACACAGTCGGGAACATCCGTGGACGTTCGTAACACTGATGCGCCAATCGAAATTGATAGCGTTACATCACACGCAACATTAAACGCAGGGAATGATGGTGTGGATAAGAATTCTTTTTTAGAAAGTGTAAATGTGATGTTTACTCAAAGTAAAGAAGTGCTTAGCGTTATAGTTCCAGAGAGGTTGATGTTGAGACTATAGTTAAAAACTGTACTGTACCGTTGGTTGATGTTAAGGCTTCGCCTCGGTTTTGCAAATGTCGGGCGGGCATCGAATATATAACAAACATTGAATATCGCGTGTCACGTCGCGGTACGAGAGGTTACATCTGGATGGCTCTGAAGCAGGCCACGAAAGAAGCTGCAGACGAATATTGCGGCACCGGGTATTTTCTATTAGTTTACCTAATTATTAGATGTACTTTCGGACTGGGATAAAGAAAAATAGTATACGACATTCGGCCAGAATTTTGGATGCCCTGGCCTGCGTTTTATGACGACCTCGGCTTCGCCTCGGCCGTCATATCACGCAGGCCAGGAAATCCAACTTTCTGGCCATGTATCGTAATATACTATCCATTTGGGGGGTATCGTAATTTTAAATAAATTGATGTAATATAATGTGTTTATAGAATACATAAAATATAAGCATGTTATATACTCTCATAAATTATATTTTTCTTTAATGGCGGTGGTAACATTTTTTATAAAGTGGTATAAAATACTGTCGTTGTGTTATATATGGTTTTAATTTGTATGTGAATGTAGTATTATTTCAAAGTGATGGTTTTTATAATGCATATTTAAAAATTTTGGTATTTAATAGAATCTGTATAGTAATTGTTATTATAAAATTGAGTGTTATGAAAATCATTATTTACGCACGTTGGGTGAGTGATTGTATCTAAATGGCGGCTCTGTCGAAATATTTTATACATGATATATGCAAATATAATTCTAATTGTAAAATTTTAACAAATTTAAGTTTTTAAATAATAATTTTAAATACCTGTTTATACGTTATTATAAGAATTAAACTTTCGGTCGTTGTATTTTGGGAAACTCTGATTCTTTTTTGAAGTCTGTAAGTTTTGTCGAACGGCAGGCTATTATCAATTATTTTGCATATTTATTTTAATGATTCAGTAGTAGTAATATTTCAATGGATTTTCTTATATTTCATTTTTTTTATTTATTATAACTAATGTAATGATTTGTCATTTACAATATGATATGTTGCAACCGATTTTCAATTGTATTTTAATGATTTTCAGCGCAAACAATTATTAATTATTTTGCATATTCACTTTAATCATTCAATAGTTGTAATATTTTAATGTTTTTTTTCATACTTCCATTTTTATTTATTTATAAAATTTATATAAAATGTGTATAAATTTTCGTCTACACATTTACAATACTTTTTTAAACACTATATTGTTAGTGTAAATTTTGATTTTATTTTTTAATGTATCATTTTCTATTTTTGCATTATTTAACAGTAATATTTTTAAATTTTTTCTACTTTTAGCTCTTGAAAGAGCTACGTATAATTGACCATGGCTAAAAATTGGAGATGGTAAATAGATACCAACTTGATTGTATGACTGTCCTTGTGATTTGTTAATAGTCATTGCAAAACCTAATCGAATGGGAAATTGTTTTCTGCGCATGTTGAATGGTATATCGTCTTTAGATGGTGACAAAGTGATTCTTGGTATTAAAACTAATTTTCCAATTTTATTTCCGCTTATAATTTCTGCTTTAATTAAATGTTTCATAAGTTTTATTACTAATAATCTTGTTCCACTACAAAGACCTTCATTCACATTTAAATTTCTTAGAAGAATTACTATTGCACCTACTTTTAATTGTAATTTATGTAGAGGAAGTCCACTAGGTGTAAGGGAATTAAGAAATTCTGTAGGTAACATGACATCTAAGTTTTCTCCATTATCATCTTCTGCTGTATCTACACTTAAGTATTCAATAATTTGCCCTTTCATTATAGCCAAAATTTTATTATTTATTTCAATTACGTCGTTGTTGGTGAAGACTAATATAACTTTATCATTTATTTTTATTTCGTTTTCAAAAATTTCTGCAATGATATCATTTTCTTTTGTTATTAAATCAAGAGGGATTTCAAGCAGTTCATTTTCTTCTTCATACATATTTAAACGTTTACCTTCACCTACATTTAATAACCATTGTCTAAAATACTTGTCATTATCTGTCACTCGAAGATTTTCATTTAGTGTCATACGTATAAAATTCGGCCATAAGTAACTGTTTTTAACTGAATTTTCAATAACTTCAGTACGACTACCATGTCGTATAACTGGTAATGTTTGCCTAAAATCGCCTGAAACAACCAACATTTTACCACCAAATATTTTTTTATTATTACATATATCTTGAAATAGGCGATTGACTGCTTCAAAAGCATAATTCGATGTCATAGATATTTCATCCCATATTATAATTTGAACTTCTTTTAAATTTTTACCATCTATTGAATTAGATTTAATATTACATATAGTACATTCTGTGATATTAAGTGGTAGTTTAAATGTTGTGTGTACTGTTTTCCCGTTATGTAATAAATTTGCTGCAATCCCTGTCCAAGCAACACATAAAAATGAAATGTTTGTGAATTTAAGATAGTCTATTAGAACATTAAGTAAACAGCTTTTCCCACTTCCTCCTGGTCCATCAATAAAAAAGCTTTTTTTGTCTTCAATTTTTAAATGTTGCACGATAGTATCGAAAATGTCTTTGTTATGATTTTTTAAAGAATTTACTTTGACGTTTATTTCAGTAAATGTGCAACTTTTGTTATGTGTTGTTGATTTATCAGCATAATCTTCTATAAATGTAGATATAACGGGTAAATTAAAATTATTTAAAGAATATCCATTCAATTGTAGGTTCTTATCAATATTTAATGCTAGGTTTTCATCAGCATTTTGTTCATATTTTGGGTGGTAAAGAAAGTGTTTTTATATTTCGTACAAATCTCTTGCATTAATAGGATTGTGAAAAATACAAATATATGCAAATAATTCACAAAGAGCAGTAGGAAAGTGTAATTGTGTTGCTTCTTCCAAACATCTGTCCCATTCTTTATCTTCATTAACCAAATGTCTAGCTATAGAAGCTTCATAAAATGTAGAATAAATTATATCATCAACAGTACGTAAATCCTGAAATGATGATACTCCTTTGACATGTAAAAGTAATAATCTTATAAAATATCGTTTTCGATCCTTTGGATTCACTAAATACTTTCTGCTTAATACAGGTTTTTTTGTTTTTTTTTTCTTTTATTCCATGTTTTTGAATTATTATCAAATACATAATTTAATGGTATTTCGGAATATAAATAATTTCGTGCATCAGAATCGATTTGATTTAATTTTAAGTATGCTGTTAATGTCGTTTCTACATTTTTTTTTAAATTTCTGTTTCTTTTCCTTCTTTAAAATACACTTCTTGTTCATCTTCATTGTGAATAGCTAATCTTATTATGGTATGTGAAAGTTCGTGTAGAAGGTATTCTAATAGTATTATATTCATTGCTTTCAATATCTTCATCATGAGTTAAATTAGAACTGTCTTTTGATCTGATACCTGTGTCACGTATTTCTATGTTCGCACAGTCATGTTCTTTATAACACTATTTAAATAAGTATTTTATACATTGGACTGTTGAGCATACTTCGACATTAATGTGACAATTAAATTTTAACAATAAATAAGGATTATACGAAACAACAAACCGATTATCAGCTATTCTATTGTGGTATTTACCTTTATAATTGATTTTTTTGATATCATTTCTTCTTATATATAATGGATATCCTGATGAATTAAAAGTTGTTTTGTTATTAAATTTTTTTGGAAAATTTTTCGTACATTTTTTTGTGTCTTTACTCATGCAAGGTGAACTCATGTTTTGCTCTCCACAGGGTCCATGAATCATAAACTGTTTTACAATATTATACAACCGTGGATAGATATCTTCGTTTGGAATTTCTGCGTTTATGAGTTCATCTACTTTTTCGGGAGTATTAATTTTATAATTTTTATCTAAAAATTATAGCATATGCATGTGAGGAAGTCCACGTTTTTGAAATTCGATAACATAAGTGTAGGCGATACAATTTCCTAAAACACCTTGCTTAATTACCAATTCTTTAAATTCTTTTATTTTTTGATGAAATACCTTAAATACTAAATCTGGTCTATCAATTACAGTTTCATATTTTTTTAAATGTTCAGTTATTTCTTTTCAGTTTTGATTACATGTCATTGTTATAAATAAGTCAGGTTTTCCGTAACGATTTACTATACTCATTGAGTCAATGTAATTTGTTTTAGGAATCTTGAACTTCCAACAAAATTTGATGGCAAAATAAACATTTGTCCAATTTTTATATTTTCAGATTCTTTTTTCTTGTGTAAATAATCCATTACGCCTTTATAATAATCGCTTCTTAAAATATCTTGGTTTTCTTTACAAAATATAATCTTGATCGTTCAACTTTTACAAATGCATCAATTGTAAACTGTTGAGAAACTTTTCCCATATTAAGGTATGGATTAAATCCATTTCTCATAGAAAGTCTGTAATTATAAAATTGCAAACATGAAATATTGTTTTCTTATATTTGCATTTCATATTAGGCATCCATCCATATCCTCCATTTGGATAAATAAGTGGGTATGTCATTGGATCAGTGTGTTTACTTATTAAAGGAATACTAATTGGATTGTCATATTTTGAATATATAACTATATCCCGCTCTGAGTAGGCAGTCCATTTTTTCCTACAAATACCATTGCAACTTCATTACAAGTAGCTTCATTATATATATATTTTATCTAATTTTCTTCTAATATTCTAATTTTTCTTTTTCTACCTCATACATCATTTTATAAGCTTTAGCATAAGGATTAACATTTCTAATTAAGCTATCTAATTTACTTGACAATTCTAATTTTGTATCTAAATTATTTTTAAAACTTTTTCTTTCAGCTGCAGCTAATCATTATCTAGAACATACAATTGCCCATATTTTCGAGCTTCATTTTCATTTGGATGTAAAGCAAAAACATTGTGATATATTTGACCACATATTCTAAGAATTTGTGGTCCACTACCAGATAACTTATCAAAATTACCTCCAAAGCTTGCAAAAGCTAACGCATTATATATAGCCGAATATTTTTGCGAAAATTAATACTATCTTCCGATATTCCTGTAGCTAATTGCTTTAATTCTTCCGGATAGGGAGGCATTTTCGGTAAGTCTACGTTTCCTTTGTGACAACAATTAGAAAATTCTTTACCTAGTGTATATTCAAAAACAAAATGTTTAGTATTACAATGTTTACAAGTTTCAGACATATAACCTAAATTGTTTTCAATAATTATTTTTTCATCAAAATCTACATTTGCTATTCGACCTATTATTTTGGGATTTACTTACTAATATTACATTTTGTTCATTTTAATTAAAATACGTTTATTTAATTCTTTATAATTTATACCTTTTTTAGTATTAATTGGTTTATCATATACGTTAAAAAATTTTCCTTCGTCAATTTTTAATTTTTTAAGCAATATGATTGGTATTTAAATTTTAAATTTTTTTGTAAATGGTTTTATACTAATTTATCGATATCATTTTTTCTACTTTCGTTTAATATTTTCCATTTAATTTTTTGTACTATACTCATTGAGTCAATGTAATTTGTCTTTAGGAATCTTGAACTTCCACAAAATTTGATGGCAAAATAAAATTTGGTCCAAGTTTTATATTTTCAGATTCTTTTTTATGTGTAAATATCCATTACGCCTTATAATAATCGCTCTAAAATATCTTCGGTTTTGCTTTACAAAAATATAATCTTGATCGTTCAACGTTTACAAATGCATCAATTGTATAACCTGGTTTGAGAAACTTTTTCCCATATTAAGGTATGGATTAAATCCCTTTTCTCATAGGAAAGTCCTGTAATTAAAATTGCAAACATGAAAGTATTGTCCTTTATATGTGCATTTCATATTAGGCATCCATCCATATCCTCCATTGGATAAATAAGTGGGTATGTCATGGGATCAGTGTGTTTACTTATTAAAGGAATACTAATTGGATTGTCATATTTTGAATATATAACTATATCCCGCTCTGAAGTAGGCAGTCCATTTTTTCCTACAAATACCATTGCAACTTCATTACAAGTAGCTTCATTATATATATATTTTTATCTAATTTTCTTCTAATATTCTAATTTTTCTTTTTCTACCTCATACATCATTTTATAAGCTTTAGCATAAGGATTAACATTTCTAATTAAGCTATCTAATTTACTTGACAATTCTAATTTTGTATCTAAATTATTTTTAAAACTTTTTCTTTCAGCTGCAGCTAATCATTATCTAGAACATACAATTGCCCATATTTTCGAGCTTCATTTTCATTTGGATGTAAAGCAAAAACATTGTGATATATTTGACCACATATTCTAAGAATTTGTGGTCCACTACCAGATAACTTATCAAAATTACCTCCAAAGCTTGCAAAAGCTAACGCATTATTATATAGCCGAATATTTTTGCGAAAATTAATACTATCTTCCGATATTCCTGTAGCTAATTGCTTTAATTCTTCCGGATAGGGAGGCATTTTCGGTAAGTCTACGTTTCCTTTGTGACAACAATTAGAAAATTCTTTACCTAGTGTATATTCAAAAACAAAATGTTTAGTATTACAATGTTTACAAGTTTCAGACATATAACCTAAATTGTTTTCAATAATTATTTTTTCATCAAAATCTACATTTGCTATTCGACCTATTATTTTGGATTTACTTACTAATATTACATTTTGTTCATTTTTAATTAAAATACGTTTATTTAATTCTTTATAATTTATACCTTTTTTAGTATTAATTGGTTTATCATATACGTTAAAAAATTTTCCTTCGTCAATTTTTAATTTTTTAAGCAATATGATTGGTATTTAAATTTTAAATTTTTTTGTAAATGGTTTTATACTAATTTATCGATATCATTTTTTCTACTTTCGTTTAATATTTTTCCATTTAATTTTTTCTTTTCATTTTTTTTACATTGATCAGTATTTTCATTATAATAAATATGTTGTTTTTGTAATGCTTCTTTTTCTCGTTCATTTTTTATTTCGTCACTATTTATTTTTTGTCTTTTCATCATGGTTTGCTGTTTTCTCTTTATTTTTTTTCTTCTATTTTGCCGTCATTACTATTTTTACTTTTTACATAAGCTTCTTTTTTTCGTAATGCTTCTTTTTTCGTTCATTTTTTATTTCGTCACCATTCATTTTTTGTCTTTTCATCATGGTTTGCTGTTTTCTCTTTATTTTTTTTTCTTCTATTTTGCCGTCGTTGCTATTTTTATTATTTACATAAGCTTCTTTTTTCGTAATGCTTCTTTTTCTCGTTCATTTTTTATTTCTTCACTATTTATTTTTGTCTTTTCATCATGGTTTGCTGTTTTCTCTTTATTTTTTTTCTTCTATTTTGCCGTCATTACTATCTTTACTCCTCATATAAGCTTCTTTTTTATGCAACGCTTCTTTTTCTCGTTCATTTTTTATATCGATACAGCTAATTGTTTGCCTTTTTATCATAGTTTGCTGTTTTATTTTTAGCTGTTTTATTTCTATATCATTAAATTGTTTATTTTTATTTTTTTGATAAAATGAACTATAAGATGGTATTTCATAGTCTATTTCCATTGGGGTAATAGAATCAACGGAAATGATTTTATCTTTATTATATAAATTCATTATTGTTTGTTGTTCAGAAATAAATTTCTGTTGAAAATTTTATTCTATTATTTTTATTTCTGCTACATTCAATTTTTTTTCATCAATACAACAAATATGAATCATATATCTTTTGATTGGTATTGTTGAAATATTATAGTTTATATTTTGTAAAATTGGAAACATCGTAATACTACGTGTTTCGTATATTTTTAGTAAATGTGAACGCATTTGGGAAATATCATAGTTTAAACTGCATGGGCATAAATTAAATACAATAGAGACAGCAAAAGCTATCGCGAAAATTCCACAATCATAACTATTGGTTTGAAATTGCACTGTTTCAAAAACAATTTTTAATTGTTGACTATCTGGAAATAATCTATTGATGTATACTTTATTTTCATTTTGCAAATATTTAGCATTTAAACTATCATAAATGTGTATCGTTCTATTATTGTAATACATACAAATCCAATGACCTTTTTCATATTTTCCAGAAAATAACGATTGAATGTATTCATTATTCATTTGAACTGAGTTAATATTATATTGTTTTTGAACTAAAAGAGTTGTTTGCATATTGAATGCTGTACATGATTTAAGGATGTTATTAAATTCTAATATGTGTTCATCATTTAACGTAGAAGCATCGTCGCTATATGGTTCAATCGTTTTTACAACTAATATTTTTATTTCCGTCAAACCCATTATAAAAATGGTTTATTTTACAAAATGATTCACAATTATAAAAATAATATTAATAATTTGTTTCAATTGTTTAATAATAATTATAATTTTTTTTATTTTTCTAAACGATTATTTTAAATTTTTTTATTAATATTTTTTTGTAAAGCTGAAAAAAATAAAATATAAATTATTAGAAAACAGTGTTTATAAGAAAGTAGCTTCAATGTAATGAATGAAATATAGTTAATATAAATTTAATATTTTATAAATACTAATATTATACATACCCTAGTGGAAATACATTTTCGATGAAAATGCTCCAAAGTATGCTAAAAGTGGGCCAACTTGCGCCAAAAGTGGGCCGATGTTTACCAACATTGAAATATTTGGAACATTTTTCCAGTTTTGGCAAACTTTAGCCCACTTTTGGCCAATTTAGGAACATTTTGTATTGATTATGGAATAAATTTTTCAACCAGTAAAAAATTGTTTTTCACATGCAATTTCTTAAATTAAGGCGCACTTAATTGCGTTGATAATATTTAATATTGCAATAATAATATGTTGTAAATAATATGTTGTAATAATCTTTTCTGTAAATGGGCCAACATTTAAACAATCTGGGCCAACCTTTACACAAAGAGGGCCAAACTTTCCATCTAATGGGCCAATATTTGCACAAATTCTTTGCTAGTAGTTTGACACTCATAATTCCAATAAATGCAGCGCTGAATAAAAAAAACAAAGGGCAGCAGCATTCCAATTAATATTATATCAATAAAATATTATATTCCTAATGGCATTCCATACGATTAAAGTCACAAGGTATATTATAAAATTATCTTATTTTCATTTTAAATTATTATTGTTTGAAATATAATAAGTCTTTTTGTATTTCAGTATCCTGATTAGTTTATTAAGACTATCGAAATAATCAAAAATGCAGAAGTATTTCTTAATGATTAAGTTAAAAGGTAAAGTTTTGACTTTGTCAATTTATTTATAATTAATAATAAAAATGTTTTTGTTACAGATATAACATATATAATATCAATAATATGTGACAATATGCATATTGGATATAAATCTTCTAAATGGCATTTTAAAAACAGTAATATTTATTTGAATATTTTATCTAATGTTTAATTAATTATACATTTAATATTTAATGATATAATTTAATTTTTCTGTTAAAGATGATTTCGATGAATACTTGCTGAATTTATAAATTATATAAACAATAAAAACGATATATTTAAAAAAATATATCTTATGAAATATACAAGTGAATAGAGTACAATTGTAACATAATAATTGTAATTTAATTTAATAACATAATAATTGTAATTTGAAATTTTTGCAAAAATAAGTTTGTAAAATAAACAATAAAATTTAATTTGATTTATTGTATGTTCCAGTGTTGACATTTTATTAATTTTAATTACGTAATCAAATGTTATTTTAATTATTGTTATTAAGATAATTTTCTGGTAATAATATCGACATAGTAGTTGATATCTATTTGTTTAAAAAAACTATAAGGCCCAAAATTTATAAGGCCCAAAAACGTAAGGCCCAAAATTTATAAGGCCCAAAAATGTAAGGTCCAAATTTATAAGGCCCAAAAATGTAGGCCCAAAATTTATTGTTATTAAGATAATAATTTCTGGTAATAATACTCGACATAGTATTGATATCTATTTGTTTAAAAAAAAACTATAAGGCCCAAAATTTATAAGGCCCAGAAAACGTAAGGCCCAAATTTATAAGGCCCAAAAATGTAAGGTCCAAATTTATAAGGCCCAAAAATGTAAGGCCCAAAATTTATGAGGACAAAAATGTAAGGCTCAAAATGTAAGGCCTAAAATTGTAAAGTCCAATTAAAATAAAACTTTGAAACTATAAAAATGCATTTTTAAAAAACCGGAGAACCGGAGAACCGGAGACCAAAAGTCGATCCACTTTAATATAATATAAGATTTTATAAATGTACTGAAAAACAACATTCAAAAACTATTTTGTAAAATTTATTATTTTAAATTGCACCACTAAAAAATTAGTTTCCGATACATTTGTGAAAATAATGATTTATAAATGACTCTCAGTCGCATCGTCCAAACAAAGTTTCACGAATTCAAATACACAATTTGGGTACCAGCAGAGAAATAATTACTCAATGCACAAGTGCGTTTTTGACTTGTGCGAGTATCTAATACGCTTCGCTCAGGTGATCAGCTCGCGCAAGTTCGAAAATCAACACTGTCGCGCGAACATTCAAACAGCATTTAAATCATTTGAAACCTGCATAAACCGATATTTTACATATATTGAAAAAAAACCAAAACCAAATTTGTAAGTAAAACTTTATGCACTGTTTTGGAAAATGCGTAATAATTCATTTTGATGGATATATTGAGAAGCAGTTAATTGGTACTTAAGTGTAAAGTGAATTTTTTAACCCTTTGTGGCATGGTGTTCCCTGAGAGGGAACACTTACTTTTCATCACTTTTTGGCCATTTCTGTAATTAATGGATTTCTGTTGAGTTTTTTGCATTTTGTTGTTATCTTAAATGTTACATAACGTAGAAAAATTATCCATCAAACATAAATATTGATTGTTATTGTTTTATAAGTAAACAAATAAAAAGAGAACGTGATTTTATCAGAATAATTCACTTTTGACGAGACTTTCCACAATTTTTTCTTGAAAATCGTTAGATTTTCAAAATTCCTTAAAAATCCGATTAAATGATGTCCGTTATCTGGGATCCGCCATCTTGGATGAGGAGTTTCGCAAATCTAATGCCAGATTCGTATTCAGCGACCCCAAAGCCCCTGAGTAAGAATTTTCAAGTAAATTCATCAAACAGAAAAATGTGTTCATCAAAGGGTTAAGCTTACCCAAGTCTTTTCGGCTTATACAGCTATCCCCACTAACCCCACCACCTCGCATTCGCCGCGTTTTTTTATGACCCCGTGGGGAGGGAAACCATGTAGGAGCAACCTTACCCGAGACGGCCGGTGTATTCGAGAACTCTGTTTGGGTGGCAAGGTCCCTTTGAGTAGGCTTTACCATCGAAACCGAATATCTCACACTTCCCGCTCACGTTATGGAATCTAAAAAAAACACCTAACCAATCCCGGAAGCCGTACGAGGATGGTCACCCATCCAAGTATTAACCGCAGCAAACGCTGCTTAACTTTCGTGACCGGCCGAGGTGCGATCCCATAATTCCGCCACCGTGTCGGTGTCTCTGAAATTTAACTTTACACCCTAGTGACCAAACGAGTCGAAAATCATTTCTCGCACATGTATCAAATTTTTTAAACGCATTTTACGTCTACAGGGACATAAAATATTGCTCGTTACACAGGCGAAATAGATTTTCGGCACGGGCGACTTGCCACCCTCGTTTCGCTCGGGCGTCAATCTTCCCCCTCTGTTGATAATCAACTTTTTCGCCATCTAAATGAAAAGTACTATTTTGATACAGCATGCGTGACCGACAGTCAAGAATGTGAATCAACATAGTACTTTACAGCACTACAACCTAAAAATCGCAATTTGGTCGATATTTTCGGTATCTCGCGCTGTAAAATACATTTCATAATTGGTATGTAAAAGCTTTATTTACGAAATGAGAAGCTCTCGACCCGAGCTGAAGGCGAGTACCCATTAAGAAATCTACTAATTTCCATGCATATGCAAAAGCGTTGATTTCCGAAAGAGTGCGAGTTTATCGCCCGAGCGAAGCGAGGGTGACACTCGCAAGAGTCGAGAATCATCTTTCGCACATGTATCGAACAATATTTTTTTGATACCATGAGTGTAAATGCGATCTTTAAAATCCGGATAGGGCGTAAAATCGCATTATACTACCACTAAATTTAAAACTACTATTTCGACCCACTATACGTAAAGTGCGATTTTTCTTTTAAAAATTGTATGCACGCCCACGATAAAAAGCTACTTGGACAATAGAAGTCGCACGAGTCGAAAATCATCATTTGTTCACTTGTATAAAAAACTATTAATCCTATTAAATTTCATATTTGTATAAAAAATTTTCTTTCTGCAAAATTCTTACCACAAGAACAATTGGATCTAATTTCTTTGGAAACATCCTCTTCTTTAATTTCTTCTTGGCTAGCAAACATATCCTCAAATTCGCAATACGACATGATTTACGATTATAACTAGAATTAAATGCAATGCATTTAATAAATGTAAGTAAGTATCTCAAAGATTTTAAAAATTTTAAGTTTGGGAAATAACGGACACCCTAATACACTTGTGGGCGCACAAGTTAGATTTTCGTTCATCCGACGCGAAAACAGACGGGAAGAAATCCTACAAGGTTAAATATCTTTTAAATATATTTATTTAGGCTGAGCTTACGCAAGAACTCTTGTAATACTTATTAAAGTATAAAGAAAATTAACAAGTAAATCTATGGTTCCAGTTACGGCCTATGCGCCTCTGACGGGTATATAAGGGTGTAGTCAAGTTGGTCACTTTAAAAAATCTAATCTTTTTTCATTACATTTTTCGAAAGTATACATATTTAAGAGTATTGTCTTAAATTCTCACGAAGATCCAAGCAACAAAAATGTATTTTTCCTAAGCCAAGCGTTACTCTCTGAATACACGATAAAACGTAAAACGAAACTTTATACGCGTTTGTTTTGAAAGATCATTTTTTCATACGCGCCACACGATTTCTGCGGAACCAATGGACCGATTCTTCTGAAATTTTAACCACATATTCTACAGATAAATAAAAATAGTAAAAATGAATATAGTAAAAATTTTCATTTTTACTATATTTATTTTACAAAAAAAACAATGAAAAAATACGTATTTTTTCAATTTTTTAATAATTGTTGAATAAAATTGACAAAAATGCTTGAAAATCAATATCCGTAGGTCAAATATTACAAACGCATGAACCGCGTTGTTGTTCATCCAACGCAAAATTAGGCGGAAAAAATCCTACGTGGTTAAATATGATTTATACCCGGATTGTAATTTTTCAGGAACTTTTTCAATGCTTAATAAAACATAAAAATAATTTGCAAGTAAATCTATAGTTTTAGTTATCGCTTATGTACCTGTTACGGGTATACAAGTCGTATTTTTCTTGAAGAGACGGGAAAAAATCCTAGAAGGTAAAATATGATCCACCGAGGATGAAATTTTACAGCTACCCTTGTGAAACTCATTAGAATGTAATAGTATATGGTGTGCGAAGGGCATAAAGTGGTATTTTTTAGGCCGAGTATGGATTTGCAGTACGAGTTGCAGGTGAGTTAGCATGAGCCGAAGGATAGTACGTTGTTCGCCGAAGCCGAGTACTCAAAGACACGAGACATAAAAGCCCACTTAGCCCTTGGCACACACGATATTTTTTGTTACAAGTGCACCCTATCAAAAAAGTCCAGGTGGAATTCCCCGTGTACTTTCATATGTAATTCCACATGTAAATTTTTAGTGCGCAAAAATCGCGATTTTCGTGCATGTGTTACAAAAAATGACAAGTATAAATGTTTAGTTCCAAATACTTTCTATATACTTATTACAGTTATAAGATACAATTATATTGTATCTTATTTGCCGGTTAGCAATAATTCCAACATAAAAATTAATTGTAAGTAAAACAATTAGCTTACAGCAAACGTCTACAAAATGACTGTACAATTGAAACTTGCTAATTAATGAACTTGTGTTTACATATATTTCAAGCTTTAAGCTTAAAAATGAGTAAAAATAATTGATTAAATCATGAAACAGTGTACTATTAAAAAATTTCAATTATAGAATAATGCTGGAAAATTTGGATCCTTACTCAATTCAATAATTTAACGTTTCAACGTTTAATCAATTATTCTTACTTATTTGTATCACATTTGCGGGTTAGCAATACTTGCAACATGAAAAATACCGCTTACATCAAATGTCTACAAAATCATGCCACCCTGTATAATGGAAAATTGCTAATTAATAGAACAGTTTTATGTAAACATAAAATCTTAATATTTATCTAAAAACTACTCGAAAAAATGAAGAAAATGAGCGATTGAAGCTTAAAATCGAATGATTTGATTCTAAGATATGAGCCCTTGAAAAAACGATACAAAAATTTTCAATCTCAAATATCTTAGAAACTATTTATCTCACATAACCAGCCAAAGAACTCATCCAAGATAATGTTGAAATCTACTTTTTCCAAAATTTTGGATTTAAAAAATAAAAAGTTACGACCTAAACCGTGTCGGAAAGGAAAATCTATTTTTTTACATTATATTTTTTTACTCGAGAGCAAAGAGTAATTAAGACTTGATATTTTTACAGTAAAAAGTACTTGATATTTTCAATGTTCACCATTTTTTTCAACCGAAACTATCAATAATTTTTTGAATTACGAAACTTTAAGAAAAATTGTCTATTGTTGCAATAACTCAAAAAGAAATGAAGATAATCCTGATAGCACAAATCGTCAAAAAGACGTCGACAAGACGTTTTTTAAAATACGTGGATACGCATTTACAAAAACCATAAAGTACGTGGTGAAAACGCATTTAAAAGGTTATTTTGGCCGCACAAAGTTTCGTCAATAGTCTGTAATATAGTAAAAAAACGTCTAAAAAACGCGGTCTAAACATCTTTAATACGATATTACAACGTTCTTAAACGTCTTTAAAACGTTTGTAAGAGCTAACAAAGATTAAATATAGACGTTTATTGTACGATTTTTATACGATTTTTATACGTTTCCTATTTATTGTAGCGTATGATTGGAGAATTCATGAACGTTTTGAAGACGTATTTTAATGTTTGACCAGTTGTATGAACGACAAGCAGACGATTAACAAACGTTTACGAAACGATTACAAGACGTTTTTAAAACGTTTAAGCACACCAAAAAAGTATTTATCAAACACTGTATTTTTATTCATTATATGAAACTTTATAAATGAAAAGAACATTCTTTTTCTTCAATAATAGTAGGAACTTTTATTTTCTATTGGATAATAATATAAATAATACAATATTTTACATAATATTCTTAATTATTACGCAATTATCAACAACAGCGCAATTAACAGAAATACTAACATTAATTCGTTATTTTAAATGTAAGCGAATGACAAAATAAATTGATTTTAAAAGAATTAAATTCTATACCAGAAGTGTCTATCGTTCTAGACATAAGAGAGTCATATAAATAAAATAAATAAATTTTATGTAACGTTAAGACCCGCTTTGATTTTAATAAACGCTAGATGTCGCACAATTATCATCAATTTTATATTTTGAAGCCAATAAAGTTACTTTCTGTTTATACTTTAAGATGTGTGCATCGTTTTAAAGTATAATTATCAAAAGTTTGTGATCATTACAAAAACTAGGAAAACTATTATCGAGCAAAGTAGGTCAACTATGACTTTTATTTAAAGAATAATACAACTTTATATAAATTCCAATGACAGAAGTGCTAAATATTAGAATAATGTATCATTTTGCAAAGTTATGAGTCAATAAATAAGAGACAACTTTTAAAATATTCACACCAAAAATTATAAAATTATTGCAAAAATTTTATAAGATGTCCTTTAATTTTTAATGTGTATCTTTACAGAATGACATTATTAGATTATATAATATTTTTGTATTTGGGTTGTAGATGAAGTTCCATTGTTCATTAAATAAAATTAATACTTGACTAATTTCGGTCGGTCGACAACAACCCGATATCAAATCCACTTTACATACAATATGTACAATTACGTATAAGATGTGAATCACTTGTTCCTTTATCACCTTCGATCGGTGTATTAGCTACTAGAGATAAGGCCAGTTGTTCTCTTTTATTTTTATCTTCTAATGATTTTTCTTTGCTACCTTTGTTGTCTGTCCTTTTTCGTTCTTTTTTGTTTCTTTTTCCTAAAATAAAAATTAATTGTGTTTATAAAATATATTTTGATTATATAACTGATTACTTTTTATTTGCAGTTACCATCAGCGGCTGAACGGGCTTTAGAATTTTTTAAATAATTGCTAACATATGTGTGTAAATGTTTTGTTCTTGGTCGGTACATTTTTTTTGGAAAAGTAGTCGTGGCAACTAAAGAGATTATAGTAACAAATTATTTAAATGCTTCCATTTGTAATAGTTCATTATATAAAAAGAAAATACCTTCAATAAAGTTGTATAAAAAAGTTTTATTAAAAGGTAATTTTCCCTCTTTGTCCGCAACAACTGCAAAGCATCTGTAAACTATTGCACATTACACGTGAATTAATTTTACGAATGGTGTCATTCCAGTTTGTCTTGTCTACAAGAGGTTGAAGATACTGCCACTAAAATATTTAAAACAAATTTGTCAAAGATATAAATTAAAACATGTATAGATAATATGTATTTACGTTACAAGGGCAAAAAAGTTGAATCTCAACGGGATCGAAGATTGACGCCCAAGCAAAGCGAGTGTGATAAACTGCTCCAGTCGAGCACTATATTTGCTCACGTAACTAACAATATTTTATGCCCTAGTGGGTGTAAAATGCAATTACAAACTTTGTTGAGTATGTATGATGAAAATGCTATTTTACACTCACAAATTATTTAATGCAATGATTGACATATTTAGTGAAACAAACAATGTATCATCATCATCTTTGTAAAGAAGCATACAAAATTACAATTTTATTTCTGAAGGAATCATCTCTGCGTAATTCATCATCGAAAGATTCAAAGACATCTAGATCTTTGATTGAAAAATATTCTTTGAACAATAACGATTCTTCCAATTTTAATCATTTTTCCAAATCACTGTTATCATTTTTCCTTATACTTGTGCCAACAGCTAATTTAGTCTGATTTGCTATGATTTGATGTTGTTATACTGCAAATTTCATAAACAATTGACTATTTTATTGATTATATAGAATGTTTACATTTTCAATGACTGGTTACTTACATCCTATTATATTTAATTTTTGGTCAATAGGTAACTGCAAAAATTCTTCAAGTTTAAAACTGCTTGTACCTGCAACAAATCATAACATAATTGCGAAATAACGAATAGAGATAATGAACCGATAATATATTTGCAATGACGTTTATATTGCAATTATAGAACCAAATTAAAAATTTAAAAATTAAAATTTAATAATTATCAACATAATTACAAGTCAAATAGAGCGATATTTAAGGTTCCATTTGGGTGGATAAGTAGAAATGTACATACTTTTCCAACTTTTCTTGCTCAATTTTTAATTTTTAGTAAAAATAATATAAGAGCGTGTTTCACAACAACAAAATCAACCGCACTCATCTTTTATTTTTACAATTTCTCAAATTGAAAATTGATGGAATATTGTTCTAAAGCGTTTTTTACAAAATAACTATTTTAAACAAATTATATAAAAAAAACCAGTTTTAATAGCTAATATATAGCTTCAAAAGAATTAAAGTAACGCAAACATCTCGTTAATTTATTGATAAAAAAATTTGAAAACATTCATAGATCACCTTCTAGGTAAATACAAGACCGTTACAGAGTGCATTTTGATAAAATATATATAATTATTAATCTCTATTACCATAAAATTAGTATGTAAAAGTACCGATTCGCCTTAACTTATCAAGAATTGGGTATGTGACGCTAAATGTGTAATAAAAAATTATTGTTTTATTCTAAATTTAACAGAATTTCTATGCGTAGGACAGATGTTTTTGTTGCGTACGCGAAAAAAAAAGGTGAGTTTTTATTAAGTGTACTTATCCACTCAAATGGAACCTTAAATATCACTCTATTTGTGATGTAACTGTGTTAATAAAATATTACTTATGTCAACTGTAGTATAACTAAATTAATTAATATTTTTATCAGTCTTACAGTCAATAACAAATTAAATATATGTGCAGTCAGATTGCCCCTAATTATAATCACCCCCGAAGAATCTATAAAAATAAAAATAAAAATAAAAAATAAAAAATTAAAAACTCTAACTGAAAATAAAACAAATTATTAATAAAGCAATCAGACTGCCCCCTGCACCAAAAATCTACTCACCCCAAATATGTTGTCCGACGTTTCGAGCTCGCTGCTGCTCCTCATCAGGGACAGAAATGAATAACTATTCCACACCGATATTTATACCCTCAAAAAAGGTCCCCCACTCCAAGGACCCACACCCAAATAAATTCACACCAATAAACTAATTTAAGTTAAGATAGGATGATAAATCTTATTTAATTTACTTGACTCTAACATTAAATTAACATTCTTATCATTTCTAAATATATGAATACTCTCAAGACTTTCTCTTTTAAATGTATTCATAATATTTTGTTCTAAAATTTCTACATTATTAAAATCAAATGAATGAACAAAATCTAAACAATACTGTTTCAAATTCGATGCGACAGATACACTCCTCAAACTATATTTATGTTCATAAATTCTCTTTTTCAAATGTCTACTAGTTTGGCCAATGTAACACTTATCACAATCAATACAATTTATTTTATAAACAACTCCAGATTTATCCTCCTTTCTATCTCTATCCTTACAATTATTAAACAAAAAACTTAAATTATTAATATTTCTAAAGAAAACTCGAATATCTATAGACTAACAATAGTTTTTTAAATTCTTTTCTTATTCTTTCAGATAAACCTCTAACATACGGTATAACAACAAATGCATCATTTTTAAAATCAACTCTAATCTTTAATTTCCTATTATAAATTTGATTCACTCTCACTTCAATCACTCTATTAATCAAAACTATCGGATAATTATTATTAACAAAAGTGTTGTAGCCGATCGTAGCTTACTCGTAATTAATAAAGGTTTATTGTTCGCTAGCATACTTTGAAATCAAATTCTAAGAATTTTGACGTTTACACGATACGGTCCGTGCTAGACTTCGCGGCGTCGCTTTTAATTCTGTCGCGAGCTCCGGCGGGGAGCAGATTGTCACGTCCAGACTTGCACCAATTACCATAAAAAATATTACAAGAAGGCAAATGGTTAATAAACCATTCGCGTTCCTTTCGCTCTTGTTTGACTAGGACTAGCCTTACGTCTCCGGGAGTAGCGAGCGAAGTTATTTTGAGAGTAGAGATGCAGGATATAATGTGGGATAAATAAAATAATATATGTTTTATTTCGTATTAATTATGCATTATTTATTTAAATATAATATGCTGTTTTTCTTTAAATGAACACGTGAAACTAAATTATTACAGCTTTTTAATGGGCAAAAACACATAAATTTACACTATTTTATTAACAATTGTATAAAATTATTTAAGTCGAATAACGATTAATTTTGATTAAATAAACAAATGTACGGCGAACATATTAACACATTATAGAATAAAAAAATACACAAGGTTATTTTATTATAAACATTAATAATCAATAATTGAAATAGGAATCATTATAAGTAAATGCAGATAAAATAAAAAAATGGTTGTCGTTTAAAACATGAATTATAGTTAATAAATTGTATGTAATAATAATTGTTTTAAAAGAAAAACGGTTGGTTCAGCAATCGAAATAACATAAAGTATCAGGTTGCCTTTACGAATAATACAAGCGTATAGATAGCCGAAAAGAATATACCTTAAGTACCCAAATATATAGATATATATATGTATATATATATATATATGTGTGTATATTCGGTGAGGAACGAAGGTCCGCCTTGAACGTGGGTAGCGGTGTCAGATTGCCGTATAATGTCCTGCTAGACCTGCGGGCGTCGACGTTAGATATGTATGCTGTTGGAGCTCGACGATTTCCAGATGTCGAAGTCGTAGTTCCTCTACTATGGCTTGTAGATGTCAATGATACGTCTCGATTCCTCTTGTGATTTTTAATACGTATTACTTAAGTTCAAGTAGCAGAGCCACGCCCTCGGATAAGAATCAAAGAGTTGTCCAGCAGAGCTTCGCCTTGCGAAAGCTTTGGATGAAAATTTAGGAGTGCCTGTGTCTCTTCTGGGTCCTCTTTATATACCCTAAAATCCTATGCATCTGTCCTTGTCTTACGCTTCGCCTTGTCTTACACTTTGCCTTATATGGAGATGTGTAAGTAGTTTCTCGATTTTTCTGTGCTTGCACCCGATTGGACCGTTAGATGTGCGTAGTTAAAAATTATCGAATCCCATGCATTCTCTGTATCGCTTCGTAGTTAATTCGGAGAATTTGCTGTCCCCCTTTTATTACTGCGACGTTATCCATAAGAACGGCTTAATTTTACTTCCTTCTAATGCTCGAATTTTCTAGTCGATGTTTTCCCATTGCCGGCTCTTCTCCGAGCATTGATTTTAGTGTAGTAACAAAAAAAACTCTTGCGTAACCCTAGTTTCGATCTCACTATCGGCGACAGCTTGTATGAGATTGGCTTTGAAAATCTATTCACTCCTACTTATCAGTCTCTTAAAAAGTCGTTAACAAAAAAGTTTTTTTAACTAAATCCAAATTTACTTTTCTAAAATCACCGTGTGACAGTTTAACGGCACGGTCAATAACACCTTTCAACGCACCAATCTTGTCACTGAACTGGTGATGAAAATGGAAATTTAAAAATCTACCCGACCAAGTAGGCTTTCTATACCAATTTAATTTAACTTTATTTTATCATCTCTAATAACTTTAATATCTAAAAAATTTAATTCTTTATCAATCTCAACCTCTACTGTAAACTTAATTCTATCATGAAATGAATTAAAAACATTAACCATTTCATCAACAAAACATTCAGGTACTATCGTAAAGATGTCATCAACAAATCTACTAAAAAACTTGGTTCAAAACTCAATTGTGACAAAGCAATACCCTCTAACTTTCCATTACTAAATTAGCTATTACAGATGACAACGGTGATCTCATTGGGCAACCATATCTTTATTCATAAAAATCTTTATCAAAAGAAAAAAAAGTATTATTAAATACTAAATTAAGTGCATTGGTAAATTCATTAATATCTAAAATAGTATATAAACTAATATCTGACCATTTTTCTAATTTATTTGAACATTTTTCTAATGTAATTGTGTTGATAATTATTAAATTTTAATTTTTAAATTTTTAATTTGGTTCTATAATTGCAATATAAACGTCATTGCAAATATATTATCGGTTCATTATCTCTATTCGTTATTTCGCAATTATGTTATGATTTGTTGCAGGTACAAGCAGTTTTAAACTTGAAGAATTTTTGCAGTTACCTATTGACCAAAAATTAAATATAATAGGATGTAAGTAACCAGTCATTGAAAATGTAAACATTCTATATAATCAATAAAATAGTCAATTGTTTATGAAATTTGCAGTATAACAACATCAAATCATAGCAAATCAGACTAAATTAGCTGTTGGCACAAGTATAAGGAAAAATGATAACAGTGATTTGGAAAAATGATTAAAATTGGAAGAATCGTTATTGTTCAAAGAATATTTTTCAATCAAAGATCTAGATGTCTTTGAATCTTTCGATGATGAATTACGCAGAGATGATTCCTTCAGAAATAAAATTGTAATTTTGTATGCTTCTTTACAAAGATGATGATGATACATTGTTTGTTTCACTAAATATGTCAATCATTGCATTAAATAATTTGTGAGTGTTGTAACGTGGTCCTCACTTTCGTGGCCCGTAAACCACGCTACTCGGTTCCACTTTATTTAATATATATATATTACCTTTTTAATCCGGTAAAGACCGTATTTAATATTTTTACTGGGCGCCAGGTCTTACCAATACAAATAACTTCCCGGTACGACTCCTCAGGACGCGGCTCCGACGCCAATACGGAGGTGGCGAAACCAACGACGAATATTATTTCCTCGGAACACGTGGCGGTAAATTGTCGAGGTACAGGTCGATAAATTAGAAAACTCAATAATTTTAATTAGATCAAATCGATAATTATTTTGATTTATTTATTCACTCAAAATTCCGATCACTACGGGTGATCACCGTTACAATATTTTGAACACGAAAAAAGATTGTATTTTAATGAATTCCCGCGAGCTAGCCCGATCTTCCGGTCACCGATAATCTATTATAAAAGAAAAAGAACGCAGGAGGTCTATACGCGACGCGTAAGAAATCCGGCGATACACTCGATTTACTACTAAATTGATAGGTGGCCGTGCAGCCCACTTACCGCAACGAGAAAACGATCTTCTTCCAGAAATAAACGGCTAGACTACTATCACTACTACTACTACTATCTGGTCTTCTACAAAAATACTACAGAAAATTTGCTCGGTGTGCTCGCGGAGACTATCCGGCTACGAATGACGATCGGGACTCGTAGCATCCCGCTCGTCCTCGTAGTTCGTTAAAACGCGGCGCTGATTGTCTTCTTCTTCCTTACTTTTCAACCAATAATATCTTCCAGGTTAATTAGATGATTGACTATTACCGCCGTCCGCGCCATCTATTCCCGTATCAATCTTCTTTTCCCCAGTGACGGAATAACGAAATAACCCGTATTCCGTTGAGGAACTGACTTGCGCCTCCACCAATGCAACAGGTGTATCTTCTTTCTCTCTCGTGCACACACGCTGTAGATGGCTACTTCCCGCTCATTCCGTCGTTCCCTCCTCGGTGCGCCGCCATGTGCCGCGGCGTGCATGTGCGAGAGCAGCGAGCGCCGCCCCCCCCCTCTCTGCCGCGCTGACCCTAGTACACACGCAGCCGGCCGAGTCCGTTGCACGCGAGTCGGGCGTCGTTTGTTTACACGACGGCGAACGGGTTTTTATTTTGTGTTTGTAAAGAGTGCGCCAGTTCCTGGGTCGTCGTCTTCGTGGCTGCCTTCGTTCTCCATCACCAGGTCGTCGGGAGATGGTATTGGATCTACGTGGGAACATGGTTGGACGTCGGTGGCGGTATGGTTGTATCATTCCTTCTTTGTTATTAAACTCCTTCCTTTCTCCAATCCTCCGATTTCCTCAACAGATCAATAAAAACCCTATTAATTTTTAGTAAAATAATATAAGAGCGTGTTTCACAACAACAAAATCAACCGCACTCATCTTTTATTTTTACAATTTCTCAAATTGAAAATTGATGGAAATATTGTTCTAAAGCGTTTTTTACAACAATAACTATTTTAACAATTATATAAAAAAAACCAGTTTTAATAGCTAATATATAGCTTCAAAAGAAATTAAAGTAACGCAAACATCTCGTTAATTTATTGATAAAAAATTTGAAAACATTC
The DNA here is from genome assembly GCA_026168455.1 of Theocolax elegans. Classification (NCBI taxonomy): domain Eukaryota; kingdom Metazoa; phylum Arthropoda; class Insecta; order Hymenoptera; family Cerocephalidae; genus Theocolax; species Theocolax elegans. Next base: position 38,652,568 of record CM047430.1, on the reverse strand, counting down.
ATAGATCACCTTCTAGGTAAATACAAGACCGTTACAGAGTGCATTTTGATAAAATATATATAATTATTAATCTCTATTACCATAAAATTAGTATGTAAAAGTACCGATTCGCCTTAACTTATCAAGAATTGGGTATGTGACGCTAAATGTGTAATAAAAAATTATTGTTTTATTCTAAATTTAACAGAATTTCTATGCGTAGGACAGATGTTTTTGTTGCGTACGCGAAAAAAAAGGTGAGTTTTTATTAAGTGTACTTATCCACTCAAATGGAACCTTAAATATCACTCTATTTGTGATGTAACTGTGTTAATAAAATATTACTTATGTCAACTGTAGTATAACTAAATTAATTAATATTTTTATCAGTCTTACAGTCAATAACAAATTAAATATATGTGCAGTCAGATTGCCCCTAATTATAATCACCCCCCGAAGAATCTATAAAAATAAAAATAAAAATAAAAATAAAAAATTAAAAACTCTAACTGAAAATAAAACAAATTATTAATAAAGCAATCAGACTGCCCCCTGCACCAAAAATCTACTCACCCCAAATATGTTGTCCGACGTTTCGAGCTCGCTGCTGCTCCTCATCAGGGACAGAAATGAATAACTATTCCACACCGATATTTATACCCTCAAAAAAGGTCCCCCACTCCAAGGACCCACACCCAAATAAATTCACACCAATAAACTAATTTAAGTTAAGATAGGATGATAAATCTTATTTAATTTACTTGACTCTAACATTAAATTAACATTCTTATCATTTCTAAATATATGAATACTCTCAAGACTTTCTCTTTTAAATGTATTCATAATATTTTGTTCTAAAATTTCTACATTATTAAAATCAAATGAATGAACAAAATCTAAACAATACTGTTTCAAATTCGATGCGACAGATACACTCCTCAAACTATATTTATGTTCATAAATTCTCTTTTTCAAATGTCTACTAGTTGGCCAATGTAACACTTATCACAATCAATACAATTTATTTTATAAACAACTCCAGATTTATCCTCCTTTCTATCTCTATCCTTACAATTATTAAACAAAAAACTTAAATTATTAATATTTCTAAAGAAAACTCGAATATCTATAGACTAACAATAGTTTTTTAAATTCTTTTCTTATTCTTTCAGATAAACCTCTAACATACGGTATAACAACAAATGCATCATTTTTAAAATCAACTCTAATCTTTAATTTCCTATTATAAATTTGATTCACTCTCACTTCAATCACTCTATTAATCAAAACTATCGGATAATTATTATTAACAAAAGTGTTGTAGCCGATCGTAGCTTACTCGTAATTAATAAAGGTTTATTGTTCGCTAGCATACTTTGAAATCAAATTCTAAGAATTTGACGTTTACACGATACGGTCCGTGCTAGACTTCGCGGCGTCGCTTTTAATTCTGTCGCGAGCTCCGGCGGGGAGCAGATTGTCACGTCCAGACTTGCACCAATTACCATAAAAAATATTACAAGAAGGCAAATGGTTAATAAACCATTCGCGTTCCTTTCGCTCTTGTTGACTAGGACTAGCCTTACGTCTCCGGGAGTAGCGAGCGAAGTTATTTGAGAGTAGAGATGCAGGATATAATGTGGGATAAATAAAATAATATATGTTTTATTTCGTATTAATTATGCATTATTTATTTAAATATAATATGCTGTTTTTCTTTAAATGAACACGTGAAACTAAATTATTACAGCTTTTTAATGGGCAAAAACACATAAATTTACACTATTTTATTAACAATTGTATAAAATTATTTAAGTCGAATAACGATTAATTTTGATTAAATAAACAAATGTACGGCGAACATATTAACACATTATAGAATAAAAAATACACAAGGTTATTTTATTATAAACATTAATAATCAATAATTGAAATAGGAATCATTATAAGTAAATGCAGATAAAATAAAAAAATGGTTGTCGTTTAAAACATGAATTATAGTTAATAAATTGTATGTAATAATAATTGTTTTAAAAGAAAAACGGTTGGTTCAGCAATCGAAATAACATAAAGTATCAGGTTGCCTTTACGAATAATACAAGCGTATAGATAGCCGAAAAGAATATACCTTAAGTACCCAAATATATAGATATATATATGTATATATATATATATATGTGTGTATATTCGGTGAGGAACGAAGGTCCGCCTTGAACGTGGGTAGCGGTGTCAGATTGCCGTATAATGTCCTGCTAGACCTGCGGGCGTCGACGTTAGATATGTATGCTGTTGGAGCTCGACGATTTCCAGATGTCGAAGTCGTAGTTCCTCTACTATGGCTTGTAGATGTCAATGATACGTCCTCGATTCCTCTTGTGATTTTTAATACGTATTACTTAAAGTTCAAGTAGCAGAGCCACGCCCTCGGATAAGAATCAAAGAGTTGTCCAGCAGAGCTTCGCCTTGCGAAAGCTTTGGATGAAAATTTAGGAGTGCCTGTGTCTCTTCTGGGTCCTCTTTATATACCCTAAAATCCTATGCATCTGTCCTTGTCTTACGCTTCGCCTTGTCTTACACTTTGCCTTATATGGAGATGTGTAAGTAGTTCTCGATTTTTCTGTGCTTGCACCCGATTGGACCGTTAGATGTGCGTAGTTAAAAATTATCGAATCCCATGCATTCTCTGTATCGCTTCGTAGTTAATTCGGAGAATTTGCTGTCCCCCTTTTATTACTGCGACGTTATCCAAAGAACGGCTTAATTTATTACTTCCTTCTAATGCTCGAATTTTCTAGTCGATGTTTCCCATTGCCGGCTCTTCTCCGAGCATTGATTTTATAGTGTAGTACAAAAAAACTCTTGCGTAACCCTTCGTTTCGATCTCACTATCGGCGATCCCGCTTGTATGCGTATTGGCTTTGAATAATATCTTCAACTCTACTTATCAGTCTCTTACTCGTTTGAAACACTCGTAAAATAATCTGTTCCTTAGCTCTATTTTATATTACTGCATTTACTTAGAATCATTCTTTATCAACCTTATTTTGTTCGTCTTCTACGCCGTATTTTTATTCTAAACTATGCAGTACTTTTTACGAAAAATAATAATATAATTTTCGTCGGGACGCGACAAGATCTTGTATGATCGTTCTGTATTTATATTTCATATTTATTATGAAGCTACTGTTAAATAAAAACGCACTATCTTGAAAATAATGTTTTACTTTGATTATTATTTCGGACACACAAAAAGTCGTTAACAAAAAGTTTTTTTAACTAAATCCAAATTTACTTTTCTAAAATCACCGTGTGACAGTTTACGGCACGGTCAATAACACCTTTCAACGCACCAATCTTGTCACTGAACTGGTGATGAAAATGGAAATTTAAAAATCTACCCGACCAAGTAGGCTTTCTATACCAATTTAATTTAACTTTATTTTTATCATCTCTAATAACTTTAATATCTAAAAAATTTAATTCTTTATCAATCTCAACCTCTACTGTAAACTTATTCTATCATGAAATGAATTAAAAACATTAACCATTTCATCAACAAACATTCAGGTACTATCGTAAAGATGTCATCAACAAATCTACTAAAAATCATTGGTTCAAAACTCAATTGTGACAAAGCAATACCCTCTAACTTTTCCATTACTAAATTAGCTATTACAGATGACAACGGTGATCTCATTGGGCAACCATATCTTTATTCATAAAAATCTTTATCAAAAGAAAAAAAAGTATTATTAAATACTAATTAAGTGCATTGGTAAATTCATTAATATCTAAATAGTATATAAACTAATATCTGACCATTTTTCTAATTTATTTGAACATTTTTCTAATGTAATTGTGTTGATAATTATTAAATTTTAATTTTTAAATTTTTAATTTGGTTCTATAATTGCAATATAAACGTCATTGCAAATATATTATCGGTTCATTATCTCTATTCGTTATTTCGCAATTATGTTATGATTTGTTGCAGGTACAAGCAGTTTTAAACTTGAAGAATTTTTGCAGTTACCTATTGACCAAAAATTAAATATAATAGGATGTAAGTAACCAGTCATTGAAAATGTAAACATTCTATATAATCAATAAAATAGTCAATTGTTTATGAAATTTGCAGTATAAACAACATCAAATCATAGCAAATCAGACTAAATTAGCTGTTGGCACAAGTATAAGGAAAAATGATAACAGTGATTTGGAAAAATGATTAAAATTGGAAGAATCGTTATTGTTCAAAGAATATTTTCAATCAAGATCTAGATGTCTTTGAATCTTTCGATGATGAATTACGCAGAGATGATTCCTTCAGAAATAAAATTGTAATTTTGTATGCTTCTTTACAAAGATGATGATGATACATTGTTTGTTTCACTAAATATGTCAATCATTGCATTAAATAATTTGTGAGTGTAAAATAGCATTTCATCATACATACTCAACAAAGTTTGTAATTGCATTTTACACCCACTAGGGCATAAAATATTGTTAGTTACGTGAGCAAATATAGTGCTCGACTGGAGCAGTTTATCACACTCGCTTTGCTTGGGCGTCAATCTTCGATCCCGTTGAGATTCAACTTTTTTGCCCTTGTAACGTAAATACATATTATCTATACATGTTTTAATTTATATCTTTGACAAATTTGTTTTAAATATTTTAGTGGCAGTATCTTCAACCTCTTGTAGACAAGACAACTGGAATGACACCATTCGTAAAATTAATTCACGTGTAATGTGCAATAGTTTACAGATGCTTTGCAGTTGTTGCGGACAAAGAGGGAAAATTACCTTTTAATAAAACTTTTTTATACAACTTTATTGAAGGTATTTTCATTATATAAAAAGAAAATACCTTCAATAAAGTTGTATAAAAAAGTTTTATTAAAAGGTAATTTTCCCTCTTTGTCCGCAACAACTGCAAAGCATCTGTAAACTATTGCACATTACACGTGAATTAATTTTACGAATGGTGTCATTCCAGTTTGTCTTGTCTACAAGAGGTTGAAGATACTGCCACTAAAATATTTAAAACAAATTTGTCAAAGATATAAATTAAAACATGTATAGATAATATGTATTTACGTTACAAGGGCAAAAAAGTTGAATCTCAACGGGATCGAAGATTGACGCCCAAGGCAAAGCGAGTGTGATAAACTGCTCCAGTCGAGCACTATATTTGCTCACGTAACTAACAATATTTTATGCCCTAGTGGGTGTAAAATGCAATTACAAACTTTGTTGAGTATGTATGATGAAAATGCTATTTTACACTCACAAATTATTTAATGCAATGATTGACATATTTAGTGAAACAAACAATGTATCATCATCATCTTTGTAAAGAAGCATACAAAATTACAATTTTATTTCTGAAGGAATCATCTCTGCGTAATTCATCATCGAAAGATTCAAAGACATCTAGATCTTTGATTGAAAAATATTCTTTGAACAATAACGATTCTTCCAATTTTAATCATTTTTCCAAATCACTGTTATCATTTTTCCTTATACTTGTGCCAACAGCTAATTTAGTCTGATTTGCTATGATTTGATGTTGTTATACTGCAAATTTCATAAACAATTGACTATTTTATTGATTATATAGAATGTTTACATTTTCAATGACTGGTTACTTACATCCTATTATATTTAATTTTTGGTCAATAGGTAACTGCAAAAATTCTTCAAGTTTAAAACTGCTAGTACCTGCAACAAATCATAACATAATTGCGAAATAACGAATAGAGATAATGAACCGATAATATATTTGCAATGACGTTTATATTGCAATTATAGAACCAAATTAAAAATTTAAAAATTAAAATTTAATAATTATCAACACAATTACATTAGAAAAATGTTCAAATAAATTAGAAAAATGGTCAGATATTAGTTTATATACTATTTTAGATATTAATGAATTTACCAATGCACTTAATTTAGTATTTAATAATACTTTTTTTTCTTTTGATAAAGATTTTTATGAATAAAGATATGGTTGCCCAATGAGATCACCGTTGTCATCTGTAATAGCTAATTTAGTAATGGAAAAGTTAGAGGGTATTGCTTTGTCACAATTGAGTTTTGAACCAATGATTTTTAGTAGATTTGTTGATGACATCTTTACGATAGTACCTGAATGTTTTGTTGATGAAATGGTTAATGTTTTTAATTCATTTCATGATAGAATTAAGTTTACAGTAGAGGTTGAGATTGATAAAGAATTAAATTTTTTAGATATTAAAGTTATTAGAGATGATAAAAATAAAGTTAAATTAAATTGGTATAGAAAGCCTACTTGGTCGGGTAGATTTTTAAATTTCCATTTTCATCACCAGTTCAGTGACAAGATTGGTGCGTTGAAAGGTGTTATTGACCGTGCCGTTAAACTGTCACACGGTGATTTTAGAAAAGTAAATTTGGATTTAGTTAAAAAAACTTTTTGTTAACGACTTTTTGTGTGTCCGAAATAAATAATCAAAGTAAAACATTATTTTCAAGATAGTGCGTTTTTATTTAACAGTAGCTTCATAATAAATATGAAATATAAATACAGAACGATCATACAAGATCTTGTCGCGTCCCGACGAAAATTATATTATTATTTTTCGTAAAAAGTACTGCATAGTTTAGAATAAAAATACGGCGTAGAAGACGAACAAAATAAGGTTGATAAAGAATGATTCTAAGTAAATGCAGTAATATAAAATAGAGCTAAGGAACAGATTATTTTACGAGTGTTTCAAACGAGTAAGAGACTGATAAGTAGAGTTGAAGATATTATTCAAAGCCAATACGCATACAAGCGGGATCGCCGATAGTGAGATCGAAACGAAGGGTTACGCAAGAGTTTTTTTGTACTACACTATAAAATCAATGCTCGGAGAAGAGCCGGCAATGGGAAACATCGACTAGAAAATTCGAGCATTAGAAGGAAGTAATAAATTAAGCCGTTCTTTGGATAACGTCGCAGTAATAAAAGGGGGACAGCAAATTCTCCGAATTAACTACGAAGCGATACAGAGAATGCATGGGATTCGATAATTTTTAACTACGCACATCTAACGGTCCAATCGGGTGCAAGCACAGAAAAATCGAGAACTACTTACACATCTCCATATAAGGCAAAGTGTAAGACAAGGCGAAGCGTAAGACAAGGACAGATGCATAGGATTTTAGGGTATATAAAGAGGACCCAGAAGAGACACAGGCACTCCTAAATTTTCATCCAAAGCTTTCGCAAGGCGAAGCTCTGCTGGACAACTCTTTGATTCTTATCCGAGGGCGTGGCTCTGCTACTTGAACTTTAAGTAATACGTATTAAAAATCACAAGAGGAATCGAGACGTATCATTGACATCTACAAGCCATAGTAGAGGAACTACGACTTCGACATCTGGAAATCGTCGAGCTCCAACAGCATACATATCTAACGTCGACGCCCGCAGGTCTAGCAGGACATTATACGGCAATCTGACACCGCTACCCACGTTCAAGGCGGACCTTCGTTCCTCACCGAATATACACACATATATATATATATATATACATATATATATCTATATATTTGGGTACTTAAGGTATATTCTTTTCGGCTATCTATACGCTTGTATTATTCGTAAAGGCAACCTGATACTTTATGTTATTTCGATTGCTGAACCAACCGTTTTTCTTTTAAAACAATTATTATTACATACAATTTATTACTATAATTCATGTTTTAAACGACAACCATTTTTTTATTTTATCTGCATTTACTTATAATGATTCCTATTTCAATTATTGATTATTAATGTTTATAATAAAATAACCTTGTGTATTTTTTTATTCTATAATGTGTTAATATGTTCGCCGTACATTTGTTTATTTAATCAAATTAATCGTTATTCGACTTAAATAATTTTATACAATTGTTAATAAAATAGTGTAAATTTATGTGTTTTTGCCCATTAAAAAGCTGTAATAATTTAGTTTCACGTGTTCATTTAAAGAAAAACAGCATATTATATTTAAATAAATAATGCATAATTAATACGAAATAAAACATATATTATTTTATTTATCCCACATTATATCCTGCATCTCTACTCTCAAAATAACTTCGCTCGCTACTCCCGGAGACGTAAGGCTAGTCCTAGTCAAACAAGAGCGAAAGGAACGCGAATGGTTTATTAACCATTTGCCTTCTTGTAATATTTTTTATGGTAATTCGTGCAAGTCTGGACGTGACAATCTGCTCCCCGCCGGAGCTCGCGACAGAATTAAAAGCGACGCCGCGAAGTCTAGCACGGACCGTATCGTGTAAACGTCAAAATTCTTAGAATTTGATTTCAAAGTATGCTAGCGAACAATAAACCTTTATTAATTACGAGTAAGCTACGATCGGCTACAACACTTTTGTTAATAATAATTATCCGATAGTTTTGATTAATAGAGTGATTGAAGTGAGAGTGAATCAAATTTATAATAGGAAATTAAAGATTAGAGTTGATTTTAAAAATGATGCATTTGTTGTTATACCGTATGTTAGAGGTTTATCTGAAAGAATAAGAAAAGAATTTAAAAAACTATTGTTAGTCTATAGATATTCGAGTTTTCTTTAGAAATATTAATAATTTAAGTTTTTTGTTTAATAATTGTAAGTATAGAGATAGAAAGGAGGATAAATCTGGAGTTGTTTATAAAATAAATTGTATTGATTGTGATAAGTGTTACATTGGCCAAACTAGTAGACATTTGAAAAAGAGAATTTATGAACATAAATATAGTTTGAGGAGTGTATCTGTCGCATCGAATTTGAAACAGTATTGTTTAGATTTTGTTCATTCATTTGATTTTAATAATGTAGAAATTTTAGAACAAAATATTATGAATACATTTAAAAGAGAAAGTCTTGAGAGTATTCATATATTTAGAAATGATAAGAATGTTAATTTAATGTTAGAGTCAAGTAAATTAAATAAGATTTATCATCCTATCTTAACTTAAATTAGTTTATTGGTGTGAATTTATTTGGGTGTGGGTCCTTGGAGTGGGGGACCTTTTTTGAGGGTATAAATATCGGTGTGGAATAGTTATTCATTTCTGTCCCTGATGAGGAGCAGCAGCGAGCTCGAAACGTCGGACAACATATTTGGGGTGAGTAGATTTTTGGTGCAGGGGGCAGTCTGATTGCTTTATTAATAATTTGTTTTATTTTCAGTTAGAGTTTTTAATTTTTAATTTTTTATTTTTATTTTTATTTTTATAGATTCTTCGGGGGTGATTATAATTAGGGGCAATCTGACTGCACATATATTTAATTTGTTATTGACTGTAAGACTGATAAAAATATTAATTAATTTAGTTATACTACAGTTGACATAAGTAATATTTTATTAACACAGTTACATCACAAATAGAGTGATATTTAAGGTTCCATTTGAGTGGATAAGTACACTTAATAAAAACTCACCATTTTTTTTCGCGTACGCAACAAAAACATCTGTCCTACGCATAGAAATTCTGTTAAATTTAGAATAAAACAATAATTTTTTATTACACATTTAGCGTCACATACCCAATTCTTGATAAGTTAAGGCGAATCGGTACTTTTACATACTAATTTTATGGTAATAGAGATTAATAATTATATATATTTTATCAAAATGCACTCTGTAACGGTCTTGTATTTACCTAGAAGGTGATCTATGAATGTTTTCAAATTTTTTTATCAATAAATTAACGAGATGTTTGCGTTACTTTAATTCTTTTGAAGCTATATATTAGCTATTAAAACTGGTTTTTTTTATATAATTTGTTTAAAATAGTTATTTTGTAAAAAACGCTTTAGAACAATATTCCATCAATTTTCAATTTGAGAAATTGTAAAAATAAAAGATGAGTGCGGTTGATTTTGTTGTTGTGAAACACGCTCATTATATTATTTTTACTAAAAATTAAAAATTGAGCAAGAAAAGTTGGAAAAGTATGTACATTTCTACTTATCCACCCAAATGGAACCTTAAATATCGCTCTATTTGACTTGTAATTATGTTGATAATTATTAAATTTTAATTTTTAAATTTTTAATTTGGTTCTATAATTGCAATATAAACGTCATTGCAAATATATTATCGGTTCATTATCTCTATTCGTTATTTCGCAATTATGTTATGATTTGTTGCAGGTACAAGCAGTTTTAAACTTGAAGAATTTTTGCAGTTACCTATTGACCAAAAATTAAATATAATAGGATGTAAGTAACCAGTCATTGAAAATGTAAACATTCTATATAATCAATAAAATAGTCAATTGTTTATGAAATTTGCAGTATAACAACATCAAATCATAGCAAATCAGACTAAATTAGCTGTTGGCACAAGTATAAGGAAAAATGATAACAGTGATTTGGAAAAATGATTAAAATTGGAAGAATCGTTATTGTTCAAAGAATATTTTTCAATCAAAGATCTAGATGTCTTTGAATCTTTCGATGATGAATTACGCAGAGATGATTCCTTCAGAAATAAAATTGTAATTTTGTATGCTTCTTTACAAAGATGATGATGATACATTGTTTGTTTCACTAAATATGTCAATCATTGCATTAAATAATTTGTGAGTGTAAAATAGCATTTTCATCATACATACTCAACAAAGTTTGTAATTGCATTTTACACCCACTAGGGCATAAAATATTGTTAGTTACGTGAGCAAATATAGTGCTCGACTGGAGCAGTTTATCACACTCGCTTTGCTTGGGCGTCAATCTTCGATCCCGTTGAGATTCAACTTTTTTGCCCTTGTAACGTAAATACATATTATCTATACATGTTTTAATTTATATCTTTGACAAATTTGTTTTAAATATTTTAGTGGCAGTATCTTCAACCTCTTGTAGACAAGACAAACTGGAATGACACCATTCGTAAAATTAATTCACGTGTAATGTGCAATAGTTTACAGATGCTTTGCAGTTGTTGCGGACAAAGAGGGAAAATTACCTTTTAATAAAACTTTTTTATACAACTTTATTGAAGGTATTTTCTTTTTATATAATGAACTATTACAAATGGAAGCATTTAAATAATTTGTTACTATAATCTCTTTAGTTGCCACGACTACTTTTCCAAAAAAAATGTACCGACCAAGAACAAAACATTTACACACATATGTTAGCAATTATTTAAAAATTCTAAAGCCCGTTCAGCCGCTGATGGTAACTGCAAATAAAAAGTAATCAGTTATATAATCAAAATATATTTTATAAACACAATTAATTTTTATTTTAGGAAAAAGAAACAAAAAAGAACGAAAAAGGACAGACAACAAAGGTAGCAAAGAAAAATCATTAGAAGATAAAAATAAAAGAGAACAACTGGCCTTATCTCTAGTAGCTAATACACCGATCGAAGGTGATAAAGGAACAAGTGATTCACATCTTATACGTAATTGTACATATTGTATGTAAAGTGGATTTGATATCGGGTTGTTGTCGACCGACCGAAATTAGTCAAGTATTAATTTTATTTAATGAACAATGGAACTTCATCTACAACCCAAATACAAAAATATTATATAATCTAATAATGTCATTCTGTAAAGATACACATTAAAAATTAAAGGACATCTTATAAAATTTTTGCAATAATTTTATAATTTTTGGTGTGAATATTTTAAAAGTTGTCTCTTATTTATTGACTCATAACTTTGCAAAATGATACATTATTCTAATATTTAGCACTTCTGTCATTGGAATTTATATAAAGTTGTATTATTCTTTAAATAAAAGTCATAGTTGACCTACTTTGCTCGATAATAGTTTTCCTAGTTTTTGTAATGATCACAAACTTTTGATAATTATACTTTAAAACGATGCACACATCTTAAAGTATAAACAGAAAGTAACTTTATTGGCTTCAAAATATAAAATTGATGATAATTGTGCGACATCTAGCGTTTATTAAAATCAAAGCGGGTCTTAACGTTACATAAAATTTATTTATTTTATTTATATGACTCTCTTATGTCTAGAACGATAGACACTTCTGGTATAGAATTTAATTCTTTTAAAATCAATTTATTTTGTCATTCGCTTACATTTAAAATAACGAATTAATGTTAGTATTTCTGTTAATTGCGCTGTTGTTGATAATTGCGTAATAATTAAGAATATTATGTAAAATATTGTATTATTTATATTATTATCCAATAGAAAATAAAAGTTCCTACTATTATTGAAGAAAAAGAATGTTCTTTTCATTTATAAAGTTTCATATAATGAATAAAAATACAGTGTTTGATAAATACTTTTTTGGTGTGCTTAAACGTTTTAAAAACGTCTTGTAATCGTTTCGTAAACGTTTGTTAATCGTCTGCTTGTCGTTCATACAACTGGTCAAACATTAAAATACGTCTTCAAAACGTTCATGAATTCTCCAATCATACGCTACAATAAATAGGAAACGTATAAAAATCGTATAAAAATCGTACAATAAACGTCTATATTTAATCTTTGTTAGCTCTTACAAACGTTTTAAAGACGTTTAAGAACGTTGTAATATCGTATTAAAGATGTTTAGACCGCGTTTTTTAGACGTTTTTTTACTATATTACAGACTATTGACGAAACTTTGTGCGGCCAAAATAACCTTTTAAATGCGTTTTCACCACGTACTTTATAGTTTTTGTAAATGCGTATCCACGTATTTTAAAAAACGTCTTGTCGACGTCTTTTTGACGATTTGTGCTATCAGGGAACTAAATAAACCTAAAACGAGAAGATAGATAAATTTAAGCTCTATACAACTCCATTTCGCACATTCAGCTATTTTAACGATAACTTTAAAAAAAATCCAAAAAACCGATTTTAAAAAATTTTAATTTGGCTCTAGCTTTAAACCATTTAATATGACTTAAATTTGCATATGTGCATCTTGAGACAGATTCGAAAACGCGTCGATTGATCCGGAACAGGGTCCAATCGGTTTGATAGAACCAAAGATATTAAATGTTTACACACACACACATTTTTCAAAAATTACATATTTCAAGTCCCAGAGTGTCAAAACATCGGTACATAATGATTAAAAAAAAAATTTGTTTTTCACGATAACAATGGCTTCCTTTACGAGGAAGCAAAACATATTTTTGTGATAATCTTGAATTCATTGAAAGAGTTTTTAATACTTACACTCTGTAATGTAAATTTTCTAAAAGCCAACAATTTTTCAGAATTTTCCTTTTTAACGTATAATTTGAAATTTTTTAGTAAAATTATCTATTGAAATTATCAAAGAAAAAAAATAAATAAAATAAGCGTAAAACGAATAACGTCAATGAATTACAACTGAAAAAATAATTGAGATAGCTTTTTACGATTTTTGACACTTATTCAAAACTTCTAGCTAAAATTTATAACACATTTTGGGCAAAAAAAGTTACAATAGTCGATTTGTTAGAAGATAACCATATTTATACATTTTAAAATTTGCAAACTGGTTTAATTAATAAAATTACGCCAAATTAAGAAAATATTTAAATAAATAATGATACGCAAGGTATTATGACCTATTAATAATTTTTTATTTCTAATATTCATTATTAGGCTTTTACGATTTATTATAGGTGCATAGATAGTAACTAGAAAGATAGATATACTTGTTAATTTAATTTAATGTTGTAATAACCATTGAACGAGTTCCTGCAAAGTTCGAGTCTGGGTAATCATATTTCACTTGGTTGGATTTTTTCTGCCTATTTTCGCATCGGATGAACGAAAAAGTGGTTTCTGCGTCCGTAATATATGCACAGACTTTAACTAAGACAATATATTTATTCTCTTCAGCATCACAATAGTCCCTGGAAAATTTCAGTCCGGGTAAATCATATTTATCCTTGTGGGAATTTTTTTCTATTTTTCGCGTTGGATGCATGAAAACGCGGCAAAAACCTAACCAATCCCGAAAGCCGTACGAGGATGGTCACCCATCCAAGTATTAACCGCAGCAAACGCTGCTTAACTTCCGTGACCGGCCGAGGTGTGCGGTTCCGTCACTCCGCCACCGTGTTGGTTGTAATTTAATTTAATTCATAGTTTAGAAACCTTTAATCCAAACATTTTTACATAAAATTGTCACAAAAAATATGGTTTTCGGGTGATTTTTGCATAAAAAATTGTTTCTTAGAAATTTAGCCACCAGGACCAAATACAAAATTAAAAATGAAAACTTAATTAGTAAAATGAATAAAAAAGTTTTTGTTCTACAATTAAAAAAAATTATACCATTCATGGGTCTATTTCATTTTTAGATCTTGCTGACAATAAAAATCGCGTGGTTCTATAAAAACTGTAAGAAAGTCGACCGATAGATTAGAAAATTTAAAACTCATAATTTTGATATTGTACACTGAGAGAATTTTTGGGCAATTGCTGTAATTGCTCAAGTCAGCTGATGTACATAACCTTTTCGGCAGCAGCTCTACTAATTTTTGTACCGATGCTGCCCAAATGTGCGGATTTTTCGCTGTTTGAGCGACACTAGCGCCACTGTTGGACGTCTGGTGTACAATTTTTGAACAGCATCTGCCCAAAACGCTCGTACGAATACTGTAACGCGTTTCGGACGTCTGGCGTACTAGCACTTACAGCATAGGTCCAAAAATTTTCTCAGTGTACGTATATACATAAAGGTGTGTGTATCGAAGTATATACACACATATGTATACACTAACAATACATTAACCAGGTTATCTAATACGAAAAAATGTATATATGCACACACACACAAGATGGTGTATTTGTGTGCATCTAGGGCTAAGAAAGTAGGCGTTTTGAGGGCGAATGGTAGCGATAATTTATTATTTACATATCGAAGTCGACTAGCAACAATATACTATTTTTTAAATGTTGAGGCACACAATATGCTATTTTTTTATATACAAAATATATAGTTTCTACAAAAAATGCAGTCTCAACTTAGGTCATATTAACATATTTATTTACGAATTTTTAATTGTATTTACTTACAAAGATATGCAGTCGTGAAGACGTGTGGTAATAGATACACAGCAAAAATCAACTAATTTATAAATAATTTATAATTTATAATTTATAATTTTCCGATGCGTCCTGAATCAGATCAACAAACGAAATGAACGAGTGATGTTCAAAAATGAAACATTAGTTTGAAAACAAATGCAAGTACAGCAGTGCAGCTTTCAAAATGGCGCAGCGCTCAGCGGGAAAATTTGAATTATCTGCTCAACGGGTATTACAGCTATTTCATAAGAATTTGTTGCAAGAATGTTATAAAAATTTTTTTAAATAAAATTTTTATTTGACATCAGTCTGCACTTACGCATTTTTTCAATGACTGTAATTAAAATAAACAATTGTAAATGAAGTTGCTTAAAATATATTGTATTTATAAATAAGATTAAAGAATAAGATGTAAAAAAGCAGAATTAATAATTTTTCTTACATACAAAATAATAATCCAAAACATTTTATATTAGTAAATTTGTTTATTTATTTTTTTTTTTATTAACTAATAATGTACTCGTGATACGTTCAATTTACAAATTTGAAATACAATTCACAATTGCAGGAGCCGTATTTTACTTCAATGTTGTTACGTTGTTCATTCAGTTTGATCAAATAAAATGAAAAATGTATTGTTCAGTTCAGCAAATTTTTTATTTTCACATCTCCTTAAATATATAAATAATGAATTTAATTTTCAGCTGAGCAACCTTCCCGTGAGGATCAGCACGCGGACATTCGCAATAATAACCCCGCACATGTCAGCGAGGAAATTCGCGGAGACGTCGATTACAATGCACACTTTTTTGACCAATGCACAAGTACATAGACGTAGGTCTCTGCCATCGCCGATCAGCTTCTTCTTTTGAATGGTATTAACGTCGGTCAAGTACACAGAATTACAATTAACGAAGACTTATTTTTATTTACAAAAGTAACATGTGCGATTCAACAAATTGATACTTTCTTTATTTTACACTGTATTTTTCAGCGTAAGTTGTACCTTATGAACAATATTTATAAGTAGCAAAATTTTATAGCAGTATTGCTGCCCAGATTATTTTATATAATATAATTCGAATCGTCGAAAATGCTGTGTTATGTACATTTTTTATAAATATATGATGCATAAAATCTTAGATATGTACAAAAGAAGAAATTATGCCAATCGTATGAGTTTACTTTAAAATATATAAAATTTATTAATGTTCGTAAAGAAAAATAAATTTGCCAACTTTGGTTCGATCTAAAAATTGTTATTATCACTCAATTACTGCTAAATTTTGTACTATATCGGCGTAAATTTTTTAACCACAGATTTTTATACAGATTAAACTTTCGAAAGCATTTAAATACTTTTTTACAAACAGATAGAAAAGTGGTTACAAGTTAAAAAAATTAAAACTAAATCAGTTGAATTTCACAGAGTCGCTTCAGAATGTAAAATTATACAAAATACAGAAGTGATAACGTATCACACACAACTTATTGAACCTAATACTTACAAGATTGTAAAAAAAATTTTTATGTTGAAATTTAAAATACAATGACGATTATATATAGTAATATAAAGCAGGCTACCCATCACTCTCCTCTTATTATCATTTGTTAAACCTCGTAAAAATAAATCATTTTTACACCATGGATAACAACGATTGATATAAAATTGATTTGTGTAATAGTGTGCGTGAAGTTGATGCGTGAAGAACGATTTAGAGCAGTGTCTGAACTGTATTTCACGCACCGAAAATCGTTCTTCACGCATCAACTTCACGCACACAAATTACACAAAATATTGTATGTAACTCGGGTGTGAGCTTCACGCACTCCCCATGGCCGCAGCGCACGAGTCGCCGGCGACTCGTGCGCTGCGGCCATGGTCGTGCGTGAAGTTTCCTTCACACCCTTGTTGCATAAACTACTATTGCAATACTTATGGCTTATTGTGCTCATCCAGAAATAGGTAGGTAATTCACTTATTTGATGTCTAGTTGTTTATGCAATGCCATTACATAGTGGTCATAGGCAGAAACTAAAACATTTTATTAACATTTACTTTCACACCTTACTCAACAACTTTTATAAATTTACTTTTCAATGTGCAACAATCTAATCAAATGGTTTTATTTTTTAAATTAAATTTATTTTAATTGCTTTCAAATTTTCATTAAAAGTTTTATCATTTCTATTACTTACATCAAGTTAAATAAAGGGGGTAATACACTAAAAATTGGTAAAATGAATTTGGGGTATAAAAAAGTTATAAATCACTATCTTCTTTGTTATTTAAAGTATATTTACTTACAACTACAAACACCGAAAGATTTTGTTCTAAAAAAAAAACAAATTTCATACTAACATCCTCTGTAAGACTGGAATAGTAGTTTTCTTGCCAAGGTCGTAAAGTAGAACTTTTTCAGCCGAGTGTGGAAAGTAGCGTCCGAGGACCTGCGAAGCAGGTCCTAGGATCGCTACTTTACATGCGAGGCTGAAAAAGTTTACGGCCGAGGCGCGAACATTACTTTTCGAGAGAGTATCCGTAAAGTTCTTAGCGATTTCAATACAATATTTTTTTTTGTACACGTGTCCGTAAAGACTGTACACGTGTTCGTAAAGTCGCACTTTACGTCCGCAAAACAGTACGTAAAGTCGTACTTTACGGATACTCTATCGAAAAAATGCATTTTAAGCTTGTGGACAGAGTTCACTTTTGATCGATGAACCAATCTTAATCTTCACTTTTGACCAATAAACCAATCTTAATCCTATAACTCTCTTTTTGTAGCTAAAACATGTCATTTTTTTACTGAAACTATTTAGATTGTGAAATTTTTAAATTCTGAATTTCACACAACTTGTGGCGCAAAATGCGTAAAGCGTATAAGCTACGATTCCAATCCTATATATCGCAATGTAGAAGCACATAAGAGTGCAATTGTTGTGTACTTCTACGCCTCCTCTGCTATTGCGTTTAATATCTGCGTTGACCAATTTAATTGATTCCTCGTTCTGAAATAAAGAAGACGGTGGGAATTAAGTTTGATACTTTTATTAGATTAAAAAAGCCACGAAACTATATTTACAAGATTATTATTATTATTATTACTATTATTAAAATTTCCAAGCAAAAGTTTAATTAAATTTGGTATTTAAGGAGACAAGCCTGGATTAAAATTAAGAAAAAATAATTTATTATTAATAATTAATAACTTATTATGTAACAAGTTAAAATATTTCCTAATTTTATTAACAAATTGTATTATTAATAACTTCTTTTTAAAATTTTTTAGCCAATTTATTTGCCACATAACAATGCTAATCAATTTCTGGCACTCCGTACTATGATTTTTTAGCATACCGTACTTACCTCGAATATTTCAGAAACTTTTTCATTGAATATGCTGAAATTTTAACAGTAACTATCTATCATCCTTCTAATCCACTTGAATGAAACAGAATTACTAAAAGCTCTCAAAATATTTATTTAAAAGAAATAATTTACTGTTTTTTACATAATTTTCAAATTTTTGAAATAATTTTGCAAATTAATTTTTTGTATTACAATACGTTTATATCCTGTTCCATTAAAGTGAATTGAAATGATGTTTAATAGTTGTTGTTAAAATGTCAGCCTATTCGATGAAAAAGTTTCTGAGATATCCTGCGGTAAGATGGTTGTTTCCCTAAACAACAAGTGCACACTATTAACACTTTTAGCCATTCACGTAAGGAAATTGTACCCCTAGGTTCTTCTAGCAAACCGTTGCCAGATAAAAAGTACGTTGGAGATGTTGATAATTCTACAAATAAAGTGGATACGATTTTAAGAACTTCTTCTCAATCGGACTGATTGATAGACTTAAAGTTATAATATAATAATAATAATAATATACAAATATCGAATTAAAGTTAACATTATTTTGTACAAATAAATAATATGAAAAATAAATCTGCAATAAAATTAATAATAATCAATAGTTTATAAAAAAAGTATCCTTTACCTTATCAAGAGTTCAGATGGGGTGTCAATAAAAAAGCATCTAACGACACAGTCTCATGTAAAAATTCTGTAAGCAAATTTCATCAAGCTCCGGCATACCACTGCCAAATTGGTTGACTGCAGGCTCTTGCTATAGCTGGACTTGCTTGTACTGTAATCTCTCTCACAAGCTTTTTCAAATAAATAATCACAATAAATCCTTACGTACTATGATTCCAGGGTTGAAAACAGAAGATTTACAGAAACGACATAGGCATTATAAAATGTTCTGGAAATTAAAAATAAATTATTATAAGAAAAGAAATTTATTACATGAAACAAAAATGAAAAGAAAACTACAAAGCAGAATAGCGAACCGTACATTATACAATTAATAAACGTGTTCATGCTTTTGCAAAAAGGAAATTAAAATTGAAAACCAAACCACGGCAGTTAATTATTTTAAATGAAATTACTTTTGTATGCAAATGAAAAATTGTCTTATTCACTTAATTAAAATTGTAGAACAGGTTATATGGTGGTGAGAGCTGCAGTAAGAATATTTACCATATCGTTCTTCGACAGTTGACTATTGTGCATGGAAAAACCAACGAGCAATAAATCTAGAGTGCTCATTTGTACGAGCACCAAGCTGTCTTGAACTCCTGCACATAATGTAACGACCTGTTCGAACAAATTTGTCTTTTAAAGTTACGTAAATCCTTTAAGGGGACAAGCCTGGGTTAAATGCTGAAAATAATTAAAGTGATTTAGTCGTATGTAAAAATTTTTTAAAAATAGTTAAGGTCCTGGAAATTTGTATACTTACAATATACTATATTTACTTGATTTTCCCTGAGATAAACTTGAATTAAAATCCACTTATCCTGCTCCGTAGTCCATGGTTGTACAATATCCATTTTCTGCTCAAAAGGTACTTGCCTAGACTTTCTTGAATATGAGCCATCCGTATAAGCCCTGGTTGGAGGTAGATGATCTTAGTTATAATCTAATCCACTTGAATGAAGCACTTTTCTGAAACAATCGAATGAACAACAATTATTTATAAAATTACACTACTTTTTCCATTTTTAGTCATTTTTGTCAAATAAATTGTTTGTAACTTACTTGGAAACATTTTTTAACTCAGTCTGCTCCATTCAAGTGGATTAAAATATATATAAGAAGGTCTCCTCCAAATTTCATCAGGATTAAATGTGTAGATCCTGAAATATCCTGCGGCAACTGACTGAAAAAGAGAAAAAATAACATTTTAAAATATTTAAGTTTAAAGTTTATATATAAAAATTATTAGAAATCTTCTAAATACTTACTGATATAATTATTGTAGCTATTTCAAATAATTGAAAACTACAATCTAAAGGTTGTAGGAAATCAGCTCCTACTAATTACCTCTTTGAGGTTACTTACAAATCACTGAATGACACTGAAAAGAAAAATAGATTTTTATTAATAAAACATGGTAAATGACCTTACCAATGCAATACAGATTTTGAAAGTTACTTTTTTTCATCACTTTTGTAAGGCAATTGTGTGAAGTTCCAGTCGAAGCGAGCACCCTTGGTAATGAATTTAGCCATCCAGTATGATGCTCAATGCTGACCTGCTCCGTAAGTAGTTTCTGGCACCTGCAATCTTTCTTGCCTTCTCGCTCTCCTTGCTTCCATGGTGTTGGCTTCCACTTTCCTCTCTGCATGGAACAACCTTGAGTCGTTACTCTTTTTTACCCAGTCATGCACATACTGTCCAGGGGTTACGCCAAACTGCTCCATGATCTGCAAATAAGCTGCTCTTCCATCATTGAAAATGGTGACAGCCGTATAAACACCAATTTTCAAAACTGTCAGGCCACTGAATGAAGTTTTTGGCAACAGTTTCCAAATGCTACTATTAAAACTTTCATTGGAGTTTTGGGTGAATCCGCCAAGACATTTCTCCAACAGCTGGGGCTCAGTTAAACTTTCATAAATAGGCTTCAAATTTTCCATTACAGCTGATGGCAATCTGCTCTTGTGGGTGAACTGTCTCTTGAGAGCCTTCGCTTTCTGCCACTGACACCAACTACTCACTTCAACCGGGCACAAATGATGTTGAGGCTTCTGATCAGTTGATATTTTGTGGTAATACGTAGCCCATATAGCATCTGTCATTTCCTCGACAGAATCACTGTGGGCTCTAATCGCATTACCGTAGTACACAGTCAACTGATCAATAACTCTTGCAGTCAATCTTCCCTGACCTCCGATACTCTTGCCATCAGATAACTTCTGTGCACCTAGACTTTTCTTCAGGTTCCTTAGGCGTGTTCCCATTCTCTTCTGAACGTGCCCAACACACTCTTTCTTCTCCACTAAAATTTCCCCATAAGGTTCAGTCTCGAGAATTGTCTTGAACACTTTGGAGTCACCATCACCAATGAAACGATGATACATCACTCCATGTTTCTCCTCAGAGCGCTGAAACATTTGTACAATACCGTCCACTTCCATTTTTCCAGCAGATCCTTCATGATTCGATGAGCACTGAGCCTTGTGTTTTTCAAACCACTCCAAATAATCTGTTGTCTCAGTTTTTCCTTCCCATCTGGAACAAGCCAAACAGAAGGAATTTTTGATGGCAACATCAATCACTTTGCCAGTATAATGTCCAATTACACTTGAGACTCCTTGCAGCGATGAAAATCCTCTCTTCCTGTACGTCCCATCACCAGAAATAGTGAGTTCATTTGAGTTGTCAGGTGTCAATTCCAATTCTTCTGTCACAGCCTTACTCATGGATTGCTCAGCGACTCTTTCACAAGTATCACTGAGCTGCTCGTTGACACTATCAAAATTACTGTGGCTTATAGGTGGTGGTAAATCCATGATACCACAAAAACTTGCCAATCCTGCGTGTCCTTGCCCAAGAACTCGTGCAGCCAAAACACTTCTCTTATTGACGTCATAAGCATTCCTTTTTAGACCCAATAACTTGCAGGAATTTATTGGATATGCTCTTTGACACTTAGTGCACTTTACAATGAGCTTGAATCCCAGGCCACGTACATCACTTTCTGTACACTGAATTGGTCCATGGCACTTCTTACAACATAGAATACCTGTCAACACTTTATAAAATTCACTGACATCAATCAATCTGTATTGGGTTGATCCAATACATTGATTTGCAGTATCGGTAACTTTTCTCCTAGAAGCTGTCCTCCATCTTTTTGGTGAAGGGCTTCGCTCTTCTGTGTTGCCATGAAACTTCTTCGCTCTTTTCTTTTTTCTTCCAAATACTCTTTTCTTGTATAGGCCAGCTCCTGAAGAACCAGGTAGCCGACCACGACTATCTGGTACTTTACTGTCTGATGCCATAGCACCAGTTTTCAAGTACAGAAGGGCTTTTAAAAAGTTTTAGACAATTAAATCACTTAAAAAACTACACTAAATATATAATATATATGTATATATATATATGTGTGTGTCTGTGTAGCATTTCAAGTAAAAAAATAAAACAGATTTTACACTGCACTTCACTCGTGTAACCGAAAATCGCGATATTATAGTGAAAAGCGCCGAAAATCAATAAAAGGATGCAAACAGGTGTTTGTTGGTAAACAAAACAACTGTCACTGCCGTGTAAAGAAAAGAGGTTATCTTTGACAGTACGTAGTTCGTATTCGCAACGCCAGAGAGCGCATGAGCGCTGACGCGGCGAATTTAAAATTGTATGCGCAATTAGTGAATTTTTAAAAAGACCGCATTTTATAATTTTAACTAAACGAAAAATCAAAATTATGACATGCGGGGCGGAAAATACTGTTTTTAACAACATTTTCTTTCGAAAAAATCAATAAAAAAAAATCGATTTTTTCATCATTTTAACCCAGGCTTGTCCCCTTAAGTACCACATTTAGATACTTCCTTTTTGAATCTAATAATAGGAATAACGTATATGTACTCACACTTTGTATTTAGAATCCTTCATGAACTCGTACTCTTCGAGAACTATGGAACTAGTTTAGCATCTCCAGATTGTTGATGACGAAACCAGGAGTGTCGATCACTCACGGGAACCCAGGATGATCCTTGGCAACATCTTCGCGAACTTAGCAGCACCCTCGGCCAACGACCAGGTGGGATCGTGTATAAGCATATCCGACCGAATAGGAGAAGCTGCAGAAAGTACGTGCGCGAAAATGAATAGTGGAAAAAATATTACTAATATAACATACAAAAGTATACAAGTCAAGTAATGAATTTGAAAGCGCGCACTTATAACAGCTGTTATTGTTTATGTGAAACGGGAATACGGAAACATGAAATCGGACCTCCCGCTCGGACTCTGTTGACGTTTGAGGTTGGTTGCGGGACAAAGCAGAAACTAGTTTCTTCCCCGCGATTTGGACAATTCCCGATCGTGGCATCACGGGTTGCCCAACACTGAAATACATTGACTTGTTTGTTGTGCAGCAATAAAAGATTGAACTGGATCTCATTTTTTGGTAAATTTATTTTGATAGTTATTTTTATTAAACCTCGATCCATTTTGTTTAGTAGATGTTGATTTAATTTCAGATTCATCACATCTTTCTTGTTTACTTAAAAAATTCATTAATTCACTGTATTTTGGCAGTTCATTTGCCTCTAAAGTGCGATCCCACATGCATTTTGTAATTTTATCTAATTTCTGTGATATTATGAACACTAAGAATGTATCCCACATATGAACGGGTTGATTTAAGGCTTTTAGAGCATTTACATGCATTTGAGCTTTTTCTCTTAGCGATCGAATTTGACTGAGTGATTCTTCTTTAATCTCCGGAAGATCTAACAATAATTTTAAATGTGTATTAACAATTTGACGTCGCCTATCGCAGCGCTCTTTTAAGATATCCCAAGCAACAGTATAATTTTCTTCTGATGCTGTAAGAGTTTCCATTGTAGTTGTTAAATCTCCGCGTAATGCATTTATTAGTAAATGAAATTTTTGAACCGCCGGAATGCTTTGATCATCGTGTACTAGAGTTTTGAAAGTATCATGAAAACTACACCATTCTATGGGATTGCCATCAAAAGGACGTATCTGAATTTTAGGAAGTAATGAATTATTTTGTTGCAAATTATTTTGCGAATTATTAACGATAGCAGTTGACGCTACATTATTTGCAAACACGGTATTTAAATTTCTTAACTTTTGATTAATTATTTTAGCGCATTCATGATAATTATTCTCCAAATCTATTCTCACGCTCTCTTGCGTCTGATCATCATCATTTTCTATCAACAATTCGATATCTAATTGGATTTTATTAAATGAATCTTTAAGTTCTTCTAATTTAATCTTTTTTATTTGTAAATCGTCAATATCTAAAGTATTTTTATCATCTTTAAGATAAGTATGTAAACGAGTTAAGCCAGCCTCTGTTACTCCTCGAGTTTTTATTAATATTTTAATATCTCCTATTTTAATGATTTATTTTTTTAATTGAGAGCCTTTTTAACTTGTATTAATCGTAATTGAATCATTTATTAAAGGAGAGTAATATTTAAGGTAAAGACTAGAATTTTTCTTTTGGAGATTCTAAGAGCTTACTTGGTATGATTTGAAGGCCTGCGGCAGCGAAGTTGTGTATCAGCTATGTCCAGGGCACAATCAAGGCAGCCCTTAGCAAATGTGACGTAAATTTTATCGTCGTCAGCTCCTTTGATTGATTAGTTTTATAGTTGTCCGTCGTCTTCTTCTTTTTAATCGTTAGAATATGGGTTTGTATATAGATTTCCAATTTATATAGAATTTCTATAATTGTTGTCAACGTTGCACAAAATTTTTATAATAATTTATATGTCCGTGTAATTATTTGATTCACAGTTTTAAACTCGTTATTTCGAATATCCGGCTCGAAGGACCATTTTGTTAAGTCGCGAACCAAAATTAACGCTTATAAAAGCTGAAATTGGACAGAGTGTCAATTTCTCGAATGTTCGCTTCTCACGTAAACGTTAATCACGAGAGAAATAGTTCTGAGGATAATTAGATGAATAGAATATACAAATAAAAATACTGTAAGACTGTTTTTTAGTGAAATTGAATATAAGTATATTTACCCGGTGTTATAATATATTTGTACAACTGATGAACGGAGACGACTTGTCTCGGATAACGTCATGTTTGAATCTGTTTAGCTAGAGGTATTTTATTTTACAAGATAACTTCGTAGGTTGGGTTAACGCTCGAATGGGTGGATTTTAAAATACATCTAGAAATATTATTGGTTGCTTATACATTTAGTGGGTGGTTACTATTTTGTTTTAAATCAAATCATATGATTGAAACTTGAGGTAGAGAGGGTAACAGTTTAAGGGTATGCAGGTAACCTTTGACCGAACGGAAGGAAAAGGTGACATTTTATTACCTATACAATAATTAATTAATTAGGTTACCTTTGCACTCGATTATTACTTACAATAACACATGTACGAGCGAGTAAATCTTTTAAAGACAAGTTTAAACACGAAAGTATTATTGTGGGTTTTTCCAAATTTAACTGGATGTGATTCTTAAATATATTGTTTTACAATCGATACTACATAAAAGGATGATAATTGCTCTGGCGTGCATAAACACTCTATACGGTTTCGCTAACTATAATAAAGTATATTATTCGAGCATTTTAATTTCTTATAGCAAGATTGAACAACATTATTTGTAACTTTCGAACATGTTGTATCCTTTGTTATATTTGTTATGTTCTTCAATATTCTATTGGACATATTTTTAATAGATAAATCAATGGCTTCCGGTATATAACCATTAGTAGAATTTGGAACATTATCTATAATAAAAGTGATTTTTAATATTATATATTTGCATCTAATTATAGGCTCTAGGCTTTGACAATGCATACAAGTAATTATCTATAATTTGTATAATTTCTAAATGTGTTATTAATAATGAATAAAGTGTTAATAAAATAAATAAGTAAATAAATATTTTTAAAATATAATAATACCTTTGTTTGGGTAAATTTTATTTGCATTAGTGAGAGATTGTAGAGGAAAATTCACACAAAAATATAACATTTAAGGTTAAAAAAACTTTAATGTATTTTATGATAATTGGCCATTTTATGACTTAAAATTGTTACATTTATTGACAGATTTCTACTAGGGTACTATTTTAATTAATTATAAGAGACTCTATACCCTGAGTTTTTTCCATAATAGATAGGATATCCCAAGAACAATTTCATCGAATAGACTAATATTTTAACAGTAACTTTTCAACATTTTTAATCCACTTAAATGAAATAGACTGTGTTATAATATAGTAAAAAAAATTATACTTGTCAAGATATTCAGAAAAATTAAAAAATTGTTTAATAAACAGCTAAATAATTAGTATTTTAATATAATAATTAACATTAACATTTCGAATTTAATTACAAAATTCTGTTCCATTTAATTTGATTAAAATCATTATTGTTAAAATGTCAGTTTATTCGATAAAGTGGTTTCTAAGATATCCTTGGTATTAATTTATTAATTTATTAATAATAAATTATTTAAGATGCGTAAAGCAATTAAATAATTAAATAATTAAATAATAAGGCTTGACATTTTCTTATCGGCCATTTTTTAATCTCCCGATTCTCTTAATTTTGTCGCATATTAACGTGTTGAATAACAAATGAATCAACCAATATGCTTCCCCTCTCCGGGCGCTCCCTCCACGCATCGCTTTCGGTCTCTCTGCACCGCCCATCGCCGACTGGCGCGCTCTGATTGGCTCGAATTAATAATGTTTAACTAACAATAACTTAATAAATAAGCTTCAAATCGAAATTTGTCAGATAGAAAAGTTGCTTAGAATTGCGTGCTTTATATGTGTGCGAAATTAACGGAATGAATTTCACAACACCCTGTATATATATTTCAAGTTCAAGATTTTCAACAAATTTCGCGATATGGACATTCAATTTTCGAACTTTTACTTAGTATGTTTAGTAGAACACATAAAATCCTAGTCTAAGACAATATTTGTTCTCTTTAATTAGATCTTAGACGGTAGGACGAATTCGTTGTTTCGAGCTCTGATTCATTGTCTAAAATTGAATATTCAAATGTAACTTCTGATGAAATGTCAATGGAAAGCAAAGATGATGATTCTTCGAATGATACTTCTACAGATTCAGAAGTGGAAGAAATTATTGAAAATGCTAATGCACCTCTCTATCCTGGCTCTCCAATTACAGTTGGCGAAAGTATTATTTCTATTTTAAAGGTAGCGATTCGATTTAAAATCACAGGAGTTTTATTGGCATACATCTTGGATCTAATTGCAATTCATTGTATTCGACCAAATAGTTGCGTAAAAAGTATTTATAAATTGAAAAAATTTTTCGCGAATGTAAATTCTCCATTAATACGTCATTATTACTGTAATATTTGTTATTTGAATGTAGAAGAAAATTATTGCCAAAATTGTAACAATTCCGATGAAATTAGTTATTTTTTAAAAATTTCGATAATTGCACAGACATCAAACTTATGTAAGCGTACAGATTTCATAAATAATTTAAATTATCGTAACGAACGCAGGAAAGAAATTAATGAAAATTATGAAGACTTGTTTGACGGACTAGTTTACAATTCATTACCAAATGATTTTTTTAATAATTGCGGTATTACTTTTAATTGGAATATGGATGGAGTTCCATTATTTAATTCAAGCATAATGAGCATTTGGTCGTTTTTTTAATGATTAACGAATTGCCTTATAAATTTAGAATAAAGAAAGAAAATATTTTATTAGCCGGTTTGTGATTCAAATTTATTTATGGGTGCTTTTGTAAATGAGTTAAAACAATTAAATCAAGGTGTAAATTTTAAAGTCTCAAATTCTAACGAACCTCTTAACTTGAACTATTTTTAAACATTAAGCAGTGCAACTCAACTTATGGTTGTCCCAACTGCAAAATACAAACAAGAAGAGAACAAAATGTAACTACCCTTTTACAGAAGAAATGAGGTCTTCTGAAGAATGCAGAGCATTCGCTATAGAAGCATATGAAACAGGAAATTCAGTTTTTGGAGTTAACCTCCTACAGTATTAGATAAAATTTCTTATAATTACATTGAATGTACAGCAGTAGATCAGATGCACAATATATTTCAAGGTGTGTCCAAAATGCTACTGTCATTTTGGTTTGATGTAGAATGTCAAACTTGTGGATTTTCTTTACTTGCTATTGTAAATATTGTAAACCGAAGAATAGAGAATCTTAATTTACCATCGTTCGTTCCTAGGATGCCGAGAAAAGTCATAGACTATGCATACTGTAAAGCTACAGAGCTTGTAATATTTTTATTAATTTACAGTTTACCAGTTCTAAAAGATATTATGATGGCCCAATATTTTGAACATCATTCGATTTTGGTTTATGCGATCATTATTTCAAACCTTTCAAGTATTTCCGAAGATATGATACAAAACGCAGAGAAACTTTTAAAAGAATACGTTTTACGATTTGAAAATTTATACGGATTTAGGTACATGACATGCAACGTGCATCTTAGAACTCCATTTACCAAACGAGGTGAGAAAATTCGGGCTGCTGGGGTAAAAAGCTGCTTTCCTTTTGAAAATTTAAACGGCATATTAAAAAATTTTGTTCATGGATCGCGTCACCCTGCATTGCAGATACGTTCAACCGTAAATCTGTTTTTATCACTAAAAAAATTAGAAAACAAAATTTTAATACCTGACAGTGGATCTACATTTTTTTGTAAAAAAGTAGAAAACTCGGGAATTATTAGACATAAGACAACATATCTTAAAGATAAAAATTAAGCAATTGGGCGTTTGATTAAACGAAGAAATTTACCTCAGGAAATTTTAGACGCATTATTTAATGATTTTAAAGAAAAAAATTTTAATTTACCAAAATGTTATATATTTCATAGATTATTGAAAGAAGGAAGGTATTATGAAAGTGAACAGCACATCAAAAGAAAAAAAATCAAACTCTAAGTTTGTAAAATACAATTATAATGGTGAAAAGTGCTATGGTATATTATATTGTTTTGTAACTTCTCATAAGTGCGAAGATGATCAATGCAATGAAACATGTACAACTTATGCAATTATTGTTAAATGCGATTTAAAACATGCTTTTCTGTGCAATTTAGTTGGTAATTACGTATCTAACATTTATTTATGTAAAAATCGGAAAATAATTTGCGAACAATTAATATTGATGCTATTGAATGTGTTTGTTTCTATTTTAACATTGAAGATTCAGAATATGTTGTAATTCCAACAAAGTTAACTGAGGAAGTAGTAAATTAAGTGTACACTCTATGTACATAGAAATCTGTTATTAATTTAAATAAATAATACTTTTTTTTATACAAAATTGCAACGATTTTTAAAAGTTAATTTTAGACCCATTATCTATGCTTTCAACAAGAAAAAATATAAGTTTAAAAAGATTATGTGCATAATAATTATATTACATGTTTTTAAAATAATTTACTTTCACGAATGCACTTTGAGTGTTTTACCTACTTAAAGAAAATAATAAAATGTTTGTAATTTTCGTTTAGTTAAATTTTTCTGTGTAACTGATAAGGTTAATAAAATTGCTATTTTGGTGAATATAATTTTGCAAATTAAATTATAATTAATTCGTACTTACACTCAATATCTTATACGCCCTAATGCAACTTTATAATCTAAATTTTAACAAAATAGAAAAAATTATTTAAAAGTTTGTTTTAACTTGTCTCAAGTTTGTCCCAACTTGTCCCAAGTTTGTCGCAAGTTTGTCCCAAGTTTTCTAAAATTTATTTCATAAAATTTTCATTTTTTTAAATTTTTGTCGCAAGTAGTAGGATATTCATCCCAACCTTGGATAAACTTGGGCAAACTTGTGTTACACTTGGAAATTCAAAAGATCAAGTTTGGGAAAGTCTTATTCCCAACTTGTGCCAAGTTTATACAAACATAAACTTGGCCCAAGTTTGGGACAAACTTTCTTAATTTTATGTGGAAATCGAAAGAATGAAAACTGATGAAGCTAATAGAATTTTATTGAAACATAAATTAGTAGGAATAAATATTTTCTATATTAAAAAACTTTTTAAAATAATATATTATTTACGTCCGAAAGGAATAAAAAAATCCAGAAGACAAAATCCGTTTTTGTTAAATTTATAAACGGTTCAAATGTATGCGCTGGAAGTATAAGTTATTTTTTCCGTGTTACCAATAACTGTAATTGTAAAAGTATTTGTGATTGCGAGGGAGAAAGTTTTGCCTGTATTAAAAAATTCAATGCAACAACTCCATTCCATGTAGATATAGATAACAAACCAATATACTTTATAAGTAAATGTAATATGCAAGCGAATAAAGAAGTATTAGTTAATGTAATTAATTTACTATACGTTTGCTACCACATATGTACTGACTGTGAAAATAAATGTTATATAATTAATCCAGTTAATTGTATTGAATTTGAATAAAATCATGTTAAAATAAATTATAATACGAGTTTTCGACTTTTTCCCCGAATATAGAATGGTTAGAAAACTTCTCGCGAAGACCGTCGGCATAAGTCCCACCCAATGAGGGCGCGGACCAATCGCGCGTCGATTTTGGCCTCGACTACTATGGAGGGGAGAACCTCCCCACTCGCGGTGGCGCGGAAATTCGCGCAGATAGTTAGTCGCGTTTTGGCTTTCGCCGGGGACAAAATCGAGTTGTTTCCCGGTGGCCCAAAACTGCACGGATCGCTCACCAAGACAACTCCGTCTCGCGGACGCGCATCATCGAGTGCAACGCTCTCGCGAGTCCGCTCGCGTTCCTTTAGGAGTTTGAAATCCTCGCACTGATCTTTCCTCGCTCACTGCAAACGCCCGTTCGCATGCGAGCATACAGGATCGCCTCCGATTAGAGCTCTACTCTCGTCTCTCCTCTCCCAGAGCGGACGCCCGTACGCTCTCGCAAAAAAGGGAACGGCGCCGTAAGCTACTTTTCGGCAGAGTAACCGAGATCGCTTGCCGTTTCATTCCCCGATACATGCGCCACGAGCGCTGCCGTTGTGAGGAATCATTCCGTATGATCAACACCGAGGAATTCAATCGTGTAAAGATCGCGTCACGGGCATTGAAAGACGACGCGGCACGTTGGTGGGCCGTGTATAAGAACCTAAACATAAATTGGCCCAAATTCTGCGAACTTTTGCGTAATCGGTATGCGTCAGAAAGCACGATAATGAAACTGTCCGCTAAGCTATACGGTCATCACCAAACGGACAAAGAAATCACCGGGATCTTTTTAGAACAACGGCATCTGCTTACACGTCGCCTGCTCCCAAACGCGCTCGAAGCGCAAATCATCTCGATTCTCCTAGAAGCACTGCGCGGATCGGTAAAGAAGCTACTGCGCTCTTCGAATTTTGCGACGGTAGAAGAGCTAATTGCGAAGGATGTACAGATTGAGCAAGATGAATCCGAGGAGCGCAATTTCGCGCGGCGCCCTTTTCAGACTCTGACAGACTCTGCGCAACAAGCTAGGGCGAGAGCATCTCCGCTCGCGCCCGCCGTGCTTACTAAATGTATCTTCGGGGAACGCTAATGCACCGCGCAGCTTGCCACAGTGCCATTTTTGCCCCAAGAAACACTGGCATCGCGAATGCCCGAGAAATCCACGAAATAATGAGCAGGAAAACCGTTATAGAGCATCGAAAGGCGCGGCCGCGACTGCTCCGGAAAGAACCGCGCATTAGCTGCATCGGCTCATGTTTCATCGAGCTTGATTGGTCACCTGCAACTTAAAGTAAACGGTTTTGAAACGCAGGCTCACATTGATTCCGCGGCGAGTGTTTGTTTCATACACGAAAAATACGTATTGCCAGACATTCCGCGCATTAAAGTTGAGCATATAATACACACCGCCAGCCGAGACAAAACGATGAACGTACACAGTGCTTGCGTGTTACCGGTAATTATAAACGGGCAAAAAGAAAAGATACGTTTTCTCGTATGCGATAAGCTGGGTTCAGAGGTGACTCTCGGTGTTAGACGGTTAAAGGCGCAAAGAGTAGTACACGATTATGCACTCGATAGTATATATTTGGGTGTGGAAACACGTCGCAGAATTTCTTTGCGTCGCGACAATAACCCGCCGGATAAAAACGCAACATCATCACCGGATTTCTTTGACGCGGTACAGCACGGATTCCCGGCACAGTACGTGAGTAATATAAAGAATATGCTTAACGAATATGCCGACATTTTCTACGGCACGGGACCTCTGCGTCAAATCCCGTACATCGTACACGACATCGAACTCACCGACGATAAACCTTTTCGATTCGCGACATTTCGTTACTCAACAGAAAAGAAGCAAGCTATACAAAAACTAGTACGCGAGATGTTAGCCGACGGGCTGATCGAACACTTCTCTTCGCCCTACAGTTCGCCCATAGTCATGGCCTAAAAGAGAGACGGTAATTATAGGTTTTGCGTCGATTATCGCCGCCTAAATTTAGTCACCAAGGGAAGAGCGCTAAATCTTCCGGTTATCCACGAAGTAGTCAAGGATATAGACAAGGCCAAAGTTTTTAGTACGCTTGACTTAGAGAGCGGATACTGGCATGTTAGAGTCACTCCTCGCTCTCGACAATGCACGGCTTTTGCGACTCCCGACGGCGGATTAATATCAATGGCGTGTAATGTCTTTTGGTTGGAAAAACGCGACGAGCACCTTTAACGATTTTATTACACTAGAGGTCTTACCCGGATACATAAACACGTTCGTGCGTTCCTATTTACATGATTGTTTAATCTACTCCGACACATACGAGGAACACATCACGCACCTTCAATTAATTTTCGAAAGGTTACGCACGTACGAACTTACAGCCTCTATTGAAAAATGCTTTTTCGGTCGCGAGAGCCTAGAATATTTAGGATATCAAATTACGAGTAACGGAAATGAGGCCAAAACCGAGCATGTGAACGCGATCTTGAACGCTCAAACTCCACGTAATAGTCGCGAGCTCCGAAGTTTCTTGGGGACGTGCGCCTGACTGCGTGAATTCGTGCAGGGCTTCGCTCGCCTGGCTACCTCTCACGGCGCTTCTTTCTTCGTGCAACGCTTGGCGCTGGACCGACAAGGAGCGGCGAGCGTTTGAACTCGATAAACAAGCTTTCAGCATACCACTTACGCTATGTCGCCCCGAAACAGACAAACCTTTCGTTTTACAGACTGACGCGTGCGCCTCCGGCATGGGCGCGGTTTTGTATCAGGTCGGCAAGAACGGAGAGCGGCGCGTGATCGCCTACGCGTCTGCAAAATTTACCCAGGTCGAGCGACGTTATCACTCCAACGAGCAAGAGTGTCTCGCGGTCATATGGGCTTTGCGTCGATTTAGCATCTACCTCAAGAAAGGCCAGTTTACTCTTAGATGAGAAGGGGAAATTACATCGGTGGGCAATGTATCTCCGTAACTTTGATATTAAAGCTGAACACGTAGCCGGAAAGCACTGTCTTGATATCCCGGAGAGGAGGTATTTAGCGAGCAGGCGAACGAAGTCGAAGCGCTGTTACCCCCCGAACGACGCGCTTGTTCCACCAAAATTCACATCGCATCTTCAAAGGCGCAAGATTTACTTGAACGAATAACTCAAGCTCAGTCTAACAAGCAAATAGACCTTAGGGATGCCGAGCGCTTTCTACAGCCAGGGCAAACCTTACAATTACATAATAGCGCCTACCGCGTTCTCGAACACGGTCGTCCACCCAGAATTTACGTTCCGTTTGCATGCCGCGGCGAAGTTATAGACTATTACCATCGCGATCCGTTGGCAGATCGCCCTGGTTCCGAGGAAACCTTAAGAACTATCCGCGAACACTACTTCTGGCCTAGAATGCGTGAGGAGGTTCGTCAAGCGATCGACAATTGAGCCGCATGCTTGTTAGCTAAGGCCGCGAAGCCAGTCGGAAAGGTCGAGCTTCGCCAGCGCGAGACGTGCGCGCCCTGGGATACTGTCGCCATAGATCTTATGGGTCCCTATCCGCGCACCCCACGAGGTAAGCGTTTCATTCCTGTGGCTACGGACGTTATGTCTCGCTGGGTTGAAGCTTTGCGGTATCTAATTCGGGGTTAGCTACGATTGTACCAATACTTGAAAATGAGGTTTTTATGCGATGGGGATACCCGCGAGCACTTTTGAGTGATAATGCCCCACAATTTCGCGGTTCTGCGTGGCAAGTGTATTGTAGATCGTGGGGAGCTCGCGCCTACACAATACCCGAGTATCACCCTCAAGCGAACCCGACCGAACGTCGCATTCAGGAAATTAAAAAGGGAGTTCGACTTAGTATAATTGGTGAGCGTCAATGCGATTGGGATTTGAAATTACCCGCCAGCGTTTTTGCACTACGACGCCGCGTCAATCGCGTTACGGGTCAATCTCCGAGCTACATCCTACTTGGCCGAGAGTTGCCGCGACATCTGGCTAGTCAGGCGCCTGAAAGGGTGCGAAATCAAGCCACATTTCTGCGAGTTGGCGAACTCGTACGCGCCAGAAATTTCGCTCAATCTAATGCCGTGGAAGGGTTTAACGCCGGACTCGACCCACGGTGGACAGGACCATATGCCGTTGTGGAAAAATGCAGCGACGACGTCTACATGTTAGAGAGGCCAGGTTGGGACAACATTAAGTTGCACGTCAAGGATTTAGGAAAAGTGCCCGTCCGTGGCACGAGTGACGCGGATGTCGAACATCCGTCCAAAGAGTTCGCGAGTGAGCAGACAGTGGCTCCGCCTCCACCGTTGGTGAGAGCTCGCTCAGTCTCCGCGCCAGTGACTCCGTCATCGCAGCTCAATCCACAGAGCGAGTCGTTCTACCCAGCACGTCCTTCTTGTTCTTCTATGTACAGCTCACCGTCACTTCAGTCGGAACGAGCTGAAACCAACGATGCCGCAACGACGGATTTCCGCAGCGCATCGATTAACTGAAGAGAATTTAGACCAACTATTCCTCCACCGACGCAGAACAGTGCAGCGCTTCCTCCGCGAAGAAGAGGGCGACCGACAAAAGCGGTCTCTGCTGCATGGAAGGCCGTAGAATATCCAACGTCTAGCCGCTACTTTTTGCGATCTCGCAATCCCTCTCGTGCGGCACAAGAGCTGTGAGAGAGCAAGTTTAGGCAGTGATAATGACCGGACGAAAAAGGCAAAGAGGCGGCCACGAGGTTAAAGTGCGGATCGCCCTCGACCTGTGTAAAATGGCGCAATGACGAGGTGACAAAGAAATGCAGAAACGCGCGTTAGAAACGGTATGCCTGTTGTATGGGCTCGATCCGACCGAGCTTACTCGAGAGGGCCTCGGGAAGCATGCGGGATCACTGATCAAACCCAGAGCGGTTGCTGCTGCAGCCATAGATGCGCAGGGATCTGCTATCGCCACCGTGAGAGGAACAAGTCGACATTGATGACCACGTCGCGTCCGCATCTCAACCTCTTAACGACATTGATTGTAGACGACATCGATCGTTTTCTTCAAGAGTAACATTTTCGAGTGACGCAGTGTCTCAGAAGCCCAAACGCTTGCAAACTTTTGCATTAATTCAATTTCTTTCTATAATTAGTTTAATCAACCATAATATTAAAGTTCTTATGTTAGTATTTTCATTTTTATGTCTATTATTTTCTGAAGATTTGTAACCTATTTTTTTTATTATTTTATTTAATTTATTTTTTTATTTGAGACAAAATCGAAATGTTGTGTTTAATGACCATTTAAGTTTAAGACATACACTGACACAAGGTACACATGTAATGTAGGGATCATTGAATAAATTTCAGGTTCAAACGTCGCGTATTTTTTCTTGTATTACTTTTTTTTATTATCGCGATCCAAGGAAAAAGTCGTTCAAGCAAGGGGGGAATTGACGTACGCCAGCATTCGAGGCAATTGTTTTTCGGGTTATGTTGTTATTATTGTACGAGTTTTCGACTTTTTCCCCGAATATAGAACGGTTAGAAAACTTCTCGCGAAGACCGTCGGCATAAGTCCCACCCAATGAGGACGCGGACCAATCGCGCGTCGATTTTGGCCTCGACTACTATGGAGGGGAGGATCTCCCCACTCGCGGTGGCGCGGAAATTCGCGCAGACAGTTAGTCGCGTTTTGGCTCTCGCCGGGGACAGAATCGAGTTGTTTCCCGGTGGCCCAAAACTGCACGGATCGCTCACCTAGACAACTCAGTCTCGCGGACGCGCATCGTCGAGTGCAACGCTCTCGCGAGTCCGTTCGCGTTCCTTTAGGAGTTCGAAATCCTCGCACCGATCTTTCCTCGCTCAGTGCGAACGCCCGTTCATATGCGAGCATACAGGATCGCCTCCGATTAAAGCTCTACTCTCGCCTCTCCTCGCCCAGAGCGGATGCCCGTACGTTAATTGTTGTTAAATTAAAATTTAAAAATTGTATGGATAATTAAGTGAGTAGATATTGTATATTTATATAAAACAATATTTTAAATAAACAAGTATATATTTATTCGAAACAGAAGGTTATTTAAGGAATGAATTTGTTTATAATAATCATAATAAATATATGGGCTCTGTAACTAAAGGGAAAAATAAATTGAATATAATTATGGATTAAAACGCAAATTTTAAAAGAGGGTGCAAATTACGAATTACGGGAGAAATGGAAGAAACAGGTTTTTATTTATATGCCCCTAAAATGTTATAAATAGTTCTTTAAAATTAATACAAAAATTTATTTATTTATTTTTTTTTTTTTATGTTATTTAACGTCGCTCTATTTATGCTGCCAGGGCTAATCAGCGACGGAGGTGAACGGTGTGTCTGTAAACAAAGCACATGTAGTTGAAACAGTGGTGCTTGTGTCCATTGGAAGATATCATCGGTCACTGTAATTAGTCTAATAATTACAGTTTCCTGTCCTCCCGATGGAACCACCGCGATCCTCTTTACATCTTCGCGTCCCTAACGTTCCCTATAGTTCAGATGCCCGTGCCTCTCATGCACTGAAAAATGCACGAAACGCACGCGCACCTGAACTGGCGTCACATTATAGTGACACGCCGAGCCACTGAGTCGCGGTGTTCGAAAAATGCACATGAAAAAAATTTTCAGAGGTACACGTCTGGGATCGAACCCACGACCCTCGGTGTGAGAGTCGGGAGCTCTACCCATGAGCCACCGCGGCTCTATTTATTTATTTATAAAGAAAGTTGTATTACTCTAAAAGTACAAAATATTAATGACATAGAACTTTTGTCGATGATCCTTCGTCATTAAATAAATTAATTTTAGGAGGTGAAATTCTTTTAGATCCGTTTAAAATAATCCAAAATTTTAATAAGTAGTTACTAAATACTACAATTTAGTAAGTATATGCACTTTACTATGTTTGGTAAGTTAATTTTTCGTTAACATTTATAATTATTAAAATATAAATTTAAGCTTTATAAGAATATATAGTTATATTCATATAGTTTAAAATTTATAGTTAGCATTTAATATGTCTCTATTTTTTTATTATTTTTATTCTGATTCCATTACACTAAATTTTTGTAAAAACTTAATTATAAATTATAATTGTATTTAAAAAAAAATTAAATTTTCGGTATAAAACCCAATGCACTGTAACAGTACCTCCAAGGTGTTGTGTGAATCTGTTTAATTTCTAAGGTGTCCATAGTAGTGAAAAAAATAGTACAATTTAAAACATTATTTTAAATATATTAATTACGAAAAACCTTTTTCGGAATTAAAAATAGGGGGTTGGCGTAGCCCCTCATATATATATATATAGTATAGTAGAGACTAAAAAAATAACATAAGATTGATGTAAGCTAAATTTTCGTAGGGCGGATATCTAAAAATTACACTTTTTTAAAATACATTTAGGGAAAAGAAGGAAACAGAATTTGAGTTGCGGTTGAAATATAACAAAACTACACGGAGAAAAAAGAATCATAATTTTTCCGATATTTTCAGGATAAAAATTACCCTGCTGCCTAGTAAAAGTGGTATCATCGGGACAAAAGATAAATTTTACTAATCAGCATGGTAAAAATTCCCCTGTTGCGACAGATTCAGAACAACAGGGCAATTTTTACTACTCAGCATGGTAAAAATTGCCCTCTTACGGCAGATTTAAAACAGCAGGGTAATTTTTACCCTGCTGCTTCGTACTTGAAAAATTGTTACTGTGCAGTAACACAATAATCTAATTTATTAAAAAAATATTAGGATGTTCATAAATATAAATAATAGTACAATATGGGATATATATTAAGTTTATTAAATCCAATTTTTAATTATAAATGTTTTGCCGTTTGAGACCCGTACATAATGCGTAATTACGCAACCGCATAACTCATCCAATTTTACAATTATACGCTCAAAGTGAAAACTTTCGAATTCAAAACAGTCTGTATGATCATCTAAATAAATATCGTTGTATAATTTTCCAATTAAAAAGTGTGTTCTATTACTTAAACATACTTTTTCCACTTGAATAAACTGCGGACCATCTTCTGCTGGTAGCATAAAAAATACTCCAGTTTTAAAAGAATTACCTTCAAACTCCACGTTTTGCAACAGCACACTTTCAGCATTTGGTAACCAGTTATACAGCGGTTTTATTTCTTGTAACAAATTCAAACTTATTGTACCGATTTGTTTATTTGACAATTTTATTCCTTCACAATTGTCTAATTGCAATAAGCGATAATTAAAACGCAATTGGTGCTTAACGGCTACAGTGTGACAAACATTAATTCTATTAAGTGAAACCTTTGAAACAATTTTGCCTTCCCGGTTTTTACTTTCGTATCTCATAGACGAAATTTTCCATAATGGACCTACTAATTTGAATATGGAAGCGTAATGAATAAGTAGATGGTGCTTTGGTTTAATTGCATTTGAAAAAGTAGCAGCTAAGAATTCCAAATATTCCGCAATTTGCTGTCTTAATATAATATCAGTACTAGAATGTAAATGAGAACTTAATAGTATTTCAACAAGATGGCAAAGTTGCTTCAATAAGCTCCATGTTGTATCTTTTTGCGGTATTAGATGGGCAATGATAGGGCAAATGTGCCTTACAAGACATAGGCCTTCTGACGCACTCATAATTAAGCGCTTATTATTTAAGTGATCTTCTCTAATACCCGGTGGCTTGTTTTGATTAATGCCATAATTGAATCCATTTATTAAATAATTTAAAGTTTGTAGTTTGAAGAATTTTTTTGTTTTAATAAAATCGAGCAAATAGAGGCCTAAGTCATATTGAACAATACCTTCTAAAACATCATGCATCACATCAACCGACAAATTTTGTGTTACGTGGAAATCAGGTAAGTTATGAAAAATGCAAGGCTCTTTTATGCCAGTCTTTTTAGTATTGGCCTGTGAAATATCTTCATCATACTTGTCTCTTGTGCGAAGCACACAATTACTTTCATCAAATACATTTTGAATGTCTTTTTTTGTTGTATAGCAAAATCTACAAAATATATTTGAATTAAAACTCGTATTAAAACCGAGCAATTGGTTAAGAGCTAAATTATCGCCCAGAACTAAACTTAACTTAAAATAAAGATGAATTTTGCCATTCCAATAATTAATTTCGATTCCCGTTTCTTCCAAAAATTTTAATTCTTCGACAGCTTTATAAAATACTGTTTTATTTGAAAATGTAGATCTATCTAGCGAATTAAAAAGAATAAAGAGGAAAATATTCTCCAATTTGGATTGCATAATTGGCGGCAAACAAGGAATTGATATATAAACAGCTCCATTTTTTGCTATCCCTCGATGACTTCCTAATGGGTTGTTGGTTTCGTAATCATCGTAATATAAAAATAACGGTAGAACTATATTCGACGTTGAATCATTAATTTTATTCCAAAGAGAGCCCTGAATAAAATTTGAAATTATATCATATTCTTTCAAAGAATTGATATACTCTAGAGTACTTTCCATTATATTTGGAATACTAAAAAATACTTTTAACACAGACCTAAGTGGAACGTATTCTGCTGTAACAGGCACCATTTTCAATACTTGAACACCATTTTCATTTTTATATTCTACTCTTTCTCCAAGATAAAAACTTTCAGGTTTAATGTAGGTTTGTACATCTTCGAATATTTTCAAAGTTCTGTGTTCAGTTAAAAAAGTATCTGTTCCTGAATAATATTGTAGAAATATATCGTTAATATTATTTGAAATGTCTTCAATACTACTACTGTCTTTAATACATTGCATAACATTTTCATGCAGCTTATGAATTATGCTATTATTTGACGAATTAAAGGATTTTATAATATCATTTGCTCTCACACGATTAACATCTGGAAAACTATAAAGTTTAGCAGCAAAGAATAAATGATCATTGTAATCAAATATAGAAGACTTAGTAATTTTATTAATTTCGTTCGTAATACATTCTACATATTTTTCAGAAACTGGTGTACAGCTTTCCGCAGTTTCTACTTCATTTGGCTTTGCCTCTAAACAGTCGCTTCTAATACCTACTTCTTTATCAGCCTGCGCACTTGGCGTTTGATTCTCATCGACAACAATCTTTTGACTTAAATCTATATTTACTACACTCTCACAATGTTCAGCATTCTTATGTTGCAGTCGCACATGCTTTCGAAAAGAATCAAAAGAATTATATTTTCTTCTACAACTTCTATCACATTCATATGCAGTTTTGTGAATGTGAGAGTAACGCATATGTTTTAGATAATCAATATTTACAGTAAAACTAGTATCACAAATCGAACAAATTAACATTGTGTCAATGTATATAATAACAACTGAAAATTTAACCTAAATAATTATTCTTTGTGTTGTTCTTGCGCTGCGCGAATGATATGATTAACTTCACCAATTAAAGTGATTACTGACCTATTACAATTATCCTCATTATAATTAATTTCAAATATTCCTTTTTGTATAAATTGCCAAAATGGCAATGCCCTATCCGGGTATTTACAATCAAGAACGACGTAAATCATAAAGCACGTCTCAACAGCTTTTATAGATGATTCGACTGTATATAAAGTTTCATTTACTAGCACATATGCCGCTTCTATACCCATTAAATTACCAACAAATACTGGTAGCGGTTGAAATGTTAAGCGAGCTTTCCGTAAATCATCTTTTAGCTTTTCTACAGCTGGCATCAAATCTCCTCCAGTCTAAAATAAAAAGGAATCATTATTGTAAATGATTGAAAATCACGCATTTTACTTTAATTATCAATTTATTTTGTCACCAAATTCAATTATGTGTGTGTGTGTGTGTGTGTGAATACATGCACGCGCACACGCATACTCGTATACACGCACACCTATATGTACACGCCTACTCGTAATTAATAAAGAAGTTAATACAACTTTAAAATACCTCAACATGCAGAAAGAAAGAGTTTCTTCTTTCTTCCATAGATACTCTGAAGTTTTCATTGTTTTCGTTCTGTCGTTTCCTTTTTTTGAAGCATCAATTATATAGGGTAACAAGTACATTAACACTGTATCTTTGTTATCTGTATTAAGTACAATTTTTAAAATAAATTAAAAAAATAATTGAAATCACTAGTAAAAAACAATTACTGCTTACGAGCTAGTAATGCTGAAAGTGTATGGACTAATCCTTTGTCGAACGCGTTCTTTATTTTTTCGCACTTCTGCAGCCGCCTCTCTAAGTGACCTTTTACTAATACCCAATTTCGTTGAAACGTATTTGAAGCATTCGGATGTGTTTGATTAAAGTCAGAAGTAATCTGAAAAACATATTAAAATTAATTAAAATATATATGAAAATAAAATATTTTTGGTTAGGAAAAATAATATAATATTTACTGAAAACAAATATATTAACGTTAAGAGAAAATTTATCAGTAATTAAAACTTACTATATGTCATGAAAAATTAATAACAATTCTTAATCTTAACTATTTATAACATATTTAATCTATAGATATTGCCTTTTTAAATGATAATGTATATTTACCAAATGTAATCCTATTTGCAGATTGAGTGACGGAAACTTATTAAAATATTCATGGACGGAAATATTTTTATTTTTCAATTCTTGTTGCCGCACAAAATAAGTATAAGACCATTTCTCTTTAACTAAATTTTCTGGTTCAGTATGGGTTGATAACCATTGCAGTGATGTCCTTTCATCATCTACATAAAAATAAATTATTACTTTTTATTTACAGATATTGCAAATTATTTTATAATATATAAGCACAGAAAGTTTTATAATTAAAAAATTTAATAAATTTGTATTTACCAGAAATATCAACATTGCGTTCTTCAGCAGCTTCTAAGTTTTTGTTATTATCCTTCAATAAACCAGTGCTTCTTAATTTTTTCTTAGTGTAATGATAGTGTTCGAAAAGAACTCCTGTAGCGTTAATCTTAAGTCGATTTTGAACTGTGCAAGGCGTGTAGTAGGTACGTGGATGCTCACCGGGGAACAGTTCAACTATTTGGTTGGCTAATGAATTAAAACGTTCACTTGATATACTGAAATAAATTAAATTTTGTGTGTAAATGGTTATAAATATTACACTTATAAAATAAATAAGGTAGGTACATACGAAAAACGCTGTAAGCAATCAGGTTCTCCAGTAGGTGTCACGTTCCTAAAGGATCTTTCTTTTTCTTCTTTTAAAACCACTCTTGATAAAAGATTGCGTACATTTTTCACCAACATTCCATTGTCTTTGAAGGCTCTTAATACTATTTTGCCATCCGTACTGTTATTTAAAAGTTTGAAAATCGGCTGAAAATTTAAAAAATAAATGAATGAGGATACTACATGATTTAAATGAACAATTTTAAAATATTGTAAAAAGAATTACATTTTCTTCACGACCAGCAGGCCACGCTGCTTGAGCCTAAAATTAACACATGTGTGTATATATTTAATGTTTTGTAAAAAAACAAACAAATGAAAATAAAATACGTCTACAAGACACATTCACCAAAAACATTCTCTCTCCACAGTTTACATGCACCACTACAGCACTTTAATATTACAGCTTACCATTTTAACTGAAAACATAAACAATAAATACACAATCACATCAATTTATAATCGAACATAACCTCATTCCTTAAACACGGTAAGTTGATACATTTAATATAATGAATTGAAAAGTTTGATTTATTTTACTTACCTACGGTGATTAAGGCACTTAAATATATTCCGAAGTTCAATGCCGTTATACTTAAAAAATGAATGATATTTAAATCCAAAAGACGGGCAGGTGATCATTGAAAATATACGGTATGGTCTGTGCGGCGCGGGAAACGTACTCGACGCACGTAAATCTCTCGCGCGTGCGCAGTTCGTTCTTTTCTTCCGCTGTTCAAGTTACCGACAGCGGAGCAGGGTAAAAATTACTTGACAATAAATTTTACCCTGTTGGCTTAGTAAAATTTATACTTGATACTGTAGAATTTTTAATTGACAAATGCGTAAAATTAACCGAAACATCTGCTTGTCCCATTTTTACCATGTAATACAGGGTAAAAATTATTAGAAATTTTTCTCCGTGTAGTTGTGTTACAAATAATTATAAATAGTAATTATGTAAAAAATGTTGTGTGAGGATTGTGTTGACCACAGAAACATCGTAAAAATGAAATTCTCTGTTATTCTACAATTTCTGTTTTAGTAATCATTAATAACTTTTTACAACTTATAGAATTTCGCTTGTAATGGTACAATTTCGATTGTATTGTAAAAATTATTTTTGCATTTATTTTTCTAAACTTTAATTCTTATGTAAATCGCATTTGTTACGAAAATATTACCGTTAAGATGAATAAATTTAAAACTTATTTAATAAATATATTACAAATGTTTACTGTTTGTAGTTCAGAGACATTACCATGAAGATCGTTAACATTAACAATATTAATTAGTAATTTCCATGTATATTACGTCTTTATAAGCAAGTAAAATACAGTTGGATTCAGTCTAACAAGTAATAATGTTCAAAGGAACTTCAATTGTACAAACTTTCTTAGGAGTTTTGGTTATGTGTGTGTATATATATATACATTTGTATATATATGACAATGTCAAAACTATTTGAGAATTCGAATTTTAGATTTGAAACTCTAGGTTATTCGAATTAAATTAGAGAACCTAACAGAGTTTTTAACTTCTTTAATTTAATTCATTATATAGTCGTATCAGTAGCGAGTCGAAGCGTATAATGACATAATAGAAACTTGATTTAAAGTTCGCACCCTGAAATGGTTCAATGATGAACGATCAACTGTTTGCAAATTAAAGATATCGATAAATTAAAAAAAGGATCCTCTATAAATATATATTTTAGTGAAATACAAATACTTTCGAATAGTACATAAAACAG
Source organism: Theocolax elegans (assembly GCA_026168455.1). NCBI lineage: Eukaryota > Metazoa > Arthropoda > Insecta > Hymenoptera > Cerocephalidae > Theocolax > Theocolax elegans. The sequence goes on along the minus strand of CM047430.1, from coordinate 38,608,094 downwards.
TGATAATGTACATATAAATGTGTGAATTTATCAGTTTCTCCAAACAGAAATCTAACTTGTAGAGTGGATGAAGAGCTTTATAGATTTGTGTTAAGAGAAGCCGATAAATTCATATATATATTTATATGTATTAAACATCATTCAATGAATATAATAATTATAAATATACAAAATTTTTCACTGCAGGAGTAAAAAGAAATGCCAGTATTTTGAAAGTAAATGAAAATTGCTCATACTATAACAGACTTGTTATTTGTTAAAAATGTAGAAAATACTTCAGTGTCTGGGGCCACCGGCCCAAGTAAAATGAATAATCACACTCAAATATAGGAACAGTTTTTTATTAGAATCACACACACTAAAATACATAAGTCCGTCGTGTACCGAGGTGGAACTCATTCTGATTCGACATTCGCTCGTCTCGCTCGTCGAGGAGACTCTCTGACACTACGTTACGTAGTGCTCTCAACAAGACTATACAAAATATAACGCATTATATTATCTTATTCGTGACATTATTTATTATACACCATAGAAGGTTTAACTTAATCTGTTCATGATTTATTCGAAATGTATGAAAAATCGAAAGCAGCAGTAATTTATGAAGGAGGAACGGCAAAACCCTCAATATGCCTTACTGTATTGTTTGGTTCGTGCGATCTTGTCGAGAATTAAAGAACGCAGACAAGCATTGATGGAAACGCGTAAATGTAACGTCGCCGAGCATCGAAAGTTTGGATTAAAGTTTTTTTTTCCGCGAATGAAAAGTTACGCACCGTCACTCGAGATGAACTCGAGAGAGGTAGAGCAACAGACACTGGGAGAATCAGAAGAGAAAGTAACAAAAGAGAAGACGAGAACGCGTAGTGTTACATACGAAACTCGAAATCTAAAGTGAGGATTTTGTCAAACTTCGTGCGAGAGACGTTTTCCTCGCCATTTTCAACGCTGACGATTCATTATGAAGTTTTCGTAATAGTTGGCCCCGTTTCAACCTTACCTTTGCTTCTCCCGCTTTTCTCTACGGGAAACTAGTGAAACTGATTTAGAAAATTGTTCGTGATTGCCGCGAACATTTTTATACCTACGAACTTTGCATCCAAAGTTTCGCGGATTTCTTTCTTAGAAGTTGCCGACGATATCTAGAAAACGATTCAATTTTCCTTCGTTGTACCGTTAGTCGCACTATGGTAGAGCGCGCTTAACAAATAATTTGATCTTTTGTCGTTTCGTGCGACGGAGGTCGCGTAATTAAATTAACCTATTTCCATTGCATAAATTGCTAAAAGTATAATAAATCTGAAAATTTATTTGACGATCGATACAGCAAAGAAAAATCAAATAATTAAATGATGAAATCGATAAGCCAAGTAACCATTCATTATGAAGATACTTTTAATTTTTATCTCATTCATGAGAAATATAAGCTAACAAAAAAAGGTATATATATGCTTTACTCTGAAAAAAGTTGAAATTTTAAATTTGAAAGAAAAATAAATAATGGAAAACATTGAAAATACGGAGAAGGAGAGAAAAGAGAATCGTGATTTTAACAACACTTTCCTCGTGGCAAGCCACTTTAATCAATCTCGAAAATTGTGAACAAAACAGAGGAGCAGCGCGCGGCAAGCTCGTCGTTGGTGCAGTACGCATAAAACACCCAGAGCTCTCTTCTCGTTGCATATTTATGTCGAAGGACCATTTAAATGCGATGCCACGGTAGAGCCGTTGCTACGCTCACCGAGTGTCGGGATGCCAATGCGGCAACGCGTAGCTACTGGGCATCCGAGCACACACTATATGTATATATACCTATATATAAACATACAGCCAATACCAATCCCTTCTTCCATTCCTCGTAAAAAGAATAACTGAAATTCGTTCGTTTGTACATGCATGGCGTTTTAACATTTACAATTAATCCGCGAGAAAGCAGCAAGTGTATATATGAATATGTAGGTACATATAAACTGTCGGTAGTAAATAGCATTAGCAAGTCAACTAGCGCTTCTCCTCTTAGGATACTTACTTCTTGAGATTCAAGTTAATTTATACAAGTGGCGCGATGTAATACAGTTATACGGTTACGGTATTACGGTTAGTTTTAGTTTCGTCGAATGTCGCGAAAGGGGCTCCACGAATCTTTATCTTTAGTTCCCGTGAATACGTAACAAAGAAAATAATGTCAAAATTCACCCGGAGAAGCGCATAGGGATTTAACGTGCGAGATTCTATCGTGCACAAGACTATTTACCGAATGGTTAGACTTTTCTCCCATCCGATAGATAATATTACCGATGTATTCACCTTACCGAGTTGTATAATTTCGTAACCGATCGTACTTATTCACTTGATCTATATATCATAAATTTATTTAAAAACTATTTTACATTTAAAAAAAACAAGTAACTTTAACAAGTTTGAGCGCCTTAGTCACTTCGAAAACAATCACCATCTAATAAGCTTTCTCTGCTTTTTTTCCGTCCTTAGCGCTTATCTTATGTTTATTTGCCTTTCTAAGCGAGCTACCTACACAATCTCGATTTTTCTTGTCTTCTTTTTATTTTCAAGATTACAAAACGTATAAAGTAATTACAAAGCCTAGATGAGACTTTAAATACGCTTTTTCTTTCACACGTATACAATACAAAGTGTTCGTGTATTTGAATATTAATAAAACTCTTTATTAAAAAATTAATTGTTGATCAATTTTACGGAAACGAGGAATAACTGTTGAAAATTTATTAGGATCTTTGCTTCTTTTCTTTTCTTTCTTATAAAATATATTTGTTATTTAGCGATATTTTTAGTCTAAAATATATTGACAAGTCTCATTTTGTATTTATGGTGAAATTATTATTTTATAGTGTGTCGCGGATAAACGTAGAAATCTAGAATTTTTTCATTTTGTTTGTATATGGAGATTTGTTTTGAACACTCGTCGGTGCAATACCCGGGTTACTCCCGCATGATACCAATTCTTGATTATACCTTCACACATATATAAAACTTGAGATTATATAATTTTCCATATTATATCGTATAATGTATATGCATTTTAAACTTCACCCATTACTATATATTGTCTATATATTTTAATATTGAAGAATTAGTTTCTTTATGAATTATATTAAAAAAATGATCAACGATTGAGAATTAGGTGCTGATCAGGAATTTTGGTTATGATACGGTGTAATCTTCAGTCTGAGTTAGTTAAAAATGAGCTGAGAAAATTATGAAATGAATCGGCGCGCCCGAGATTTTAAAAATTTGGGGTCGTTTTGGTCTGAAAGGCGGTGAGGGGGTAAGTCTCCGAGTGACTCCGAAAATTAAACTTAAAAAAAATCAATATCTCGTGAAAATGAAAAGCGCGAGCAATAACCTCGATAAAGCAAAGAGAAAAGAAGAAAAGAAAGGTTATGCATATTTTTCGACTCGACATTAATTTGTTCGACCGTCATCAAAAAAGATTTTATATTCATATATAAATTATCATATGTACACACAGAAAAGTTTTTTTTAAAAAGCATTGAATTGTTTTAATTAAATGTAGTGACAATATGGTAAAAGTTTTAAAACTAAACAAGTGTTCGAAGCGTCCTCGTTTGAGAAAAGTTCTTATCTTGTAAGGTAAAAAATTTCTACCTGATTCTATATTTTCATATAAAATTTTGGACATAAATAATGTAAACAAACGAACGTCAGCAATTTATCCAGAGCATTTTGGTAATTTCTATATTCAACTTTTTTCTCTGTGTATAAAAAGCTTATTTGCAATTTTGATTTTTAAGCCGATGGCTATAAAAATATAACATATTATATAATTTCAATATGTCTTATTATATTTCAAATTTATTATTTTAATTGTCTTTATTCAATAAATATAAGTTGAATGAGCATTCTTTTGAATATAGAGATTGGTGCGCGCTGCGAGAAAGAATATCTTTCGTTCACGGTATATACATGTATATATAAAAATGACAATCGATTAACCGGCTTGCAGCTCACAGTTCTCGTCTCTCTGGCTTCTCGTCGAGATTCGAATCACGTAGATGTACGAGTATATATATATATATATAGGTATATGTGATCCGATTCCATGCATTAACGCTGCACCAACATTTTAAACCCCGCGCGGCTATTTTCTCGAGTACTCGATCCGAAAACTAAAGAGTCAAATCATACGTTAAATAATATGCTTGACAAAAATGTTTCATTAAAAAATACATCGCAAATGTTATCTCAAGCTAGCCAAAATAATTCAAGGCTTGTTCTTAGGTTTATCCTCAAAATATAATTGTTTGTCCTAATTTTTCAAACGCACAGTAAAGTATCCTAAGAATTGTTATTCCCGCCACTGGTTTTTTATTTTGTTCGGGAAAATAGTTTAAGGCAAGAGTAAAATTGACTAAAAGCAGAACTCTTTTCCGTTCCTTTATCCGAGGATCAAAAAGAGGATTTATGCAATAAATTTCTTTAAAAAAAAAATATAAAGTTGAAGAGTTGACCTTATAGGTTTAAATATACTATTAAATTCTCTTTTCGATACAGTAATCGTAGAGAATATGTAGCTTTCCTATCTGAACAAATATATATATAAAGTTAATACAATTTCGGATTATGGTGTTTTAAAATGAATGTGAATATCAAATACTACGGTTTTGATAGTAGTATCTATTCAACGTACTACTTTATACTCGTTGGAGTTGAATACATAGTATATTTAAGGTTATTCAAATGTTGAATAGTAACATTATGCATCGTACATTATGTAAAATACATAGATGTATGATTAACCGTAACATCCACTGCTAAACTTACCTGATTTTCCTAGACGATGGGGATCCCAGTTACCAATGCTCATTTTCTGTTATTCGAAGAGGTTTATTAATCAAATATGTAATCAAAGAAAAATGAAATGAAATTAACAAACTACTAATTTTTTTATAGTCAGAAAGAAGAGTAGCGTATTAAACAAATAATTTAAATAAAAAAATTATTAATTTTCCTTACAACATTGCTGAAATATAAAGTTTAATTCGTTTTTTTATTAAGTATTGAATGACAAGTGGAAACAATTGAAAATAGCATTCAAATAGTATGCAAAGAAAAAGATTGAACGTTTCATTTTGCATTTCCATATTGTATAAGTTGCCGTAAAAGGATGTAATAGGATAGGTTGTACTGAATTTACAAGGCCTGTTGTACAAAACAGACAAAACGTTCATTCGTTTATTCGTATATCTTTTTTCAAGGTAATATATTACCCGCTTCACATACTCCCAATTCTCACTTCCGTTTCGCCGTTTCCCTCTTTATCTCGTGCTTCAAATTCATAACATGTGTAGCGAAGTATATATATTTATGTATAATCAGACGTCGAATTACGGAGAAAAAGAAATACGATTCTCTCTCTTTCTCTCTCTTTTCATGACCGCAACACACGTCCATATTTATAATATGTATATGCGTGAGACTCTATCGAGCCTATTTACAATAAAATCTTTGTACAAAAAACTAATAGTTTCATATAAACAGTAAAACGTACGTAAGTCGATCGACGCGGGAGAATCGCGAATTCAATCATGCCGCCGCCAGCCGGAACAGTGACGAACGCCTCGACTATGGTTTTCGTATTCGCGAATGTGCTGCGTATAAGCCATGAATTTCGATTTTGTTGCATACATAGATTTATATGTTTACAGGCGCCAGAAATGCATGTGTGTGTGTGAGTGTTTGAACACAAGATGATTTTTAGGATAATTTATATTGACTGAATTTTTTAACCAATTTCTTTTCGCACAATGATATCGTCCGATTATAGCTCGAACAAACTGATCTTATACGTGTTCTTAATTTCTCTCTCTCTCTCTCTCTCTCTCTCTCTCTCTCTCTCTCTCTCTCTCTCTCTCTCTCTCTCTCTCTCTCTCTCTCTCTCTAAATTTTTACTTCATAACACGTGGATACAATGATGTTCGTTTCTGCAAGTTTATTATAAAGCACTAAACTAAACTTGTAGCGAATGTAAACACTTTTTATGGTCAAGTGAGAGATTTCGAAAGTTTGAATAATAATTCAATTAATCTTCAAGTATATGAGAAAGCTATATTTCAATAAATTTGTACCTAGAATACATGCCCTTATTTATGTAATAACTAATTATTATTACTTGGTTAAATAGTCAACATTTCATAGAGATATAATAAACTAAGATGTTCTGCAACCATGTTTAATTTATATATGTATGAGTAACGAGAAAGGAGATAAATCTTCATGCCTTTAAATTTTTCGATCTCTAAACTTTGTGCACTGTAAATTCACGTTCGTTCAAATATTTTTTAAAATTAAGTTATTAACCATATAGATTTTAATTTTTTTTTACACCTAAAAAATTATTTTATGTAAAAATTCTTTGCAAATATTTAATATATATGTACATGCAAATCGCACCAACGCAAATAATATTTTCACCTTATGGTTAAGTGATATATCAATTCAGTATCTTTAACAATCTTAAGTACGGAATAACTCAATACCGTTGAAAGACAGTAGTTTCAAATTTTCTTAGATATAGTCAATATTAATAAATTACATAACATTGTTTAATTTTTTAAATTATCATGTACATATTTTTATTATACATTTTTTTTCAAAAAGATCTGATATTGACAAAAATTGAATTAAGACAATCCCATTCAAATGAAATTCTTATGAAACTTTAAAAATCGATAATAAAATTTTACGGCGTTCTTTTTAAAATAGAAAAACAAAATTTTTGTATGATTTAACATTTAAATAAATGAAACATTTCGATATATACTACTTGTTCCAAGCCAACTAGTATCCAATCGCGTTGGAATTCGGTAATTCCTTTACATTCCAATTCCTCTACGAAATGCAGAGAATGGATATATATATATATATATATATATCTAAATAATCAATGTAATTTTAAAACTAATATTAAAGCTTCTAGAAACGTTACTTAATATTTTTTCTGAAAAATAGAATTTTGTCAATTTTGAATCATACAAAAGATAGTAGCACAACGAATTGAACACGATATTTTGAAAGCGCTGAAAATTTCTTAGAATAAATTAATTATCACACGACAAGATGAAAGAAAAGTGAATCCTATTGTCCAATATTTTCTATAATATATACCCCACAAATCGACATTTTCAATTGTAGTTTATGAAGTTGAAAATCTTTCCCTTGGCATCGATGGGTCAGTCAAACAATTTGTGAACTGGAAATGAATGGCAGACAAGATGAAGAGAGAGAATAAATGAAAAAGGTGAAATGCGAGAGGAAGAGAAAGAGAGAGAGAGAGAGAGAGAGAGAGAGAGAGAGAGAGAGAGAGGAGAGAACTAGGGATTGATGTCGGTCGGCGAAAGGCAAACGTTGCTAAAATTGTCATCGTCTGGGCTTGGTCGACGCAGCGATGGACCGGTGAATCACTGAAAAGGTCGGTGATTGAATGCGCTGTACAATCTGCAGGGCTGTGGTACTGCATGGCTTTGCAATGCGAGTTCGCGAGTGAAGAAAAAAACGATCTCCCGTACGAAACCGACGCTGTCGTGCGACCAAAAACGATGCGTTGCCCTGTTCTTGCTCTCTCTCTCTCTCTCTCTCTCTCTCTCTCTCTCTCTCTCTCTCTCTATCTCTCTCCCTCTCTTCTGAATTTACGCGTCCATCAGTCAATGCATTATATATTATTGTGTGTATATACTTGTATAAGTAAAAGTGTAACTAAATATGCGACTTGTGTATAATTTTGTTTGTACACCAGTTTGCACGTAAGTATGTATCCCTGAGATCTGTTTGTATGGGCGTGTATGTGTTGTTAGCTGGTGGTAAATAAACAGAAAAATCGCGCGACAATGATGATTCATCAAATACTGTGGATGTTGAGCTACAACGACATATTCTAAGGAGTTTAATGCATTATAAAATGGAATCAAAATAACGGAGACACGTTGGTTTACGGTTGGCGGCCCTTTCGAAACTGTAGACTTTAATCGCGATGCGGCGTTAACTCTTGCGCGTTATCTTGTATTTAAGTTGAGGTAGTTATCGCCCTACGCTGCGCAGTTCGCAAGTTAAATTTAATTTATTGCAATGCAGACTATTATATTGTACGGCGCATTATAAGACTTTAATATTAATGGGCACTGCAAAATACTAGAAAAGTATTCAGTAGTTATTCACCGATATGAAAGTTTTATTTTATTAAAGGGGATATTCTAACATGTTACAGATTAACCTGGGTTAAAATTTATAATTTATTATTTATTATAAATAGTCAATAATTTATTACGCAATTCTCCTTCGCTTTTAATCAAAACTTTTTAGGTTATTTATTTGTAACACAACTTTTTTTAATTGACCACTTCATGGAATACGCAGAAATTTTAACATTAATAATGAAACATGGTTTTATTCGAAGCGAATGAAACAAAATTTAAAAATATTACTAATAAAAATTGCAATGTAAAAAGTTCAATAATTACGTAAAACATATGTAAATAAGTTTTTAATTAAATATTTGAAGAATTTTTAGAAATTCTTTTCACTGTAGTGGATTAAATCCTGAGTTCCTGGGATATCCTGCGGTAAGTACATTATGCTAAAAAATCTTTATATGAAGTGTCATAATTGATTTAAAATTGTTACGTTACATATTTCACTAATAAAATTTGATTAAAAGTTAACAACAATACAATTTGTTTAAAAACCTAAGTAATATTTTAAGTGTTTGTATAATAAATTATTAATTATTTATTAATTTTAATCCAGGCTTGTCCCCTTAACACGATATTGATCACCCGACAGATACATCGTTTGAAAAATAACGCATTAAGTTTATGTAAAAAATTTTCTTTTTATCAAATAACTATATAAATGACAATATTTAGCAAAATTGTTTGATATTCGCTACCTTGCGAAGAGTTACTCGTAATCTATATTAATTATGCGTAAAACTAGAATGACAAAAACGAACGTCAGTTTTTTAGAGCCGCTGTGTCACTGTTTTACCGGCGACGAAGACACGCGTACGACTCGCCAGTCGCCTCCCTCTAGTTATCTAGCTTTGTTAATATTTGTTCTTTTAATCTTCTTTTATTTTTGTACAAGTGAACGATCGAGATTTCTCGGCAACTAGTTTTGAAATATATATATATATAAATGTATATATATATATATATATACATTTATATATATTGTTTTGTTTGTATATAACGTTACACCGACTACGAAAACGTGTATTCGCGTCAGGCGCAAGTACATTCAAGACGCAATAGCAATCTTTTAGCTTTCTGTTTAAAATTAAAGCGATAACGAGTTAAATAAATTTTCTTCTTAAATACATCATTCGTTTCAAATAATTCTAAAAGTTAGATGTACATCATTGACAATATAAATAATCGACGACTTTTTTTATCTTAACTTATCCGATTGGCCTTGGTACGACGGTAATAAATATTACATCGAATCGTCCGAGCGATCCGTTACTCAACTCCGCAAATCTTACCGATCACAAAATTAGCTCTGTTTAAATAATTAACAATCTATAATTACCAATTACAAGAACTATAACTTGATAGTTAATTTAAAGCGTCGGATAAGTTGATCGGCAATAACGATCCACCTCTTCTTCGTGTAACCGATGTATAAATCACCTTTTAAACGCTATCCGACATAACCGAAATATAGATCCGATAAAACTGTAATAATTAAACATCAGGGATTTCAATAATTAAGCGCGCTTCATTGAACGTCCTGACGCTCCGTGAAAACGTCCGATCCTCGCACTCGATCTTCCATACTATCGAAGGCTATAAATTCTTCCACTCGGAGTTCTTTATGCTTATGTCGTTAGCATTATAAAACTCGATTATATACAACTCTCTTGGATTCGGTTGGAGCGCGTGACCACTTCGGGCTGATGTATCTTGCCGTGGGCCGAAACCGATGAGGATACGGGCCTATCCGGCATCGTCGAGATACCTTTGCTCGCCCTCTGCAAACTATAATACACCTGCGAACAATACAATATGCGGGATTATCTATTTGTATTATGTCCTATTACAATATGTCATCTCTGTAAAGTAAAGGTTACTTCATTCTTTCGATTTTCAAGTAAGAATAACTTTTAAATCAATGATTATTTTATTAATTTGATAAATCAATATTTTTAGTATTGTAGCTGATAGTTTTGCGAATTTGTTTAGAATCTAATATTATCAAAGTAACATTTTCGTTTAAATAAAGTGTAAAATTTAAAAAAAATTCACATTCAAAGACATAGTGTGAAAAAGAGAGAAGGAGTAAAAGAGGATTCTTGTATAAGAAGAAAATTTTCTCTGAAAAAGCAGCGTCAAAAATATTTACTACTATACATAGCACGTGATTGCGTGGAAATTGGAAAAAATTCGATTCTCACAATTTCTAGAAAATTTTCAAGTTCAGCAAATATCATGGACATGTACCAATATATGCACAAACAGCTTTGCCTGACCATACACGAATATCATCTACTTGCTCTCAGATACAAATATACTGCCCACGATATTTGATTCGTTCTAATAAAATTTTAAAAAAAGTTGGACAGTAGATGTGTTAATATTTAATATACTTTTAAATAATTAAATGGGAATATGTAGAATAACAGCTTATAAACTGAGTAGGATCGAAATAAGATTAAATTTAAGCAACATTGTAATTATTAAAATGTCCTAATATTTTAAATACTAAATCGTGACGTAAAGGGATTGCTATTATAAGAATGTATACCTTTTATTTCTAAAAGAATTGCGAAACTTTGTATAGATTATCTCTTGGTGGTAAAATTTAGTTCTCGAACATTTTACATTTAATTACACAACTGGCATTTATATATCTGTATAGAGTTCCTATCCCAGTAGGTATACGTAGATATGCATAGTTAATAGAGAATAACAAAGAAAACATTCTATGAACTGTAATATAGCTCTAGTTAATTATACCTCGGTTATATTGTACGTGTTAATTTTATGTAATACATGTTTGCCGTATAAAGCAGCTTAGATACATATATATAATAAATAAATAATTCAATTTATTTTGTTTCAAGTGGCAAAATTCGTACGAGTCTGGTCGTTATTTTACATCGTAATGATTTTTATCAAGAATAAGGTATGATATTACTATTTTATATAATTTCTTTACGTGCGGAGTTTGACCTCTCATCTTTCATCCAACAAAGTATAGGATATTTCAAAATTAAATATCTTTTAATTAGGTAATTTATATTGAAGGGTCTTACGGGTGTAAAGTTAGTATAATCGAAGTAAAAATTGCGACGAATGATGAAGTTTAGAGGGCGAAAGCTGTGAGATCTTCAGAATACATATTTGACTGTTCAGCAAAGATCCAAGTTTTGCGAAAGAAGTGAAAGGAAGTTGTAGCCGCGAGTCGAGTCACGCGCATTGAAGACTGGCCTCTCAAATTATCGAGAAAACTTCTAAGGTAATTAAAGTTACGGAAGTGCAGATAACCCTGAGGCTATGCTAGAACCAGAAACTTTAAGTAGATGAGTCTAACTGCTTCTACCTTCGGTGTTTAGTGTTTAAAATGATGCAAGAGTATACGTATACCATTCGAATATACCTATATTCGTCTTATTATAAACTAATTCAATATCTTTGATTGTCATTTACTTATTCAAAAGTGTAGACTAAGAGTTCCATTATAAATTAGCTTGCGATGAAACAATGTAATATCTACATTCCGTAAACTTTGTCTGAGATAAATAATCTTACAAATTGCTTAAACTTGTATTTTAATAAATTAGAAAACTATGTGGTGTATTTTCTTATTGGACAAAGGTATAGGAGAGGTTAAACATTAAAATTGTAAACGATAAATTTTGCAAATCAGAAATACACAGTTCTTTCGCAATGTGAATCCGTGAGGAGTAACGGAAACATTGGATATTAAGATTCTTTATGTTCCTGAATTGTATTTGATTGGATTCACGTTGGAGAGACGCGTGCATACGTATATAATAAAAAATATCTTACATTTTGGTTGTTGCGCTGATTGTAGGCATCAAAGGCCATCTGCTTAAAATCAGCAAGCGTGGGCGTATTCCCGTAGGCAGTACCCGGCAGCGTCGTCTGCACGAGCGGATGATTTTGTAGGTGATTCTGAGGGAATCGAAGCGTAGAGACCGGCGAGTGTCCTGCCAGTAGCGCCGCATCCCCGGTCCGTAAGTCGAGGTTTGATCGCTGCACCATAGGTTTCGTTTCCGGCGACATCGAGCCGAGCTCCTCCGGACTAACTCCGCCACCCCCGCGATCCTTGCGCCGTCTCTGCGGCGGCGTCTTGTACACGGGAGTGTACGTTAGGGGTCTTCTCTCTGCGAACACGTTATTTTAAAGCGAAGCCCCATACGATGCATTCTGGCTCATCCCCTACCCCTCCCCCTACCCATCCCCATCCCTTAACCGAGGGGTGCTAAGTCGATTACTCGATTAAGGAGGAGAGAACGACGACTAGCCTCAGTCTCCCCGAGTCAAGCTTATGCATACGCATTACTTCGGGGTTGGTTCAGTGAGACGATCGATTTTTGACTCTCTCTTTGTACACTTGCTATATCAACCATTATCAAACATTATAATGTATAACAAGTAATTCATTTGATGCTTTATATCGCGATTTATCTATGTACTTTACAAATTATTCATTTTATGCATCAATCAAGATTATCCGTGCGAACGATTGACGGTAACTATATATGGACCAGACGTACTCTAATCGAAAAATACTTTCGACTTTTGATAAATTATTAACTTTATAACTACTTAAAATTTTGATAAACTAATAATTACATGAGTGGTTTTCAAACTTTTTTAATGATTTTTTAATGTAATTTTCATGTATCAAATGTTGATTAATTTTTCCTAGATTATTGTAAAAGAATTACAGTCTGTATAAATTGTAACTAATATTTGATTGCTATCGAATGTTGTAATCTAATTTATATCACGTGAATAACGAATCAGAGCAGGGTAGTTCACATCTTTTCTATATTTTATAAAATATATTAGATACAAGTTTAACTTTTTCATAGAATGAAAAATAGTATAATAAATATTAAAATAATCAATATTAAAAATTACTGTATTGTATAGAAAAAATGTGACATCTCAGCAATATAATAATTTTTGCTACGTAATATAATAAAATTTAGATATAATATTTTTTATATCCAATATCGTAATTTTTGTTATTCAATACAGTAATTTTTATTATACAAGTCAGCAAATTTTATTATCTGATATTTTTTAAATGCGAAATTAAGGAAGTAAAGATGAATTATATTTAGTTTTAAATAATTCGAAATAGATTTTATATATTGGCATATTGGGAGAATTTCATTTGTCCATTAAGTACTCAAGAAACATTTAAATTTTGAGATTTAATTACACTATTCTTATTACGCAGTTCGGGTGCCGGGACTCGAACCGAGGATCCGCGGGTTTCCAGTCACGAGGCCTGACCACTAGGCTACCGTCCGCGATTGCTTGCTGTAGTTACATTCGTTTTGATATTTTGCATTTCGATCATCCTACCCCATTCTCACACACGTACCGATTCGCGCGTCGATGTTACGTACGTTACAATAGTTATATTTGATAAGTGATGTTGGATACATTGCTATACCTATAGTAATATTTAGTATAAATGTAACAAAATCCCTCATAATTTGAGTATGTCACCCTTTTCCTATACAATCTAGCAATTTTTACTAAAGATTTTTTAATATATATTATATTGTTTTTCTCAGTGTATCTATACAATTGAAAATTATAATTTATTTAGAGCTATTAGTAGTTGAAAATTTAACTATACCGTTATCTACATGGAGATAAAAAAATAACAGTTATGGGAGATTCGAGTAATTTTTACTTAAATATTCAGTAAAGACGTAGTTAAAGTTACGTATGCCTAATTTACTCAATTAATTTTCAGTTAGGTATAAGCGCGGCATTATTAAATTGATTTTATATGACTTTATATGACTAGTTAATACTGAATAAAAGAAATATAATTTAAATTTTTGAAAACATATTTAAAAGAATATTTCAATTAGTAAATATAAATAAATATTTATTTGCATTAAGTCAACAATAAATTAAAAAATTAATTATTGATAACTAGTTTAAGATTCATGGCTTACTTGTTAATTACACTTGGCTATAATAAAATTTAAGTAATTTCTTCTTAACTATATTAGAATACTGGGCTCGATTAGCAACTGTAACATTTTTTTCTCCGCGTAACTATAAAAAGTACGATTTTTGGTCTTCACGTTAAATTTCACTCACGTGAACTTTAAGGCAGATTGCCAAGTTGGAATGTGTACGAAGTTAAATAAAAGAATTTTCACTTTCTTCTTAATCAACTTTTTGATGAACCTTCTATTTTAAGTATATTAAAAAACGCAATAAATACTTTAGTATTTAATAAATAGATTCTTTATCCTCCAGATGAAACACTTTTTTCACATTTTTTAATCATTTAGTAAGTAAAATACAAAATATTTCCTATTTTGAGCTATTTTTTAAGATTATAAACGTAGATAAAGTTTGAGACTAGTTATGACTTATTAAAATATTATTAATAATGGATGGATAGAGAATATAATAAAATCATATTTGTCTTTGTAAATACTGTAAATATAACACAAATCAGTTACGGATTAAATACACTCTAAAAAGACATCCGAATCTGTAAGTACTTTAAAAGTTACACAAAAAGTTAGAAACATTATTTGAATGTTTAGAAATTATATTCATTATATTAAATATTAAAAATATGGACTAAAAAGCGTTTCAGCACAGGATATATTTGCACGAGCTATTTTTATTATCTAGTTCTGAGATTCAAATTTCTACTAGAGAAGAGTTTTGCTTATTTTCTTAAAAACTAGTTGTTATCAGATTGATATATTAGTTCCGAACTTTACCTTTATAGGCACCAGACATTATTTTCTCTACTCAACAGCACAAAATTATTTTAGAAATCCGTTTCACGATAGCAACATAATTTTTAAAAACTATTAAAATTTGGAGATCGCATACAAGAAAAGGTACGAGTTGGAGTAAAAAAAATAATGAGAGGAATGATTATTTATAAACATCTCTTACCGTATTCGTTGGGTATAATGTCGGGATCGATATCATCGACCGCCTGCTTGGTCTGGGGGTGAACGGGAGTAGTTGAGCCGGCATTAGGCGGTTCGCACACGATCGGGGCATGCTTCGGACTTCCGGTCTGACCACTCGAGTGCTTCCTGTATAAAGCCGCAGAAATTCCGGCAACGGCTAGCGCCAAAAATGTTGCTGTGGCCGCCAACCCCAGCAAAAGTGGACTGAAGGCCAAGGCGTCCGTATTTCCTGTGTGAGCCAACAAATCAAAACTTGCTTAAAAATATTCTAGGATAATATTATATCATTCGTTACAATAGATACGTAATTAAATATTATGAATGGGCATAATAAACCATAACGTTGTATTTTTTTACTTTGTTGGTACACTGACTTTCATTATTATTCATAAGGTTTAGATATGGGCAAATAAATAACAAAAAAAAATATAATTACTATTTGTATTATGTCGCCTTGTAGTTTTTTTAAATACCATTATAAAAATTTCATTGGAGCTATTGTCATACTATAATTTAACTATAATAATAAGTATAAAGTATCGTAATAAATAAGTTTTAACGCCACTTTTTATGAAACAAAAGATTATGTAATTTAAGAATAAAGGTTCTTATATGGCGAAAGGCCGCATAAGATTTTTTTCTCACAATGCATACCTTTCCTGTAATGCTAAAAATATTGTGCAATATGATTTTGTTATCCCGAAAACATGTAATTGTAAGTATTAAAGTAATTTTCTCAATTTAACTTGAAATTTATTTCCTGCTAGCATATATACACACAGTAGAGAATAAATGGGGTGCATACAAGTTTACAGAATTTGCAAGCCCGTATATATTCGTGATCACATTACAGTAAGCTTCTTAAGAATTTCAGGAAGTGTTGAAGTAAAAATTGTCTGCATCGTTTCACTGTTAAATTCATTAAATTTAATACTTATGTTTTACTAATTAATTTTGTCAATTAGAATGTATCAACTTCTTTGTAATAATAATAATCGGAAGAGCATAATAGGCTTTATTCTGGGGTTAAATACAATGTACGTGTCTTATGCTTTATGAACTGAAAAAATGGAAACTGGGGGACAGTGTGTGATACATGTATTACCCAGCATCGTTTAAATTAATATCTATTGAAATTAATTTCACACTAATTTAATAGTCGTAGATTAATCTTGTATATTGTTTTTTTATATAAATATGCGGAAACAAAGAATATTAAAGAAATATTTAAATCATTCGATCAGTTACATAACTCTGTCATTGTTTTTCCTTTTTACGTTTTTTTAATAAAATCATAAAAAGAATTCGATCATCAATTGAGAATTTACTTACTAAAATTTGACTTAAGTCATTGCCTTACGTTATTATTAATATTTTAGTAGAATACTGCATTTGAAATAATATTTTTTATTTTTGTAAAGAAAAGTTCTAGAAACAAATAGTATTGAATGAAAATACAGTTTAAAAGCAGCGTTTTTTCATTACTTTCATTCGTGTCAGATTTTTCAAGTTAATAAACTATCGCTTAAGAATTTTTTCGAACGAAAGTTTCATCAACATGACATAATGATGCAATATAATGCAATTTTATTAATAAAACTATAAAAAAAACTAATACGCCATAATAACCGTTAAATAGCCCTGTACTGAAAAATTGGTTTAAAAACTTTTCACCGTAAAAGGTTTGACGTGGTACGAAGAAAAGGGAAAAGTCGCGATATTAAAAGAAAAAATTCCACTAGGATGAAAAAAAAGTGGATGATACTAATTTTCAATGTCCATTTACATACTTCCTATTGATTTTATATAGGCATCGAGGGGATAGACAAAAATAATGGTAACAACCGATTTTACAATTGAGTAGAGCAAATTACTTGTTCATCTTCAACGATTCATCACGAGATAATGGACCTCGGCCTCTCTTCGTTTCATCTCTCCGTGTCTCTCTCGTCGATATTCAAAACGCGCCACGGTAGTATTGGATTAATCCGCGCGGCGGTCGTCCGGTACTGCGGCCATGGAAGCCGCTGCGCGTTCGGCTTAATGAGCGGGACAATAATTAACGAAGGTATGTCAATTACTGCGCTATCAGAGTTTGCTGTGTCTCCACTCGCATGTTATACTGGTTGGGGCTCCCAAGTCAACCGATGATGTGTGAAGAATAGAAATTCATCATATATTTCATATAATGCTTTTCACAATATTATATACGTAATACATAAATATAATTAATAAATTTCGAAAATTTACGTTACTTTAATTATTTTATTTTACAATTTATAAAAAAAGCTAATTATTGTAGCATTTAATCTTCCACGCTTGAACAATGTAGTTTTGCTGAAAAATACGATATTCCATCTTGGAAGCATTTGATTGATTATTTCATTAAGGATTGATTTATAAACTAATTTGAACTTTCGCAATAGCTATACATTGATAAATAAAAGTGGACCCGTATAATACGTAACATTGTTGAACGACTACAATAATCGACTTGATGGAACTGAGAAATAAAAAAAAGAAGTAAGTGTAAATTAAAGAGCGTGGTTAGCGTGTCTGATTTAGCTGTAGGAAATACCGAAAAACGAAATATAAGGTGCGGTTGAGGAAGTAGTGGAAACAAAAGTTAAATACAACCGGGTTGCGATTTCACGATAACAAATACTTTAAGTTTGCCAAGTTTCAAGGATAGCCATTCTCCAACAGGTCCATTTGGTGCGAAACTCGGGCGTGCACGTTCAACTAAAAGCTGTCCTAGAGGAACTGTTGCGCGCGTCCATCCACACAAGTCGCCGGATACGTGCATCCCGTGTGTAATGCAGGCACTGCGTTTCGCCGCAAGGAGAATATAATTGCATCAATTAACGCATAGAGATCTCGCCGGTTCCTCTGGGCGAAGGCCCGTCTTGGGCACTTATACACGTCCAACGACTTGTTCGTTTGTTGCTCTATACGCTCCACTATACCGCCTTTAAAACTGGCAATGTGGCCTCCGGCCTCTTTAAGTTGTGCGCGACGCGTCTTAACCGTTCGGCCTCCACAAAGGCGCCAACTTCTGTCTTGCCGTGAGCGGTTTTCGAGTACAGGAAGTCGGCTCTAATCTAAATCGGTGAAAATGGAATTTACCTTCATTGTTTAGGAAGATTGATCTTTGTAGCCGAACGTGCTATTCTCGAGTTTCTATTTCAATAATAAAATACCTTTAAATTTTAATTATTGCAAAATAACTTAGTTACTAGTATTATTAGACAGGAGAATGTTTACACTCGAAATATCAATGCGTTAATTCATTTCGCTTTAAATATAATGTTCTACATTATGTATTTGATTATTTTCAACCGTGCAATTGATTTAAACGAGGAATGTATTTTTGCAATTTTTGATGAACAAACCATGAAATTTGTTAACGATTCGATGGATGTCCTCCATCTTCGTCAGGTTATATCTTTATTGAAGTTTATTTAACATATAGTATATATTGAATATATCGCTCTGTAATTAAAAACATAAGCAGGTAGTAATTTAAATTTTTAAATAAAATATTAAAGACTTAATTTAAAATGTTACAAATTATTGACAGCATATTTAAATAATAATAATAATAACAAAAATTAACAAACCACAAGTTGGTTTAAGTTATAATTAAATTTATACTGTTGTATTAAACAATATTTTCATTAGCAATAGCTATAGAATATAATACAAATTTGAATTTTCGTGTAACATATATGACGTCATTGTGGTCAGCTTGACCAATATTCCAAATATATAATAACAGATCGCTAAAATTAAAATTATTGCTTTACACTGTTTCTGATATGACTAGAATTTTTTATTCTCTTATTGTAAATTATAAATGCCTGATTTTTGCTTTATTGGTATTGTGTGATCATTAATAAACTATTTATTAATTTCTTTATAAAAAATAGTATAATGTTGTACATGGACAATTAAGAGAAGAAAGGTAACCTAATTTAAAAAACCTTATAAGAGGTGTTTTAAAATGAACGCGCTCCAATATCGAATTCCGAGTAATCGGCAATAAGGCGCGTTAATTAGAGACACTCCAATCCCGAGACTTTTTGAAATCATGGTACGAGCTGCGAATAGAAGCGAACTTTTCTCTCCCCCGGGATCCATCATCACCTCAACGTCGCGAAGTATAATCGTGCAGACCAGTCAGCGCCAGCAGAGAAGTCGTCATACCATCAGGAAGTTGGTATACAATTGTTATACGAGCGATCAGAAATTCACTTCTTCTAGCGAGAAAGAAACGATTAAAGCGTTGCTTTTCCCGAGTTAATAATAGGCAATGAAGAGCACGAGGCGCGCGATTCAATACAAACATAGGTTTTTCGACAAATCTAGTTTTCGTAATCACTCCATTAAGGGGGTACCAAAATCAAGTTTTTTTATTCTCCCTACCTTACCAGCCTTAAAAGTCATAGAAAGTGAGTTAAATAAAATTAAATAAGGACGATATTTTACGCAAATTTAGAAGAACAGATTCCTTCCTTTATTTTAGTAATCCACCTCAGTTCAGAAGCAAAAATATCGATTGGTTTTCGAGTAATTCCTTACCAAAATTTATGATAATTTTATGCAATTTCAGGTTATACACTCAACTAATTATAAGGCATGACGAGATTTTCTGTAAGGGTTTTCTTGAAAACTAGTCAATATTTTTGCTTCAAATTTTAAAGACAGTTAGATTACTATTAAAGGGAGAGGACTGTTCTCCTAGATTTACGTAAATGAACTTTCTTTGTTAATTATAATTAATTTTATGTAATTTTTGAGGTTGGTAAGGTAGGAAGGATAAAACTTGGCTTTGACACCCTGTTAACCAATTTTATACATTGCGGTGCAAGATATACGGTTATCTCTCGGTTATTGCTAATTCGCACATTTTGTATCTTTAGATTTGTATGCTCCCCAATAGACATAGCGTAAGGTGTATACTGTAACGGGCCTGGATTTAGGTCCGTTTTTGCTTTTACTTTTCCTTCGTCTTCTTCTTTGTTTTCACTTCATTGAGATAGCGCACTAGGTTTGGATTCGAAGTCTAAACCTCCTAGTGCGGTTACTCGTTTGAAGACTTTTTAAAGAAAAGTATTTGTTTGTGTTCAACACCACGTCGTCACACCATGGACTAGTGGATTTGAAAATGTTAGTTTATGTGTTTCATGTAAACTGTTGGTGTCGCTTTTCTTCTTACGAAGGGAAGAAAAGTGGAGTATGGATTTTTTAACGATAAATAAAATTATCCTTGATTTCTGTTTAATTTTAAGAGTTTATTGGTTGGCTACGAGGGCCGATAATATGAATAGTACATGCTACATTGGCTTGTAGTTTAATAATAATCCTCGAATCGAGGTTCGCTCCCTTTATATACTAAAGTCGCTTCTTGACCGTTTAACAGTTTTTTGCTTATTACCTAAGAACTATGTTATTTCTTCGCATTTGAACTTAATTTTTAAATCACAAATATTTTTATTCACATATCCTATTTTTTAAATATTTATAATTCGTTCAATTTATATAGTCTAAATTGATATGCATTTTTGCATCGTGTGCATTTTTTTAAAAATGTCTTATTTGAATTTGTTTTTTCATTATCTTAAGGTTCTACAATTACTTTAATTTTTAATTATAACAAGATTCTATATTATTATGATATCCTATTTTTATTAACAATTTAAATTTGTATTATTAATAACATTAATATTATTAACTTTTCAAATAATATTTCAACTTTAAAATTTACAATAATGATAAATCTAACAGAAACTTTGATTTTTCTAGATTTTTATAATGCATTTACTTTTTTATACATTATTGAAATTTGCAATGTTTAATAAACATAAATAAATAATTAAACTTGTTGGTTGTTGCATATCATTTGAAGCGTTATTAATTATCCTAATTTTCTATTCTTATAAAATTTAATTAAGTATTGAATATAAACTATGATTAAATAATTAAATTTATCAAAACAAAGTATGACGTCGATTATACTTAAATGGTTCATTCGCGTGAACATACATTTGGCTTATATACATATATATATATATCTATTTATCATTTGAGATTGCGATCTATATCGTCTATAGATAATTGTGTATCGATTGATGCTTATTATTGCGTTATCGACCGCGGTTATTTAAATATAATTACTATTTTAATTGCTTGAATTTTTACTAAAAGTTGTGCCCGTTACAATACCTATGTTATCAGCTCAATCTTTGTGCAAATGTAACAGTGATAGTTTTTTGTTATTTGCCTATGTTTTTAATAATAAGATTATCTACATATAAATACAAGTGTATAAAATGATGGTAATATTTGTAAATTTCAAAGGTATAGCCTGACAAGGATGGAGGACTTCTATCGAAACGTTAACAGTTAATAAATTACATGGTTTGTTCATTCAAGAATAAAAAAACACCTTTTCAAAATAATATTCTGCAATTGCTACAAATAAAGAAAAGCGAATGAAGTTTATTGATTAATTGTTATGCGCTCATTTAAAATTAATGTATCTTTTAAACGAATTGTCCGATCTATTTTGTTCAGCATAAATGGAAAGTAATGATAAAAATTAGAATTACCATTGGGTGGAACGAAACTAACCAGTCAAAACTAAAGTAAAAGTCTTCGTGAAAATTAAATTGTGTTCTCATCATCTTCCAGACAATCCAGGTCGATTTGGTCTTGAACTCTCACGGTAAATTAAACTTGGAAATAGTGAATCTCGAAATGCCTGATCCAAGAATCGGCTTAAGCGGCAACTCACCGGTTTATGGGCTATGTATATAATATTCGAACAAATTTCACAATTAAACGGTGTCTACGCAGACGTTCCAAAGCGAGGTATAGCGAAGAAAAGATGAGGGGTTGGGTGGGCGTAAGACGGATATCGGTGTAAAGGCTAAAGGAGAAGTACAAGAGGGACGAGGGGGCATTTTCTTCCTCGCGCTCGTTAAATTTTCATAGGACTTTGATAGGCAACGAGAAAGCAAAGCAATTTAAAGTCGAGCGTCGCTCGTAAAATGGAATAACGGTGTACATAAGCGCAAGGACGGCGTGTAGCTTTGTGTTTTTGAGATTTGGCGCGGCTGTGCGAAAAGAGAAATTGCCAGATTGTCGGGTGCGGATCGCAAAAGACCAAGTCCGAAGCCCGCGGCCAAAGCGCTCGCCTCCCTAAGCACGTATACACACCGAGCTTCTTCCCCGAGTGTAATTAAACTTCTTGCGACCGTAAAAATTCATCCGGCGACGCGAGCCACCCGACCAAAAGAACGGAAATTGACTGCTCGTAAAGAATCAGAAGGCAAGATCAAGGCCGACTCTCCTTTTGCCCCTTACCCTTATCTGATCTACCTAACTTGTTTCTACCTCGGATATAAAGGAGTTAACGAATCTACAAAATGGATTGTAAATCCATAATCTGGAAGAGTCCTGATAAAAATATTACTGCAAAGTAATCAAACCTCGTATGTAATGCACTTTCTTATGAATTACCACTTTTCCTTTGTTAAATTAAAAATATTATAAATTCGTTTTTCGACAATAAAGTGATTTTTTATCACAAGTTAACCGAACAAATAACATATCACAAAATAATCGAAAATAATCAAGTAGTTTTCGTCGTATTTTCATTCCCTTCCTTTTGGGCGATTGTATGAAATATGAGCGTACGACTTTTCGATTTTTTCCCAACTTAATCGTAGAGTGATTTCCGCAAGGGAAAAACGAAAGAGGATAGAGCCTCGAGGCGTTCAGCTTGGCACGCACGCGCATTACGTAACGTTTCTTTGCCGTAGTCCGGCACAATTTCGCTTCAATCGAAGTAATTCCGCGGAAACCCGAAACCAATTTTGTAAGAATTGCATTCCAAAACTATCCACACGGAGGGCCCGAGACAAACAAGCACTAAAATCGCGCGAGAGATATCGAGCGCTTCGATTACCGTACGTTTCTCGCGAGGCATAAGCCTTTTATATATATCACTAAAGATTGTTTTTATGTTAAATTGTGTTCCCCCCCGAAAATAAGCATTGCGATCGTAGATACTCAAATGTCAAAATGGAAGTAGGTATATTACACTCATCACTTAGGATTTCATTGAAATTTAATAAAAATTTCCAGAGCAAAGAACGCGCGAGCTTCGAAAGTATAAAGAAAGACGTGCTTTATCATTTTGACTCGTAATATTTGAAATCGATTATTTGCTATTCACGAATTGTCTGGGTAAGGAACTATATATGTATTACATATTATTTTAGAAATATTTTTATCATTGCAGGAAGTTCTTTCTTTAAACTGTGAACAGACGACGAATTGTATATAGCAATTTTTATATACTACTGCATTTTATTAAAATCAAATTTAGAAATGTCGAATATTGGATTAATATTCACTAAAGGATCCATAATTCATTTTCACATATTAAGTAATTTTAAGTACAATTTAAGAATGCATAAATAATTTTATCAATTATCGTTCTTACGAGTTTCAAATCGTAAATGAAAATTACACAAACTTCCGTTTTTTAAAGGTGCACTGAGAAAAAACTGCATAGCAATATTTACTAAAAAATTTAGTAAAGTACAATATAAGTAAAACAACCTGATTATTTTATTGATTTCACTATACTATAGCTGAATTACTTATAAACGTATACTTAAATCAACCAATTTTTTTAGAACAATGGGTCCAGTTAATTTATTGATATTTGACTGTATTTTTTACTATAATTCGCTTAGTTAAATTTACTATTTAGAAATATTTAAAACACCATAATTTTAAAAAAATATTTACAATTTAATTTTGTTACTGTTACAATATATTATTGCAGTATCACTATTACACTATGCAGTATTGTTAAATATACTATGTTTTCAAAGTATTTTTAAGTAAAATTTTTTATTAATATTACTTAATTTGTGGTACAATGAACTATATGTTGAAAGAGTATTGACGAATTCAATGGTAAATATAGGTACTATTTCTACAAATGTTATTACTCATGTTTACAATAACTGAATTCCTTTATACGTATTTCAAAACAAGTTCATCAGTATAGTGTTTGTCGTCGAAAGAAATGAACGCAGACCAAAGTGCAAAGGGTCTACTATTAGTGGGAATTATCCCATTATATACTGCCATTTCAAAGTAAGTCCATTCATTTAAAGTAGTTATAAAATAAAGATAAAATAATATACATTTATAAATATTATGTTAATTTTTATTTACAAATGAGTGTATAGATATGGAAGCTTTGATAAATTTGCCGGATGAAGAGTACTTCGATTGATTCAAAACTAAATGTGAAAGGTACCAATTTTTCAAAAACAGGAAAATTCTACAGGTAATTCAACTCTCTCTCTCTCTCTCATTTTCTTCTCAGCTGTCGACAGTGTTTATATATATATATATAAATATTTTGCCGCTGCCGCCGTCGTGTCTAAGACTTCAAGATTGGAGGCCACCCTACATACATACGCTATAATCTGAACATGCGTGAATATTATAACAAATGAACCGCACTGTTCGAAAATTGAGAAAAAAATTTTTCAATTTAAGTATGTTTTGAATTTATTTCTTTTTAAACAAGAGTTAATTTACAAACGGTAAAGTAAAGCGGCGGCCAAACACAACGGGTAAAATTCCTGATTTAGGCACTTGGCTGCGCCATTCCCGGCAGTCTTTGATATTTAAATGTTTTCGTGTTTTTCATATGTATAACTTGATTTTTTGAAAAAGAGAAGCTTGAAACTTACTCTTTCGATTGATATAAATTATTACAAAAAAAAGCATATTCTACATTCAGTAAAATCAATTTGAAATTTCAAGTCATCTTTACGATTTTTAACATGAGTTTTAAAGCAAAAATAATCACATCATTTAAAGTTTAGAAAAAAATCTATCATCTATTATGTCTGGGAAATTTATTTTTGAAATCAAGGGTCAATTCATAAAGAGTACCTTTTGCGCAAAAAAGCTCCGCGTGTACAGCATAATGACTATTTCTTGAGACAGCGATTTCGAGGAAGCTACGTGAAATTCCCCAATTTGATTAACTTTACCATAGAGTGAAAGTATCGCTAACTTTTTGTCAGCCGGAGATTTGAAAACATATTTTTATTTCTGTAACACTTACATAGATTTTCACGGTATTAGATGAAAATAATCAAGTATAAAAAAGTTGATCAATATAATTATTTTATTTAGTAGAAGTGTACGAATATAACGCTTTTTCAAATTTATGTTTTTTTCAAAAATAGATAATGTATGTGCTTTTTGGCGTGTAAAAATTTACTGTGTGTAAATTGAAAGAATTTGTATCAGTTTACTTATTCTTTATATATTCATGCGTGAAAATATATATAAAAAATATGTGAAAATTGTTTTACTATTTGAGTAGCATTTTAGTTACTATTAAGTATTAAGTTTAAAATTTTCTTGTAAAAAGGAATCTGTGTATGTAAACATACTAAAAGTAAGTAAACAACTTCACATAATTTAAAAAAAACTTTATGTGTAGATTTCAAAGATAACTTTTATTTAAAAAATCTTTCAATTTCCGATTTCGGATTACCAGAAATTATTAATAATTAAAATTAAATATATTAAAATGCTGCAAAATTAATGAAGAAGACAAATATGAAGTTATTTATTGATTATAAAAAGAAACATAATCAAGATCAAAATAAAATATTTTATTACATTACACAGTTAAATAATAACATGATTTTTATTGATGGATCTGGTGATACAGGAGAAACTTTTCTTTATAAAACAATTATTTATTAATATTTAGGGCAAGGAAAAAATGTTATACCTACGGCTTGGACTGGTTGTGCATCAATTTAAGTACAAGAAGGTATAACGAGTCACAGAACTTTCAAATTACCGCTAGATTTATTAAATATAGAAAGAACATTTTTAAAATTCAAATCAGATAAAAAAAGTTACGTGAATGTGACATTACAATTTGGGACCAAAACATCTATGATACTTAAAAAGCATTGGAAATTGTAGATAATAGTACATTGTGTACCAAGGGCGCAAAATTGGGGATTCAGGCCGCGAATCCCCATTGCGCCCGTGGTGCACATACTATTTTCTGTCCGAAAGGGTGAAAAATGCTTTAAAAAGGGTTGCTGAAGAAGAAACGTACAAACATTGTATGAATTTAGAAAAAGGGCGAGGGAGCGCAGGCGGGGTCCAGGGGCGGAGCCCCGGTAGGGGTGCAGGGGGCGAAGCCCCAGCCGGGGGGGTTGGGGGGGCGAAGCCCCCCCCCCCTAGAAAGAATAAAAATAAAATTATTATAATTATTAAATTGTTAAATATTATTAAATTATTAAATATTATTCATTATTATTAAATATTATTAATTATTAATTATTAAATTATTATAATTTAATATAACAAATATTATAAAATTACGTAATGTAATTAATGTAATTTAATTTTTTTCATGTATAAATGACCGGGCGAGAAAACTAATAAAAAAAGCAGGCGGGAATTGGCCATTTTGCGCCCGTGCGGGCAGAATAGTACATTGTGTACCAAGGGCGCAAAATTGGGGATTCTGGCCCGAGGGTGAAACACTCACCCGAGGGCCAGAATCCCCAATTTTGCGCCCGTGGTGCACATACTATTTTCTGTCCGAAAGGGTGAAAAATGCTTTAAAAAAAGCAGGCGGGAATTGGCCATTTTGCGCCCGAAAAAGCGGGCGCAAAAACGCATTTTGCGCCCGCGCGGGCAGAAAGCTTTAAGAGATTGTTATTCAATTGAAAAAATTGATATTGCTGAAATTCCATTTACAAGTAATGATTTCTAAAAAATAAAATTTACATTGGTGATAAAAGTGTGTAAATATTTATTGACTTATATGCATAATTTTTTATAACAAGTAAAAATTAAATTAAAATAATTATTTATATAGAATGGTTTTTTGATATATAGAATCAATAGAAATGACTAAAACAATTACGTCCAGAAATACTAATAAAACTTATAAAATCTTTTAATTTGTATTAAATAATAATAACGGATCTACAATTCCGTGATATATAATGATTTAAAAATTGAATTAATAATTATTGCATTTTTTAAAATAATTCTATTAGAAACAGTAATGGCCAAAGAAAATTCAAATTTTAACAATTGCAATATAAAATACGAATTATAGGAGAAATAGAAGACTAAGGTTATTATTTATATGCAATTAAAATATTTTAAATACTCTTTAAAATTAATATAAAAATTTATTTATTTAAGAGGAAAGTTCTATTGCTTTACAAATACAAAATATAGATGTCATAGAACTTTTGAACGATGATTCTTTGCCATTAAATAAATTAATTCTAGGAGGTGAAGTTCTATTTAGATCCGTTAAAAAATACCAAAATTTTAATAAGTAGTTACTAAATACTACAATTTAGAAACTATATGCACTTTACTATTATTGGTAAGTTAATTTTTAATATATATTGTCACGGACATGGTTAGGGTACAAAACGATATGAAAACCAACTTCAATTTGATGATTGTGTTTTTATAATTTTAACCTAACAATTTCATCAGTTTGTTGTCGCGAGAACCACGAAAAAATTGGTGACTTTTTTCTTATGTGATATATAAGTATCTGGTGGTTTTGTGAGTTCGATAGCTCAAAATATGTCGAGGATGTATTGTTTCTATTAATTAGATACAATGTAAATTTTATGTTTGGAAGATGCAGTGCGAAGAAGATTCGACGAGGGGGAAGTCTGGGAGAAAGTCTGGTTGAATTGTCCCAGACTTTTAAAAATAATTATAAAGTATAATGGAAACATTATTTCAAATATATTAATAACGAAAAATCTTTTTCGAAATTAAAAATGGGGGGTTGATGCGCAAAGCTCGCAGGGGGCGAACCTCTTCTAGTATATACATATATACAATTAATTGTTGTAAGTACAAAATAAAAAAATATTTAGTAAATAAAGTATGATATAAATAAATACTCCTACACCAATTATTCCGTTAGCGAAATGTTAACTTATCGATTATTAATGTCCATTTCAGCGAATGTATAAAGAAGAAAATGAATTACAACGGTAGGAAAATCAAAGTTCATAAATACTCTGTAATAATTGTAAATTAACATTTATTAAAGGCTCAACTCTCGCAGCGCAAAACTGATACCACGTATTCCATAAATATTTTAAGATTAACCACAGCGAATACTTTTTGCACGAAAAACATTTTGTTAGATATTACTTTTATTAAATAATCAAGCCCGGTTCGGGAAAAAAGATCAAAAAGTTTTTACCAATCGAACAAAACTTTATTTTTAAAGTTTTATATCGTTATATAAAAGAAAAATTGAATATTGAAATATATTCATTGAGATTTTTTTAATTTAAAATTTTCTAGTCTTGCAAACGTGTATCTTTTATGTTGCCTACTATTTCTAAAAAGCTTTGCGCAATACACGATTATTAGCGTCTTTGATAGCTAAATCAAACAGATGCAGTATATATTGTGAGAAAAAGGTTTGAATTGCTGTTATCGATTACATCAGATATCTTCTCATATCAAAAGTAATAACGCCATCCTTGTTGCTTACACTCCTTATGCAGAGATACGTGCAAAATAATCTATACGCAACATCATTAGAAACCTAAATTAGTAAGGGCAAAAATATCAATAGCTACTTATATTCCCCTTTGCATAACCAACCATGGCGGGGTGATTAATATAATAATGAAAGTAACAACTGTGCTCGAGAATACAATTAGTATGGAGAAAGTTGGATCAGTGAGGTATTAATATAGGTTCTTTGTCCCTCCAGTATTGCAAAGTGACTTTCAATTATACAAATCCTCAAGTCCATTATGTTCATTGTCGATCGAATTTCGCGCAACGTCTGTGAATGCCCTTATAAATCAGATATAAAACCTTTCACACATACACACACACAACATCGCATCTTGCGTTGATCAGGGATAGGGAACGAGTGTTTTTACTCGAAACGCCACGCGTCTTCATTGAAAAGAAGCGGCTGATATTTTGTATTCGTCGCGGTGTGACCCAACCATTATTAGTGAAACAGTCAAAGGTGAATGACACTGTATATTCTTAGCGCGCATTCACTGCAGGGATCACATTTTGTCATATCCCCTCTTTATTATCACCCCGCTTTCAATTTCGTCGTCTGAATACCCTTACATCTGTGCACGAACGATTAAGAGCCGCAATTTCGTATACCGTCAACCGTTGGAAGGGGAGATACTATGTACATTAGGATTATCTAGGGTAGAGATTCACCTACGAAAAAGTTCATCGTGATCGATAATCAAATTTAATTTTATA
The DNA here is from genome assembly GCA_026168455.1 of Theocolax elegans. NCBI lineage: Eukaryota > Metazoa > Arthropoda > Insecta > Hymenoptera > Cerocephalidae > Theocolax > Theocolax elegans. The sequence continues at coordinate 38,578,507 of CM047430.1, read as the reverse complement.
TATATATATATATACATCATTTGTTTTTTTTGGAGTCCCATGAAATTTGTGTTGAACTCGTGTTCATAGTATTTCTGACAGTTACTAGTCCTTAGGTTTTTTTCTTAGACAAAATTATGCAGTTGACTACTGTTTATTCTCTAATGTCAAATTAAAAAAAAATATAGACTAAATTTAATATTATATTATCCAACATGGGACGAAAGTAAAAGATTATTCCCGCTGGGGGAGTCACTGCTCGAACGAGATTTTTTACGAGGGTTTGCCACGAGTGAAATGAAGGTACTTTCACCCTACTAAATTTACTTTTACCCGCTAAACATGTTTACGGAAAATATATGCTATACTTCAAGGTCGAAAAGTGGTCATGTTACTCGTGAGTCCATGCCTAATTAGACTATTATTTGCTAGGTAGTTCAAAAATTTTTAGTTAAAAAGTGACTATACTTTTATTTTTTTCGATCGCAAACTACCTAAGGACTTGTGTCAGATGGAGAGACTATTCGGGAATCGCAACGCATGCGCAGTAGACAACATCGCGTTTGTCACGAGTCACCTACATATCTGATGTAGTCACGTGAGAGTCTAAAATATATTATAAATTCCCTAGCTCATATTTAGTTGGTGAGTTTTCATCAGACAGTTAATTTTTGTTATGAGAAGTTTTATACTGCTATTATATTAAGGTACTTCTCTAACGACTTATGATAGTCAATGCGGTATAATGATTATGAAACTAAAATTTTATTAGATTATTTAGGAAGTGAAAATAAATTCGTGAATTTGTTTATGGATTAAAATAATATTTAAAACGTTCATCTTTTCTCGACCAATCAATACATATGGTAACTAACTTTTCGAAAGACCGACTTAATATATTTTTTTCCTGTTTTCTTCAAAGACTATAGAGTTTTATCTTTTTAAATTTATTTTTAGTTCTTTAAACTCTCATGTTTAAAACGATTAAAAAATTGTAATTGTGTTTCTATCAATATGAATTATATAAGCTGAATTTGCAAATCATCACTTTTAATCATTTTTCTTTCGAACTAACTATTTAAAAATTTTTTTAAATTATTTACTTTTTAAAGAATAACATAAATATTATTTATATACTGTTAATTTCTTAAAAATTCTTTAACAGTTATATATGTTAGCTTTTACAAAATTTCGATCGTATTTTAATTTTCCAAGTGCAAAATTAATTTTTCGTGTATACATAAAAATATATATAAATTAATATACATAAAACTGTAAAATATATTTGAATATTTATACTTTAATGTAAGTAATTATGACATTCAAGATTGAACCTTGTTGCAATACATCTCAAAACAGTAGTCAAATGAATTTTTGGTATATTCCTTCGAAACTTTTTCTTTTAAATGTATACGACAACTAATTTATCTAATTAGTACTGCTAGGAGACAAAATTGTATTATTAAGTATTTGATTGAGTCAAATATAGAAATCAATTTGGATACATAGCCTATTTCCTAATTTTATTCGTGCATAAATAACTGATTTACTATATATATATATATTTCAACTTGCAGCTATTCGGATCGTACCTACTTGATTCAAACATTCGTATCAGGATTCTGCAGCTGATTAGGTATATATGTAATAATAGATAATTTGAAAAGCCAACAACAAAATATCTCAATTTATATTTTATTAAAAGGAAACCATGTATTTCGACTCTCGTAACGCGTGGTCTTTACCTTCAGGCACGACAAATATATCGTGCACAATGAACTGAAAGAGCATATCCCCTGGTCACGGTAAACTGTAGGGCAAACATCGAGTGAACAGCCATGGGAAAATGGAGAGCGAAAAAGAAAATGTCCTGTAAATTGGATTAATAAAAATTGGGTATGGATTCCATCAGTCGGTGCGTCAGTCGTTGGCATATCACATGAGGAAGGTCACCGAGGCGCAGTGACGAGGCTCGGAAACAAAAAAATCCCCAAGAAGAGTTTGACCACGCAGTCCAGGTAGTTGTACAACGAGCCACGCACGTGACTAGGTGTTCGTTGATTGAGAGTAATCTGTTTTGTTAATTGCGAGGTCCGCAGAGCCCGATACCTGCGGTCATACCGTCGCGTTCTGCGAGTTCAGCATTACAAGCCGACCACCACGGCCTCTGGATGCGCACTCGCGCACCACATCCTTCCAACGATCGAGGCGGTGAGGGGACTCCCCTGCATACCCACATAGCACCGGCGCTCGGTTAACCGACTAATTGCAATACTGACGCGACGTTCTCCTACTATTTGTGCAATTGCTATCATATGCGGTAACTGTTTGCTCGAGCGACGATTCAGTTCACTCGGCTTAGCGATTCTAAGTTTTTGAATGATGCCCGCGACTTATATACGGATGTGTATCGTTCGAACAGCTAGTGTTCACTAATTAGTACCTCTACCAGGTTTGTTGGATTTTCATAAATAAAATTATCATTAGAATTTGAAAAGATTAACGTTGCAGTCACTGAACAATTCATAATTGCGTATTATGATAAATGCTATTTTTACTTTATTCAGGTAAAATTAAGTTTCATTTAAATTTCTATTTTAAACCAATCTTAATTTACGAAAATAAAAATATTTGTCTACCAAATAAAAATACAGGTTTATAACCAGTATTCTACACACTTATAATCTACTGCTTGTTGAAAGAGAACAAGATACCTCAATTATTTATTATAACTGAAAATATTGAAAGCTTAAAAAATAAAAAAAGATCAAACTATGCAGAATAAGCAATAATGCGATATTAACAAGTAATAATTTTTAAATATCTCTTAAATTAAATTTTAATCCTAAATAAAATATTGTTACTTTTTTGGTTTAATCAAAGTATTTAAACTAAAATCGAAGTTATGATCTTACTCATTTTACATTTTATCTTTTATTTATTAGCGACTGGCGTCTAAGAAAAGATCTCACATTTCTTAGTGAGAAGTCTAAACTGGAAATCGAGGACGAAGCGCCTATAATTTTTTAATAAACGTCGTACTCTGAGGAACTTTACCAATCGCAGAGGTTGAAGAGTACAATGAACCTTCTCTAATGCAAAATTAGATTTTCGTTCAGCAAAACCGACAAAAGACAATTCCAGCGGTATTATAAAATTTTGATTGTAAAGGAAAACGTATAAAACCTATTTCATTAAATAGTAAACGAAAAATATGGAATAAAGAAAAATTAATTTTTTAGGTATTGGGAAACTTAAGAAAATTAATAGCAAAATTTTCAGCACATATATCGTTAATAATACAATGGAAACTTAAAATAATACAAGTTGGCTGTACTACTATAAAAATTTCAAAGCATCTTTTTATATACAGTTATCAAATCGGTGTCATAAATTTTCATTTTATTAGATCTAATTCTATTTTTGAGATTAAAATTTATAAGATTAGATTTCTTAAGTAACCGTAAACTATGAAAATGTTATTGAGTAGTACAAGAGCTCGATTTTTTTGTAATACAAGGGAGTGAGTCGGATTTGAAAATCAATGAAACCACAGCATGCCATCCAGGTTTCTTATAGGATTTTTTATCACTTTATAAAAAGACAGAGCAAAAAGACTTTTTACCTATAATTTTCCTAAAATTTCGGAAAATTATTAATATTTTTATAGTAGCAAAATTTATTTATGTCTTTTATTTTATTTTAATATGTGCAAGATGATTCAGACAAATTTGTACTAAAAACCTTGAAATAATAATTAATTTATATCACCTTCTGAAATAAGTGTTTTAAACTAAGAAATTTATTAAGTAAGTCATGTGTAATTTAACGAACTAAGCCTACTAGAATGTTAATATTATTTCACTTGCCTTACTTCTCACAAATAAGCACCGATTTTTACAGTTCTACAATTTACATGTTTGACTGCAGAGTCAATTTTGTATAATTTTCGATTATACTATTAATAGATAAGGATTATAAATAATATTACCTATTTATAAATATTTTTAAAACATTTAACTTTAAAGATAAGTTTTAATTGCTTTTTTAAAAATATTTGTTTTAATAAAATAAATAAGTAAATAAATAATAAATAAATAAATAAAAAGTAAGTCAGAAAAAATAATACTCCCATTCTAAAAGACTTACTCCGTTAAGCTATAACTGAAGAATTATATAATAAAGTGGCATTTATGTAAGTAGTACGTAAAATTCTGTATTTCTAAAGCTTAATAGACTTATTTCAAAAAGTGGTACAAACAATTTATTATTTTAATATTTTGATTGTAATTTTATCTAATTCGTGTTATACTAATACGTAATTATCAAATTTTGCGCTTATCTCTACAATAGATTATAGTATATTTTGTTTAGTTTTTTGTTTGCAAGTGACCAATATATTTTCATAAATAATAATATATGCGTAATATACATGTAAATAACTACACTAACATATATCTATATACATTGTGTGTGTGTATATATATTACCAAATGTGTTGTGTATGCGTATACTAACTGAAAATTTGACTTACCCGTCGTATACATAGCAACACCCTTTAGGGTAACCGACTCCAGTATCGCGGGTTCACTTCTGCCTTTGGCATTAACAGCATAGAGGTAGAGTCGGTAACTCCTTCCTGTAGATAGACCAGCGACTTCGATCGTCGGTCCAGCTATAGTCGCGGACACCGTTTTGTTTAAAATTACAAAACCCTCATTCTCGTCGCTCACTACTTCTACATGGTAACTTTGAATGGGTAGGCCGCCGTCGTAGCCTTCGAGACACCTTACGAGCAAACCCGTGCCTGCGGATCCACTGCTGGTGCTGCTGCTGACGCTACTACTACTGCTGCTGCTGCCGCTGCTTTTCGTTAAACCAAGCTCTTCCAAATCCGTCGATGGTGACATTTCCGTCGTAGTACAATTGTGCAGTGCATACGGCCGACCAGCAGCTATGACCTACAACATTATTGAATATATGTATGTGTACAACGAGTATACGAATTTATTAAGATTATTCCATTTATAAACTACTATCGTATTATTTTAAAGTAAAAATACAAGATGCATTACGGGAACAGGCCTGAGTTAAAATGGTTGAAAGATGATTTTTTTACTAGAAAAGTAATTGTTTTTAAAAATATATGTTTTGGTCCCGATGCCCGAATTATTTTTCTTTTAATTATTATAGCCACACTCAGGAAAATATATAATAAAAATCATTAAAATTCTAATATAAATTACTATAAAAAATATAATAATCGGTCGATATAATGTGCCTTTAATAAGAATTGCTATGTTTTTTAGTAAAATTTGATGTAATACAAATTTTACTGTGTTGACGTAGCAAATTTGATTAGAAAATGATAATTGTTATCATGTCAAGAAAGAGTCGAATTAAAAATAAATTTCTATTTTCATCCGCATCATACATATAGTACACGTTGTCTGCTATTTGCACAGCAATATACCATACAATTTTCATTTTGTCAGTGTCATCAATATAGAAAAGTAAAAATTATTGTTAGTAAAGTAATATATACTTGCGTCAGGCGCTATCGCGCCTTTTGATATTGTAAAAGAGTGCAATGATATAAAGTTATTTATGAATCAAACTCTAATGACAATTTTTACTTAACTTTCTTTGCACGGTGAATCAATTAAACCATGGGCATTTTACTAATACGTATGTAAATTTAAATAAATTACTTTAAATTATATTTTTTTAACATTTTAAAGCAAATTCCTATTGAGAAAATTCAGCCCACTTGGTTTAATAAATTTAATAAATGACTGTAAATCGAAAATTTTGAAAAAAACAAGCTTTCAAACCTAGAGGGTTGAAATTTTGCAAATGAATTTTTTTAAAATGCTGAAACAATATAATCAGTTAACTTTTATCTCAAATGATTTATTTTAGTCGCTGAAGTCCCATGATTCAATGTGATTCACTGTGATAGTTAAGTATAAAATCATCAGAGTTTGATTCTATATAATTTAAGCGAGTATACAAATAAAATCAACGAACAGCTGTAGTGAAGTGTGTGAAGAAGTCGTTCAAGAGTTTTTTAATCTTTAAACTTAATTATCTCAATTTTATATTAATTATATTATTTATATATAGTTTACATTTTTATATATTAATATAATTTATTTTTATTATTTATATAATTTATATATTATTTATATATAATATTTAAATATAATTATATTATTATATTAATTATATTTTTTTACAAGGTCAATCGCCGCAGGATATCTTTGCTTCCAGTCATTCAATTCATTTCAAATTTTCAGGAGACTTTCCTATGTACATTTGGATCCACTTAAATGGAGTATATTGGAATAAAACTTGTTTCCAGGAACATTTTAAAACTTTTATTGAAAAAAGCAATTAAAAACAAAAAAATTGACTAATTTAATTAAAAAATGTTTATGGTTTGTTTTAGAAACGTATTCTATTGAAGTGGTTTGATTTGTATTGAATATCATTTTTCTCCAACCTAGGCTTGTAAGACTAACAATCAGAAAGTACCTTCCCTAGTTTTATCCCTGGGAAAGAACAGTAAAAATAATGTTTTATATGTATATATCTTAAATCATTTTCTTATTTTTCAGGTTTCAACTTAGGCTTGTTCCCTTAAAATCTCAAATATATTGTACCATCATGTTTTTACTAGGGTACCTAATACTACATGATATATTTACAATTTATACTATGCTTACTTAGGAATAAATTACCTTCTGATAAGTAAAAGACATAATATGTGGTGATATGCATCCACGAAATATAAATACATACACACACAATCCTAAAGTGTAAAAATAGATGCTAGAATATGTAAATCAACTACTACGTTTTTTTAAAAGTGTAAAATGAAAGATTTGAACTTTTAAATGTTATAATACTCGTCTTTAGCGTCTACTTTTACATTTTAGGGCCTGCAGTGTGTACATGTAATTACTTTATTTTGTGATTTTAATATCAATGTTAATAAAAAAATATCAAAAAGTGAACAATAATTTAAATTTTACAAGTATGTTGTTAACAATAAAGAATACCCATTTGTTCGATGAACATATAAATATATTCGAGACGCTTGGTTAGTTTCCATAAATTAAACGAGGAAAGCAATTTGGTGTGTCTGGTTGGTGTATATATGAATGCAGGGCGAACGCGTACATATACGCCGGTTGAATCTTATCTCAAGAGCTCCGAGCAGTCGTAAATCTATAATAAGAAAACATATAGATTTAGATTACCTGGAAGAGGCAGGGTGTGCGCTGTTTGCCCACACGATTGCTGGCCCAGCAGGCGACGGTCCCGTAATCCATTTCCGTCGAGGGCGTGTAGTTCATCCCTGAGCCGTGAAACTGCTGGTACTCTCGCGTCTGGGTTTCCGGTTGATGTTGCTGCTGCTGCTGTTGCTGATGTTGGGGATTGTTCGTCGCCACGGCGGTTGCGTGGGAGAGACGCGAGTGCGGCATCTCGATCAGCTCGCCCGAGTTGTTGAACGTCCAGTGAAAGGTCAGTGGTGGCGGATGCGACTCAACCGAACAGATCAACGAAACCGTTTCCTGTTTCAACGCTCCGACCACCACTTCGCTTTTCCCTTCCTTACACACCGGTGCAACTGCAATAACAATCGATACTCTCTCAGATATTTAATTCAATTACCAGCATTTTATTTGGATATCTTTAACGAAAGTCTGCATTTTTTTACGCTGAACAATATAACGTTTCTTGTAAATTTATCAAGTCAGTAACAATGCAACCTGCTAATTCTATAGGTTGATTCGGAGAGAAAAAGATTTTAGTGAAAATTAATATTTTTTTGAGTAATTGATAGATAGACTAGACAAATTATAAAAATTACCATTTTTATATATAAAATTTATCAGATGTTTAGTAAATATTAATAGATCTGTAATAAATATTATCTATAAATAATGGTAATATTATTACAACTATTTTCGTTGATTGATTGATCGAATTGATTGTTGAATCGAGTGATTGTTTATGTAATTTTTTTTATAATTGATATAACTTAAGGATCCGACTTAAAATTTTTAGCTTTAAATAATAAGTTTTTCACAGATTCGAGCGCTTTGAGTATACTTGTCTTCTGATAATTATTATCGTGCTGACAAAGCAATATTTACTCATAACATTTCGATATTTTTTATAAAACATTTTCATTCATCTATATTAGTATTTAATTTCATATATATTAGTTTTAAAATTTTATTTTAGGAGATAATAAAATAATGAAATTGTTTTTAACCTACATACATTATATAATTCGTTTTTGCATTTTCTGAATAATTTCATTATTATATGGCCTTATGAAGGAAGATTGAAACCTTTAAGAAATCAAACATTGCGAATTGTAAAAGCATGTAATAATAAGAAGAGGACAAATATTAAAGTTGTAAGTCTAAGCTTCTTATCCATGCTGATCGATAAATGAGGAAGTTATTACGTATATAAAATTTAAATGAATAAATGAGAAAAAATGCTATACATGATTAATCAATTAATAAACTCAAGAATAAATTTGTTTATAATCTTATCAATTTCCATATTATTAATAAATAAGTATGTTTTTGTAAACCTTGTACGTTTAGCACGTATTTTTGTAATAGTAAAATTTTTTGATTTGTTAAAAATTTAGAGATTTAGTTAGAAGTACATTTTGATATGCATAGAGTCTAAATCACGTGCCTTCTAAAAATATCTGTATCGATGTGTGTGCGCGTGTGTGTTCCTACATAGTATATCGATATTGCTATAGGCTTGGGCATGAAGTTTTCTTTTCAAATTATGAATTCGGGAAAACAATTCATTTTATATCTATAGATGTGCTTTTGTTTTATGGCCAAATTATGATTTTTCAAATATTTATTTTTAAAAATTGTGAATATTGCAGGTAAAAAATTTGTATTTTCTGGTTAAATCTGATTTGAAACGATAACATCTGTAGCTTTATTAAAATATTTTAAAAATATGTTATGAGATAATCGCAATACCTAAATGTTGTACTTTTTGGTGCAAAAAAACTTGGAAAATGCATTAAGCTGACCAAAAACATATTGTTCAAAACATATTGTAAAACGTCTTATTATCGGGATGTCGGACCAAAATTACAGGAATCTGCACCTTTCAACCCAAAAAATATATCTAAAATATTGACATAAAAATCTGAAAAAATTTGTACGGATAGCTTAGAAGAGCTTGACGTTTCGATTTTTTTGAGAAAAAATTATTTTTAAATAATAATTGAGTAAACAATTTTTGGTTGGTAATTATTAGTCAAAAAATACATAAACTTTCAACCCTGTTGCGTATGGAGGAGTGCTAATGAAGAAATACTAATTTTTTTGGTATCCATAACCTCTCGGTCGTGCCATTTAAATTTTTTTATCCGTTACTGCAGGATGGTGCAGCTCATTTGAAACGTTTAATTTAGTTTTTAAACAGTCCTTCTATATATATTTTATAAAAATTTTATAATATGTATTTTTTATACAATTTTTATATGGCCAATTTTTTATAAAATCTATATAAAATGTATTTTATAAAATTTTTATAAAAACTTTATAAATTATTTTCATTTGGTTATATATTTATAGTGTATAAAATTAATTCAAATGAATGATAGTGTTACTTAACAATTGTAGTTTTATTTAATACAAGATATAAAACTAAATTTGAATTAAACATAGAAGAGAAAAGCGAGGAAAAACACTGGATTGCGAAGTTTAACATAAACTGAAAAGTTTAAAATGGTTGAAAATTCGATATCTAAAAAGTAGAATGACAATTTAAAGAAAAGACTTGTAGAAAGGACTTAAGAGTTTTGAATACTTTTTGATCTGCCACTGTACTAGCTTTTTTCGAGTGTGTCATTGATAGATTCAAAATGTCCTTCGTTTTAATTTTACTTCAATTTACTTAAGAATTTTTAAAAGCATGGTTTGCAAAATTTAAAAAATTATTTAATAGAGATTTCTAAATCACTTCCGAAAAGTTTTTACTTTTTATAAACATGTTTTTGTTTGCTACATTTACTTTACACAGTTTATAAAAAAGATATACATAAAATAAAATAAAGTGTATAATGAAGTTGAGTAAAGTTAACGAAGATGGTCAGATACATCGATCCTTGGCAATTTATGAGGTAGAAGTCAAGTACGGTTCGATCTATACATAGATATACCAAGGTTTACGGAGAGACGGATTCACCCATCCCAATTCAATTGGCAAGATGCATTAGATTAGCAGATAAATGGACGTCACCCAAGGAAGGGGGATTATAGGCTAAGTGGCGTGTTTCACGTGCAAGGAGCATCACAAGCCAAGCGAGGATCCTTCGGAAGACGCTTGTCATGGATGAGTCACTTGCACGGATGCAGACAAACACCCTTACAGGGTCACAAAGCTCATCTTAGTAATGCGACCGAGCTTGAAGTCGAAGTGCGCGAACCACTTAGCATTTTGAAGAAATCAAAGAGAGCGCCGATAAGTAGAAGGACGAGGAGTAAGAGGAGCAGGAAAAAGCAGAAACAGAGTTGCCGGAATTCACGCGGAAAGGAAGACTCGGAGGCACACCCGGCTTTTCCCGGGCGCTAATGGAAGGATCAAAACGCGAGGACGATCGAGTTCTATTGTTGAACACGGGGTTAAAATATCACGACAGCCGGTGCACGAGCACCCGCTCCCCCTTCCCACCCCCTTCACAGCCCCCTTCCCTACCCCATTCCCCCGTCACCTCCACGGAATGCAACACGACCAACTCGGGTGCCCGTGTGGCTTAGCGCATTGCCAGGCAACGTTCACCCACACATGAATATTCAGCCGTGCGCTTTACATACATTGAATATGCATCGCGGTCCTTCCTTCCCTCTTAGGTCATTTACAAGATGAAGATACGACGGGGAGGGTGAGAAAACCACCGCCGTGGGGCCACTACCTATTTTAATAGAATATAACCCGAGCGCTCAACCGTTTTTACCTATGAAATCGGCTTTGACTCCATGTTTCGACTTTTCTTTCTGTTCGCCACCACGATTTCGAGGTGCGCTATTATCCTGCACCTCAGATGTTTCTCCTACAGTGGGAAAAGTCCCGTCTACTGCTTTTTGCATAATGTTGTCAGTCTGATAATGGCTCTGAATTATTCTTTTATACTTCCTAGCTTTAAAACGATCCTAGAAATCGGAAATTTTTTCTTTTCTTTAAATTAAACAAAAAAAAAAGAAAAAATAGAAAAAAAGGAAAATTCAACGATTTACTTTTCTTTAGCCAAGTTCACATTGTGTATCATAGGAATGTATGCTCATAAATGTTTTTTTAATATATTGAATAAAATCTTTTATTATGCATGAATAACAATGGAATTGTATACCACGCGCGCATCGCTGATTTAAGTTTCAAACGACTAACATTATGCTCGAATTATGTTGCTAGTTTACTTGAACAATAATTTTATTGAAATTTATAACGTTATTGCGACATCATGCATCTCGCGAATAAAATCATCCCAGCCGATCCTCATTCTAATTAAAAAGTTGCAGAGTAAGATCGATTTTGGCAAAAAAACTTTATATCTTACTGATCAACAGACTGCAATTAAATAAAATTATTACGTTTGGCATTTTCCAAACAATACTTTTCTGAAGGGTTTTTTTGTCGACCGCCTAACTATCAAAAACTAAGTGTTCTTAACATTAAACTTTTTAATCCATCGATATGATAATCACATTAACACTCTTCCCATCTACCAAGATGTCCGTTCTGCATAATAAATACGAAACAGGCTATCAAATTGCCGAAGGGTATTAACAAAATATGGTTAATTTCGGTTTACCATCAAATATGATTATTCTCACTTTGCCCTTTGGCCTTAATGAGCCTCTTCTTATGTAACTGGATGCCCATCCTGTAATACGGGTAAAAGCTTACGGCCATAGCACTTGTACGGGGTGTGGGTCTGTGTGTGTGTGTGTGTGTGTGTGTGTGTGTGTGTGTGTGTGTGTGTGTGTGTATTATATATATAACAAATCAACGAATATAGTTATGCTTTGACTGGACAGTACCATGTGGAGTGACAGATTAGCAATTACTTACACATGACACTAAGTGGTACGGGGTTACTGAGTGTTTTGCCCTCGTTGTTGACGGCAAGACATTTATAGTTACCCGCCGAATAACGGGTTATCCCTTGAAGAACGAGCGAATGATCGCTTAGAACAATCCCCAATGATACGTTGTTTTTCAGCTCTTTCGCCTGCAAACATATAAGAGTTACGGTTAACAGACATTTTATCCTTTCGTACGTTGTATCACTAAATATGATCTATCGTAAATTGTCCACTTGTATACAGTGCTCAATTATAACTTCGTATTTTTTAGAGAAATTTATTGAAATTGTAAGCGGTAACATAAAGCCAAAAACTTTTTCTTTCATAAGCAATTAATTGAAATATTTATTTAGATTTATCGTTTTTATAATACAATTAAACTGCATGAAGTGCCGCGTAATTTAAATTTAAGTAACATTTATCGTTGTATATTTACAAGTATTTAATTTTGTAATTTAATTATTTATCAATAAATTAAGTATTAATAAAAGTGTATGCCATTGTAGCTAAAATTTAAAGCTTTAAATCTTGTTACATAGAGTTTTATAAAAAAAGTTTCCTCTATAGAAGGTAAAGAAGCTTGACAATTAACCCAATGAAAATAAAATAGTAAGGGGATGACGTAGTCCTATATCTTATACCCAAGTACCGATATTATCAATTTTTCGTTTCATGCAGTCAGTTGTTGATTAATCGCAATTTTACCAACGTGTATTTATACCTCCTATGTAATACATAGATTACTGTTACGTTGTCAAAATTTGGAAATTTTACGTATTTATCGCGAAAAATGGTATTGTCGGTAATATGGCATTCCTGTAATTGCAAACTGTTATATTGGAAAACTAGCAATATATAACACAAAGATATTACTATGAAAAATGCCATTATTTTAAAATTGAAGAGTATTTCTTCAATTCATTTTATTTATTGAAATGAAGCCTTTCAAAATAGTATAAAAAATTAATAGTATATTACATGCTGACCTTAATGAAACATAAGCTTTCTTAAAATCATATTGCGTATGTTATTATCAAAAGTATGTTTTTCAAGACCACAGTAATGTATAGTAATGTAGAAGAAAGCATTTAAACTAAATAACTTAACTAAATAATTAAAATAGATAGTTCTGAAATGACCGCGTACAATTTTACTAGACTGTTTAGTAAGTTGAAATAAATTCGTAAATTATTTTATTTTAGTTTGGAATACCCTGGATAAGAAATTAGAAATTAATCAAATTACTTGCTTAAAATAACAGAGTTTTTTGTATCTTTTTAAGTTTATTTTGAGTTTTTTTAATCTTCAATGGTTTAAAATTAATGAAATTTATAATTTCCTCTCGATCAATATGACTTTTATTACCTGATATATAAAAGAATCATTATTTTTAACATTTATTTTCTCTCTTATTACTTTAGTAATTAATATAAAAAATTGTTTTTAAATTTTACTTTTAAAAAAATATGATATAATTTTTAAAAGTTACTATCACATTATCATCAATATTGAGAAACTACCTTAATACATTATAGTAATCCACACATTTTTCCATAGAATTGCAAGTAGAAGGGTAGGCGGGTGAAGGATATAAAGTAATAGAAGAGAGTTATGAACTGAAGACCAAATATAATAGTGCTAGGGTCAGATGTAACCGGTGAATTTTACTTACATCCTTGAACCAAGAGAGCTTGTAGGCCTTAGGATTGGCGCGGACGATGCACTCGAAGTATACGTCGTCCCCCTCCTTAATGTCATCGGGATTCAAGGAGGAGCCCATCCGCAAGCTCACCACGGGTTGATACTGCACGTCTAAATGCCATTTATCCTCGAGCGCGCTGTCAGGAATATTCGGATTCTCGGCCCGGCACGTGAGGTATTTGCCGTCGTCGTCGATGCTCGGCACGAAGCTAAGGATGCTCAAGCTCTGACTGTTCTCTGGCGGATACTGCAACGCGAGAGAAAGACTTATTGACCTTTCCGGGCTCGATGAGGACGGAGGGCACGCTACTTCGCGCTAGACTAAGACAGCCAGCTCGTTGACTCGTTATCCCATCCCCATCCCTATCCCCATCCCCATCCCCATCCCCATCCCCATCCCCATCCCCACCCCCGTCTCCACGCTACGCGCGACCACCGATCCTCTAACTAATGTCGACCAAATTCCGAATAAAATTGATTCTCTTAAATGGGCTAGATTTGGTATACGGATACAATCGCATTCTTTTAAACTCGATGCCCCGAATCAATATGACTTTGTTCGTAATACGGCCCGATATTTTTGTTCCACCGACTTCTCTCCATTGTCTGTTGCATTAGTGAAATCGAAAATTCAACTGAGAGAATCGAGTGTATTCAGAGAGCTTTCGTACTGATCTCTCTTTTTCTTAAAGGGATCTGATATTGAAATGTGGTTAGTATTGATAAAAACATTAATTTACTTTTTTTCTTCAAAAAAGTTCAAATTTTCTTTATTTTCTTATTTTTATCATCCAAATAGTGTAATGATTACAATATCATTACATTTTCCCATTGTAAGAAAAAGGGGATGTCGGACCCTAAAAATAGCAAGTTTATTAATTAGTTTTAATGGTTAGGAATTTAATTTATCGAAAAAAGCAGAGCTCCAGGTCCTTCAGTTTGCTTTCAGGATTATTCGTGATTTTTTTACCATTTTTCTATTAATAATAGCAACAACTTTTTTGGGTTGGAAGATGTGCCTATTTTTCGAAATTTACGTTACCGACGTTTCGTATTTTTCTGCATAATTCATGAAAAATGAAATAATCTTGAAAAATCGGAGCTCCAGGATCTCAAAAAAATTTTGAATAACGATTACAAATTTTTTCAAATTTTTATTTTACTTTTTTCGTTATAATTTTTGGGTTGGAAAGGGTAGATCCCTGTAATTCGGGTCCGACATCCCGTTAAGGCTAATTTATTATTATATGAGGTATATATTCACATTTATACGAAAAATAAACCAAAATTTTCTTGCCATTCCGATAGTTTGGGATAAGATAATAAGAAATCGTTTAAGCAGAAAAATATCTTACGTTATTTACATCAGTTATTTAAACGTAATTTAATATTTTGTATATAAAATGTTTCAAACGTTGTCTAAAATGGTATTGATGTTTTAATTATAGTGTGAACGTATTGATGACCTTAATTCAATATAGAAACACATTTTAATATTTTAATTTTATAAAAATAAACTAAAATTAGTAAACTATATACCCACAAAAATAATAGCGATCCACGAGACGATAAAATGAAAAAAAAAAGAAAAAAAAAGACCAAACCGGTCTGTTAATGATAGACTATCCACCCTTC
Organism: Theocolax elegans; assembly: GCA_026168455.1. Lineage (NCBI taxonomy): Eukaryota > Metazoa > Arthropoda > Insecta > Hymenoptera > Cerocephalidae > Theocolax > Theocolax elegans. The sequence goes on along the minus strand of CM047430.1, from coordinate 38,563,046 downwards.
AGTCAATGTCACTTTAATCGTAAAGGCAATGATGTATATCGAACACGACATATACATCTATACGGATGCGCCCACAATTCGGACCTAGTTCATTACATCGAATGCCCTAATACAGTACGAGTGAAGGTCTTCTGGAATCCTCGCTTTTTACTTTATTCGGTACTGGGCTTTAGGCTACCTGATCCGATTGTTCGTTCTCGTTCAATACGTGCGTGGACCATGTACATATATATATATGTATATACACACTCACATATATACACATGTATACGAACGTTCGACACGTGACCCTGTCCAATTATTTGATAAAGCTATGTCGCTGAAGTTGAATTCGAGTCACACGCGCGCGCGTGTTTTTTTCCTTCTCTTGCCGACGATGGTCGGTCGGGGTATTTTCTTTGATTGTAAGAGGCTGGTACTGAAAATGAATGATGTATAGAGTGAAAAAAGGTTTTTTTTGTTCTTTGTTGGCGTTTAAACGGAGGCACGATAGGTTCGAAAAATTCTTGATCCACGTAAACGATAAACATTTTTATCGAAGTCATCGTATTAAGAAAAATTTAAGCAATAGGCTCACTAAGATAATATACGACCTAATAAATGTATCATTATTGTTTTACTTTTTTTTATTATTTTTTTTCTATAAAACTTATCTGAAGTGAAATCAGTGCTGATTAGCATAGAGGAAGATATAAATACAACATTATTAAGACACCGAGGTAAGTCGAATAGGCTAAATAGTTCCACCCCTGCGATTTCATTATGGAAATTTCATTCTTTGGAGATAAGAGTGAATATTGTGAGGTTTGAAAGCAAAAAAACCTGATTACAGGAAGATAGCAGGGACAGTGATGAAATTGCAGACTGAAAAATATTGTTTCCTCCTTACCCCGGGCTATGGGTCTTACAATTGACTTGACCAAAGTAGCGGACATCACTACAACTATACGTGTATCGTGATAATTATCGGACAGCACAGTAGGACACAGTCTGAAAATAATCTAAGGAACTTGATTTTATTATGTAATTCCCTCAATCGCATTTTCATACATTTATAATTTTATTAGCTAACCTAGATACACTATCCGTATATTGTGGTTCAAAAGTATAAGACTAAAACTATACTATTACATTTTCATAGTAATGTTACTGCTCATATATGCATATATATACTTTTATCTTGAGAAAGCATATCAGTAATGATCCAAATATCGACGTACTCTATCATTAACTTTAAAATTTAAATGTCGCTTATACATATATGTATATATATACACAATATATAGGTAATATAGATATATACAATATATAGGTATATATAGAAATATACATTTATTTTAAATACAATATAGTCGTATAATTTCTTTAATGTTTTACTTTACCTATAATGTCAAATAATTTAAACAATTAAATCAATTAAACATTTTTCGTTAAAAGCTATGATCAATCACCTCAATTTCTGGAAATTATTCTTAATCAACATAATTCCCATAAATTTAAATGAAGAATTGTATAAATGTTTTTATAACGTAGATTAACACTGTTATTTAATAAATTCGTGTACAAATTAAAAATAATATAACTACAACTTCAATTCTAGTAGTTAATAATAATTTTTCATCTAAATTCTATGAACCAAATTTTAAATTTCAATGATGATAAATTTGAAATATTAATTTAGTGATTCTTGTTGAGAGGAATAGATTTTAAAGTTAAGTAATTTCAGGAATAAAAATTTCAATAAAATTTTTAAAGTAATGCAGGAGGACCGTGGAATATTCTTACATACCGTTCTTAAAGTGATATTCGGAAACGCCTGACCTGGATCTTTAGCGGGTTCCATTCATCAACCGAAATAAAAGATACAAACTTTGCATGATTAAAGTCTAGAAAATTCACCATTATTCCAAATGAGAAAGCTAAAATTAAAATGAATTATTAATTTAAATGCGGAAATTAAATATTTTACTTATGGTAGTTGAAGTAGCCGAGTTCGGTTATATTTCAATGACTTCAAGTATGACAATTTGAATCCCACGATACGAGAACCGCGTTGTATCTAAAAACACGGGAGCACAAAAATTTTCTCTTTGTCGTTTATCTTTTGTCCCGAATAAAATATTACTTCTGATTTTATGGTCACTAAGCAAATAAGACTTCATAATGCAGAAATTTTATACTCCGGATTGAGGGGATATAAATCGGTTCGATTGGGAACAGAACGTAGTATATACATATATAAAAATAAAGAAAGCGTCAACACGCGTGGGGAAATACGCAAGGGAGCGGACACGTATAAGAATCGGGTAAAGACTGAAGGGAAAGAGGGAGAGTGAGTGAGAGAGAAGATATAGCTAAAGAAATACGGGAAGGAGGAACGAAAACATGAAAAACGCGCTATTGCGTTCGATCTCCGATTGATTGATTGCAATTGGTGAAAATATACTGTGGAGCGTGTGTGTGTGTGTGTGTGTGTGTGCGCGCGTGTGTGTGTAGAGTTGGGAGTGTGAGGCGGCAGCGCGGTAACGCTTTCCTTTGACGGCTTATGTGCATCATCCTAATGGGTGGAGGGGGAGGGGTGGAGGGATGGGAGGTGGAGGACCGCGCTACCTGTCAAGTACATTAGCGGGATAAAATCGATCCGCGCGCGCGCGCAGAGGCCCCCGCGCCACAAGCCACCGCGCGAGTGGGCGGAGATGGATGATGATGCACGACGAGATTGAACGCTAATAGAGTAGGTGGTACATCGCGGAATCTCATATAGAACGAGCAACCGAACGAAAAACTATTTTTGATCGCGTCTTATTTGAATTAGAGGTTGCTGGTTAAGTGCACTAACCATTTTTTCCAATCGGCTGGCTGTCTTGAGGACCGCACGAGTAGACGCACGTTCCTTCACTATCGAAATAAAGATAACGGTAATAGCTATCCATTATAAAATAAAGTTCGCCTGATCAGTTAAAACGGATGCGGGAACATCTCGTTTAATCATTATTTTTACTTAATAATATATAGTAAATTTTAATTATACATATAATATCCATGAAAAAATAATTTGTTTATTGATTTTGTTGACTTACGCTTTTCGTTAAATTATCTATCCGTTTGTTGGCTTTCCACCACGTGATCACAGCTGCCGGTCGTGAACCCGAACTGCGGCATTCAACCTCGTACTTTTTATCAGCTAGCACCCTCCGTTCTTTCGTCAGAATGTGAACATCCAATGGTTTTACTACAAATAGAAAAACATATATACATAAATTTCGGAATTCTCAGTGACATCTATTACCACAAAAACTATAGTTGTATTTACTTATTGAAACAGATTGATCGACAATTGCATAATCGCGAGCGTTTTTATTATCTTATCAATTGTTACTCTATAGTAGAAATTTAACTTTTGAAGGTTTAATAAAATTTTAATTTTGCCATTGATTGGACATTTGTTCGGTATTTTATATAGATATTTTTTAGATTAAAAAACGTACATTTATGATCAGATTTCTACTAGGGTAGTTTATAATCTTATCTACAAGAAACACAAAATTTTTATATTTTCGTTAATATATCCAAATTTCCGTGACCTCAGTGACTTATAACGACCTTATAACATTTGGATTCTAATGTAAATTTCCTTGAATTTTAAATATATTGCACTTACACTAGAAAGAAAGGCTTATGAAAAGAATCACTATATGCTAGTATTAAAAAATGTAAATTTTATTAAAATTATTATTCAATATTCAAAGTTGATGTCTACTGATTTTGCCACTACGACGCTAGAAACGTATAAAAATATAATTCTACGTGATTTATCTAAGTCATGTGCATCAAGCTGAACAATGTTAAAAATCAAAATACATGATTTATCAAAGGATTATTTCAATAAAAGCACTCAATTAAAAGATTAGAATTCAATTATTGATTGTATGTAAGGAATGTATTATTTTTGCTGTATGATCCAAATTTTTGCACGGTTGTGAACACTGACATATTAATGTAAAATAGCAAAATTTATTTTTTTTGGTGATCGACAACTCTTTCTTATTTAAGTTACGCATCTAAAAATTTTATTTGTATATTGCACGTAAAAAACGATTTTATTTCCCAGGATATCAATAATTTTTACATATTCATCTGTTGATTGGGTCTGTTGATGCTGACGAAGCGGGTGAGATAGATACGTTTTTCATTTATAACGTATCCTGCGAAATACGATGTATTTACGTGTGTTAATTTAAATATATTATAGATAAAGTATTAAACGTTGTAAAAGTTCTGCGTGTCACATAATCCATTTACAAATATCATAATTTCTTTGAAACGGTAGGGTCTCGGTAAAAATGGTGAAATTAAGTTCATCAGGTGAAGTATATTAATAAAGCGAGAATGTATGGTTGTTTTTCTAACAAATCAATGTTGGTATGCAGTAACGAGTTGGAAATACGTTCTTGTTTGCATTAATATTTCTTTGAATTTTCAGGATTTGACAGAAGCTTACACTCCCCCTTAAACATTTGATTGAATTGCAACAGTAATTGCATACAATTATGTATACGAGAACACTAATTAGTTTGCACGCGTAATCGGCAATCAGCTCCATCGGCGTTGTGTCCAGTCCAGCGTAATCAAAATAAATAGGCACGCGTATACGTGTGTGTATTGCCACTGCAATTTAAAAAAAAAAAGAAAATAATGTTGTAAACGGATTAATTTAGCACTTAACCAATTCGATCAACTCAAACAAATGTATTTTTAAAAATAATTCGACAGGCATTTCGAATGTATTATCAGTTAATGTTGTTTAAAAAAATAAATAATGTTAATATGCAATATAAATAAAAATGTCGTGGAATGTTTCCTCTTTGAAGTTCAAAGTTCTTGGCATTTAAAACTTGCCGACGTAGAGAAGGGAGCTCGTGAATAATTAGTCTACCCTTAAATGACTATATGTTTCTTTCGGTTAACTGGTCTGAAAATCGTGCCAGAACTAAACGATAAATCTTAATTATTTAATTTCTGAACAAGTTCGTGTAATACCGGAAGGGTAAACCCGTAGGTACGCTGCTCGACGCAACACAGCTGGAGTTCGCGTCGACACTCGAACGGACATGGAACTTCCATGCTACGGCGGCATGAGATTCGGTTTGTGTGTTGAGCGACCTGTCACGAAGGTCCATCTGTCTTTCAGTGTCTATTTATGGAACGCAGACCGCGCCTCCGTATGACTTTGTAAATCCTGTGGCATAATTGCCTTTTTACTGCTTCTTTACTTTCCGTATCCACCTATTTTCGACTTAAATTAAGTAAAATGTTTCCCACTAGAACTGTATATACTTTTTATATAAATGTAGCTTGATTTTCACGAGTGAAAATTGATAAGTAAAAAAACCTTGCGTCTTGAACTCACCCAGTAATTTATAAAAATAAATTGACAACGTTTTGACCGATCATCTGGGCTAAACATGTAAATATTACATTACAAAACTATAACTTATTTAATTGTACAACACTTTAAACCTAATTTCTTTTCTAACCAATGACAAAAATTATTAAATGAACCAAACCATTCTTAGAGACTTTACAGATTAAATTGTTGGGCAAAAAGTTAGATTTAAGAGACACTAAGAAAAGTTAATGAATTATTAAAAGTAACAATTATTTAAATAAAAAGGCAATGAAATAAAAATTAATTTATACGTTAACCGTCAAAAATTGACTACTTCTTTAGAAGGTCATGTATATTTTTGGTTTAAAAAATGTTATAAGTGTTTATTAGTCGTATTTTTGAAATTAAAATGAAAAAATTTAATATAATTCTGGTAGAAAATAGATTATTTTTTCTATTAAAAGAATGTTACACCTAATTGATATTGACCTTTCTAAGTATCTTAATTATGACAGTTATGTAACAAAATATACCATTTTGTACAAAATCAATAATAATCAAATAACCTACCACTCTGAAACTTCGAACGTATATTTCAACTGTAAAACATTTTTGCATCGAAAATATACGGTATGTTATGCAACAAATTTTGAAGGTTTCCTTGATGTATTGACTTCCAACTTTGCAGAATGATAATTTATTCAATTGCGTAATGTTTCTGTTTTTGGGATTTCCCACTAAAGAGTATATTTATAAATAGATGTAACAATTAATTTATTATGGTTTCGTCGTTAACAATTAGTTATGGCATCCGAAAATTTGATATCGAATGTTTTTTAAATTATAGTTTTATTTTCTAATTTATAAAAAATTTCTTAATCCTTGTGTAGTGCTTATTTTTTTACTAGACCTGCGGCAACAATGTGCATTCATGTATCAATAAATTTTGAAAGTCAGTAAATGAACTAATATTATTTAGTTTCCATTAATTATTGAATTATAGTCGAGTGAATTATATTACAAAAATATTTCTAATAGGATTATTTCGCCATTAAGAACTATCAAATTGCTTTAAATTTAATGACATATAATGTGGTATATTAGTAAGTCAGGCGATTATCCATTAACGGAATGTCGAGCCCAAATTGTAGGGATCTATACATCTTTCAACTAAAAAATTATATTTAAAATATTGAGTTAAGAATATGAAAAGATTTATATGAATATATTTATTTTGAAACGTAAGAAGGAATGCAATGTTCTGACTTTGTTGAAAACAAATTATTTTTGTAATAATAATCGGATAAACAAATATATGGTCGGTAATTTTGATTAAAAAAAAAGTATACAAATCTGAAAAAAAATTGGGTGTGTCGTTTAAAACATGAATGACAAGGGCCTGACGTATAGGAGTTTTCAAAAATTATTTTTTGTAAAATTAAATACAATGAATACTCATTTTGAGTCCAATATTCCCTTGATGAGAAAAATTTATTTATTTCATTAGTTACTATATATTTACAAGTAAAGTAATGTGCATACCAGCATTTCTATTAACAGTAAATTTATACCTTAAATAATTGTGCATTTTGCATAAGTTTAAAGTAATTTTATTACAATTAAATTTTTTTGAATGAAAAATATTTCTTCTTTTGTTACTAACTAAAAGTTCTTTGTCAAAGGATAATGAAATATTCGTTGATCTTAACAAGGTTCAAATAAGTTTTATAGCCGGTTCCCTTGAGAAACCTAGTTACATGATTAGCTATACAACTGACCAGAGAATTCGCAGCGGTTGTGTTGAATAGCTTAGTGTTTGAATACTTTAGTCAAAGTTTTCTGGCTTGCCGAAACACGTTCAATCGATTCAAGTACTTGGGGGAACAAAACTATAAATGAAATACCCGGTCTATTGAGCGGGACTAAAAAAAATCTGCGAAAAAGTTTAGAAATAATATGCAATTCATTATTAATAAAAATATCACCGTAAAATTCTCCACCATTTTCTGGTCTAATTGAATTTCAGTTACATCTAACATTGTAGAAATTGTATTACTTTGTGAATATAATAATATCGGCCTCTCACGAATGTAATGAATTGTATTACTTTGTATTAGTTTGATACTGTAATTAACTTTAAAACTATATGCAACGATTGTAAAGTAAAATCAATTGATACATGAAGAGTAAGTGTTAGAATCTTTGGTGCATGAATGCAGGTCTAGGTTACATTCGTTTATTTAAAAACTTGGGAATAAAGTAAGACGCTATAGTTAGAACAAAGATGTACGTACCATTACTGAATAATAGCGTATAAGTCAAATTAACCAAGCCGTCATTGTACAGTTGGGTTGGAACGTTAAACGCTCCTTAATCCAAACGTGAGAGACTGCAAGCGAGAGAAACAAAACGATTCGGTCGAATGTCAGTGATCGCTAGGAACGGCAACAGCTCAACCTGCCGTTGTTAATGCGATTGCACGGAATTCGAGGTATCAAGAGGTATAGCGAGTGCCACGACCACGTCGGCGGAACTGCGCAGAAACGTGAGGCACGCTTGTGTCTGCGGACGAGGGAGAACGGTACGGGCATCACGTGTCGACAACCTGATTGCCAATGGTATTTTAACGGCTCGTCGTTGCTCGATTAACTCTTTCAATGGTAACGCACGGATGGAAGAATGAGGTTTCCCTAACCCTTCCCAGGAACGACGGTTCTGACACTTGTTTTCGGCTGCCCGATTAACGCACTATACCTTCATTCGCGCAACAATCGAATAACATCTTTTATGTTAATTGCAGAAAATCAAACGTCTTACTGGTGAAACAACTAAATTACTCAGTATTTGATAATTATTCATACCACTAATTACAAAGTCACCTATGCAGATTACTTACTGTTTGAGTAACATTATTAGAATTATAGATGAAGTACTTAGATCTCACTAACATTATTGCAAACGTTTTTGTTGCATATCATAAATTATTTAATAACCCTGGTAGAAACGTCAATTTCAAAATTCAGTAGTAAAAATTGCTAGAGAATAATTTGTAATTTAATGCTACTTGTCCTACTGCCTTAGCATTTGATATAATGAACAAACCTCACAACATTCACGTTATTATTTTAATATCCTAAAAATAGTAAAGTTAAAACTTTCTATAGATTCAGTTTGATTTTTATAGTCTTTATTTCTTATACAGCTAATTTTTATATAAATACGAAGATAATTATTATGATTGAATTATATTTTTACCATAATAATTAATAGAACTTTTCAAAACTAAATTCAAGTTTATCTATGTTAACAAGCTGAGAAATGGCTCAAAACCGGATAAAAATTGGATTTTACTCAAATTGTTAATAAAAAAATGTCAGAAAAATCGTTTCATCCAAAGCACAAAAATGAGCACATTTTTTATCAATTTTTCGCTCATTATCATTTTATTACTTTATTAAATAAAATGCAATTTATTCCAGGGACATATAGTTATTAAAAGTAAGTTCGTTAAAAATTGTCTTTAATATAAATTAGATTTAGTCATGAAAAATTTGAATTGATTTGACTCATCGCTCTTTTTATTTATTAATAGTTCTATATTTAGTGACCCGAATATTCTACTGAATATTCTATCGTATAATTTTATTTTTAAATACTATTAAGATTCAACCAAAGTTCGCTGATAAATAATAAGTAAACTTTCAACATTTTAAATAATTTATATAAAAGTTTTTTAGAATATTATTTTACAACTATGTGTTGTAATATGCATTTATTAGTTGTTATATATAGACATGTCGAATGAGCAAGTTTAACTAAATTCCAGGATAATTGTCTTGTAATTTATGATAAATCAAGTGTAATTAGCTTATTTAAAATGCAAATTAAATCACACATATATATATATCAGACGGGATCTAGCAGAAACCCTTCATTATCTGAATTCATAACGTATTAAACATTCTTAATGAATGTGTGTCTTTGGCAAATCACAATATATTAAATATTAACTTTAAGGATGTGGAGACCAATGGTAGGAAAGATGGCAATAAATATTCCAAAAATTCTACTTTAGGTAAGCGACGTTTTATTGGCATGAAACGCCAACCTCACCAGGCTAATTTATTGAATCAGAAGATGTTCACTAATACCTACATCAAAAAAATTAAAACAATGAATTATCTTTAAAAATAAGGCCACAATTGATCACATAGTTAAAATTTTAGAAGACGGTTAGGGAATATCTGGTTAGTACAAATTTTATGCGCCATTAAAAAAAATAAACGGACACTTTCGAATTTATACGTACAGCTGATGAGCGTAAACATAAACAAATATGAAACTAATTGTAAGAATTTAAATGTCCTAGAACCGGACAATATCATCTATTTATAAGAATATGAATTTTCTTTGTTATTACGCCTACCCATAGTCAACCTTTTGAAATATTTATTTATTATCATCGTTCCTGCACCATTGGCCAGCTTGAAGATCGACAAATAACTTAATTTACAATAAGAACAAGGAGAGCGTCAACAACCAAATTATAACAAAGTACAATATAGTAAAGCGAATTATTTAAACGCTTCACTTTTGATCGATTCAACGTCTATCAGTTTCCATCTTCTAAAACTTGACTGAATTTCACGTCCGCAAAGCATCGATTTATTGGTCGGCGTAGCCTTTTCATTTTCACGGTTTAGCAACGGTGTTCGGTCGATGCTCGGGGACGTTGATGTCGTCAGAACTATATCAACGTTAACGAATTATTCTCGACGTATTTATAATATTATTTGCTTCCATTACCAGATGAACCTATAATTGTCTTTTACTTTCGATCGGGGCTTGACTCGCATAATTATTCGTCTGCGATTGTGCATCCAGGCAACGTTTCAAAACACGAGTCAAATTATTATTATTCCTCGTGCAATCGCGAAAACAGAACTGCCCAACTGCACAATTACATCTTGAATTTCGAATATTTTTGAAAAAGAAAAATAACAAAACGAGCATTTGATCGGTACTAATTTAGTATCAAGAGATAAATAATAAGTGTCGAATACCGCTGAGACAAATATTGTATTATTTTTTCCACCAATGGAATCACGTACAAGTATATACTGATTGCGTATTCATCCGATCTATATACACGTCAATATTTATAATACTTTTTCTGATTTGCCCATTGATAGTTGTTTTAAAAATTGTGGAACTGGAAAGAGCATTTAGTAAACATTTTGTCGGGTGATTTCGCGTTAAAATTACCAATCGCAAAAATGTCAATTTTTGTTCAAATTCGCATTTAATAGAATACGAATTCACGTAAAATGGAACGCGCGAGAAGAGTAACACGCGTTTAAAAATCGTAATATTGTCACATTTGAAAATAAATAGTTTATTCAAATTACTTTTTTATGTTTCAACGAGTCATTTAATGGCGTAACTAACTTACCCTTTTATCATGCTCGATCTTTATTGTTGGAAACATTTTACACGGAATATTTAAGAGAAAACTACATTTCTTTAATATTTTTATCTGGTGCAAGAATCGGCGCAACCTCATCGATAAAGGAAAAAAAAAGTTGCTCGGTTTAAGAAAAATTAGCAAAAACATCGGGGCATTTGGCGCCGGAGTTAAAATAACCGCAATATAATACGCGCTAGGTTCGCGGGTGTGTATGAAAATAGTACAACCACCGAGAGAAAATATAAGTACGATGGAAGGCGAGAATCGTGCTGAAAGAATCAAAAACTTTCCCAGGAAAACTCTCACGTGAAGTGAACTATTCACGGCAGTTCGTAGAAAACGCTCCTCGGGCTGTGTGTGGAGTTCGGTCAGTCTTGCGAAAAATTGATTGTACAGTCCAGCAGTGACGGTGACGTCGCGTCGCGCCCATCCACCTTTCTCGCCCCCCCCCCTCAACCCCCCCCCTCTCTCTTTCTCTCTCTCTCTCTCTCTCTCTGCGTCTGGGGCAACAAGACGAAAGTTGGGTTCGTGCGCCTAATATACCGGGACAATGCGAAATCACAGGAGCCCCCAGAGGCACACACCGACAGGTTTAGCTCGAGCGAGCAAAATCGAAGGCGAGCAACACCAAGCGACACGCGATTCTCTGATCCATCTTCAGAGAGGCGTTGCCCTTATCTTTTCTATCGCAACGGTATAGTGACTAACAGGTTCGAAACGTGAAAACCTTGTCCCGCGTTCCCTTTGTCTTTCTCCCTCTTTCTCCCACTCGCGGACTCGCTCGCTCTTTTCCAGAGAATGCGCAAAAGCCTTTACACCGAGTTTCCAAGAAAAGGCCTGCCAAACAGTAACACGCACCCTCTGACGCGCCTGTTGCCCTCTCACTCCCTCTCTCTCCCTCTCTCTCTCCCACCCTCGGTGTATCTCTGCCTCTTGGTCTCGCCCGGGGTGTCTTTGTCACGCTGGATACTCCATCTCGCACCACGTCTAATCGTTCTTCTTGTTCCGCGTTCTCACGTTCCCGAGTTATACGCTTCCTAGTCCCGTTTTTCTCTTACAGTAATTTTCTACGTTCTCCCTTTCTCCGTTCTAGCTCATCGTGCGCGCGTGTCTTGTTCTTTCTCGGGTGGTCGGAAAGGGTGCCGAGATCGCCCGCGAGAAAACATGCCAAAACAGGGGTGGGAGAAAACCAAACGTCACTTGTGACGTAATGTGACGTGGTTCACGCATGCCGAGCATTATCGCGTCACCCGCCATTCTCTTTGCAACGGAGTAATTCTCGGCTCTCCACCCAAATGCTGCTCGCTATTCCGAAGGTGCCTGGAAATACCTCCCTGGATTTGATTTAATTTCTCTCCCGTGCTCTATCCCTCCCTCCCTCCACCTTTCTCTCTCATTCTCTCTCTCTCTCTCTCTTTCTCTCTCTCTCTCTCTCTCCCACTCTGCTTGCCTCTCTGGTTAGCGATTGCGTGTCTTGTATACCGTTCGTGTACACGTATACATTTACACCGTACGTATATTCGCATATAGATTTAACTTTTCGAGCCAAGCGCCACCGAAATAGACGGATGTCAATTTAATATAAATGAATTACCTAGCTGCTCGTTTACATTAATTGTCACTGCACCGAGCCAGACATACCATGATACTTCCGCCATTGCAAAATTAAGAGTTTATCGATAATTTGTTAAATATTACAAAGTTTATCGTAAATTCCAATTTTTTCCATTTTACTCGAAAAGTTTATCAAGAATAATTAAGAGGGTAGATGACATTAAGTTAATATTGAAATAAGTAACAATTATTAAAATTGCATAAAAATAAAGTTATTAATAAATATTTGTCAAAAATTTAAAATTAGTTTATATATATATGTGTGTGTGTGTGTGTGTGTGTGTGTGTGTGTGTGTGTGTGTGTGTGTGTGTGTGTGTGTGTGTGTGTGTGTGTGTGTGTGTGCGTGCGTGCGTGCGTGCGTGCGTGTGTGTGTGTGTGTGTGTGTGTGTGTGTGTAAACTTAGATATAAATGTTTATTGGAAACTGTTTTTTAATGTACACAGAAAGTTTAGAAAACCCATTTGTTATATTTATCCACTTGGGAACCAAAAATTAAATGTTCAAGATACTTAAATTTATTGTAACTACAGTAATAGGTCTCAGCGTTACCTCATATTTGAGTATTAAAACTCACGTTTTCTAATTTTATTGTAAAATGGTAAGTCATTTTCATTTAATTTTTTAATGAGATTTAAAAAATAAATAATAACTGAGGTGATAGTTGAATGTTCTGTAATAAATGGGATTTAGAACCTTTTATAGAAGTATCACCCCCTCAACTTAATCATCGAGCACTACATTTGCAAGAATAGATAAGTTTTTAAAATTAATTTAATATTTTTGTACAATTACTGTAGTAACTTTTTTATCAGTCGTAAACACTCCCCGTTAAACATATATATATATATATGCATGTTTAAAATCTTTCTTTCCACTTACATGATAAATGACAAATTAATCATGTCAAATATTAAAAGTATTTGCAACGAAACGTCGCTTAACAAAAATGAAATTTTTTTCATATATTCACTCGTATTAGATATATTTCTTGATATTAGCGATTGATTTAACAAGCCAATTATAATTTTTTGCACAACGTTTCGGAAACATTTTTGTTTCCCACTTCAGGTGCATTTCTTTATTAAAAAAATAAACCTGTTCTTAAAGTATGTCATACTATCCATAAACGGATTTGTCAAATAAAATATAACTATAATCTGTAATTAAGACATTGAACAATTATTTATTATAGTAACAAAGCTGAAGCATGTTTAATGTCTTAATTACAGATTATAGTTATATTTTATTTGACAAATCCGTTTATGGATAATATGACATAATTTAAGAACAGGTATGTAAATTAATCTATAACCTTTATTTGTTTAATAAAGATATGCACCTGAAGAGAGAAACAAAAATATTTCCGAAACGTTGTGCAAAAATTATAATTGACTCGTTAAATAAATCGCTAATATCAGCGGCATTTGCAGTTATAAGTAAATAATTTACCTAATTTGTCATTAGATAGTTATGATAATAGACATTTTATAAAAAAAAGAGGACGAATTAGTTTTTATCGGTAAGCAACGATAAATACATTAAACGTCAACATGGTTACAACTAGATGTGGTGCATATATAATGTAGAAGTAGCTAAATATTATGCTACACATTTTTTGTAAGAGTACGAAGGACGTAAATAACGTATGATAACGTGTAATTAGGTAGATATTATTATAGACACTTGCAGTGGAGTTAAAGGCAATTATGATTATATTTAAGTATAGTAGGCGTAATTTGGATTTAGACATACGATAGCCATGACATGATAACCATAGCGTGCATGTTTTAATATCAAAATTTTAATTTTTTAAAATATTCTACGGCAAGCCTTATAGCATAATTATAAGAATATAATTATTTATTTACATTATTACAAGCATAAAATGATGACAATAATGATAACACGATTAAGCGAGACGATAAATGTATAATGACAAAAGATGTTAGAATCGGAAAACATAACGACGCCGGTCCGAGCCACTTTCGGTACTGTCGTGGTTTGCTTATGTTTCGAGGTACAAGGAGACAATGATGAGGATTAGCAAGAATAACAAGGAAGGAATACAACCACACCGTAATACACCGACTTAACGACGAGAACGACGACGGCGAAGTGAAGCATGTGGCACGAATCCTTAATAAATTATTGTCATTCAGGTGGTACTACAAGAAATTTCGGTTAGCAGCCGATAGTATCGATCGTCGAGTGCGCACGTAAATCTAAAAAAGATAGGATAGTATAATGACTACGTGTATTTGCACATTTACGTCGAAGTATATCCCCTGGAATAGGAGGATGGAAGAAGTATTCTTGTACCTGCTTGTAATAAGAGTGTGAGAAAAAAAACTGATAGACTGTAGACGCAAGATGATATCGGTGAATATAGCGAATTAAATAAGCCGCGCGACCCTATACCTTGCATTATATATGTATAAAAGAAGAACGATTAGTGTAAAAGAAAGTCCAGTATGTCAATTTAAGCAGAGAAGTGCAACTATAAGGCGGTAAATTATTTTCTGAACATTGTACTAATTAATAGTGCCAGTAATAAGAAAATTTTAACACCAGAATGATATTTTACAATTTTTTAATTTTCCAAAAATTTCTAAAAAAATTTACTGTTTGATATGTATGTAATAATACAATATCTTACATAATATTGAATATTTGTATTAATTCGTTGTGTATGGGAGGGAGAAATATTTCGTAACTTATATTTTGCAAGTACGAGAGGATCTGCTAATTTATTCTAGAATAGAAAGGGGATGTGGTACCCAAATTGTAGAAATCTACTTTGAAAATCCCAAAAATTTTAAAACCTAATAATAAGAAAATCACAGATACTCCTGGAGAAAATAGAGTAGCGCGACAGAGATTTTTACGAAATAATTAATTATTACGTAATTGTTAATTAATTATACGTATACTACTATTTTTGATCGGTAATATATGGCTATAAAACAATGATTCACGGCTGCCCAAAAACCTGTCTGATTTATCAATAAAAAGATTTGAAAAAATTCATGGAATATCTTTAAAGGAAACACAACATTGTTACAGAACTTTTTTTTCGATAAACTGAATTCTTTCTTTAATAAAAAGAAATAATTTTTCTATTTTTAGGAGTTTACATCTCGTTAATTGATAAAAGGAAAATAACAATATTTGTTAACGATATCAGAGTATTTTACTTATCCTTCATTAATCCAACTTTCTCGTTTAAAAAGTAAAAAAAAACAGTAATCGCAAATAATGCAGTTTGAGATTACATATTTTTTTACGTAATTCTATAGATTGACTTTTATAAACATTGTTGCTCTGTATAGGTTTTAGTTAATTTGAGATAATTCATGAATTGAAAATTTTTTCTAGTAAATAGTATTAAATATTTTACATTGTATTAAAATTATTTTACTCTTAAGATCATTAGACATTTAGTGATGAAATGATTTAATTTTTGTAAATGTAATTATGAGTTTTCAAAATGTAATGTTTATAGTTTCCATAAAAAATAAGTATTTTATTAAATAAATGCAATGAAAATTTTTCACTTTTTATACTTTGAAAAACTGTATTGCATAAAAGAGACTTACATTTTTCTTTTAATATTGATATACTAATTCACAAACCAAATATATTCATGCCCGACAAATTCTAATCTCTTTTTTTAAGATTTACCAGTTCAATATATAAGCTTCTATGTGTGTATAATTCTTGAATATGATTAAAATACACAAACAAAATTTATTTTTTTAACTATAATATATTTTTATATATTATTTAAATCACAAATTTTGTAAATACACATTTTATATAACAATAGAAATATATTTAGAAAAATCGTGTTTTAACTTAAAGGTTAGTTGACAGGCTAATAACTAATAGTTAATAGGTTTCGTAACGTGAAATATTCCAATTAACGCAGTAAACCATTTGCATCAGAAGTGACAGAGAGATTCGTTATGCAATCATATCACAATAAATCAAAATAACTCTCAGGTAGATAGCTTTTATTCACAAAGTGTCCTAATCAGACCCGTCAAAAGAGAAAAAAAGCGATTCCTGTAATCGGGTACCATTTATTCGTCAGCTTAGCGGGAGACGAATTGGAAAAGGATTCCAAATTATCTACACGCTCGTCATGTTAAACTGTTAAAAATCAAGAAGATGTGCCCATTTCAAAACCATCTGATCGGATCCATTTAGCTACGTTTTATAATCATACTCAATGTCACCTAAAATATTATTTACTAAAATTTAAAATAAAGTTGATCATATATATCACAATTGTTTAATACTTTGTACGCTATTATATAGAAATAGTTGTATATATCATAAAATTGTGTTATCCTGAGTTGTCAATGAATTTTCCTAAACTATTGTTTATATTTTTACCAAATGAAATATAACGATCAACTTTATTTGCCGTAGCGATGTGCGTATAAATAAATGTAAAACTTACGATTGACGTCAAGGATAAGGAGAGCGGTCTGTGGTGTTGCGAGAGGAGTGTTACTGGCCTGGCAGATGAGTCTCGCTTCTTGGTGTTGTCTGTTCACTGGCGAAAAAGACAAGTGGTTAAGAGTCTGGCCAGTGTCACTTTTGGACTCGAACGACTCGTCAATCACCTCGTTTTCAAGGAACCAAGTTAACCGAGGTGCAGGTTTCCCACCTCGTACCGAACATATAAGCTTGACGTCACTCCCTTCATTGTAACGCTTTTTCACCTCTTGGATTTGACGCATCGTATCACCATCGTAGATGACGGGTTTACCTGGCAACTCTGTAACAGACCCAGTTTACCGAGGTTATGTCAAACTTTCAAATAGTGGTGTCGAGATTTTAGTGGAACGATTACCGAATCTAGTTTTTGTACAAAAAAACAATCCAACCTTAACGAAGAATGTTTAGCCCTTACAGCTCCAATGTACATTGTAATGTACATAAATAAAAATATTTAAATTTAAAAAATTATAACGTAAATTATTAATAATAGTAAAAAAAATATTTCATTAGTATTTTTAAATGAATAAGATGGTACTAACCAATTCTATATTTACAAAAACAATCGTGGTGATAAAATTATAAATAATAATATGATAATAATAATAAAAAAATTAATTCAAGTCTGAAAGGGTTCTTACCGGGTTGTTTGGTAAAGATAGGCATTACATTTTTCTCTTTTTTTATTTTATCAGATTATTATTGATAATAAAGGAGCAAGGTTTTATATACACGGTGTGAATTTTAAGATGCAAAAATATTATCGACTTATTTTTTTCTTATAAATAAATATACTAATAAATTATAAGTTATAGTATTAACTTACTAGTAAGTTATACTAATAATTAAATGCGCACCAATGAAAATGAATTCAATTAAAATAAATTACTTTATTAATATCCGTGCACTGCCATTTTAATTAATAAACTCGAATCCGTCCAACGTACATTTTTACGGTATCTTTTATTTAAACCAATCCATACTTTTAATTATGATTATCCTGAATCCGTTGTGTTTTCAATATTCAAACTATAAATTCGTGTCAACACTATATAATGGATTGTTTATTATATAACTTATAAATCTTGTATAAACTTATTTATTGTAAAACTATTTAGTATGCACCGGATTTATTAGAATTTGCGGAACCACATAATGCTATTTGAAGATAGCTTTTCATCCATATTGCATTTTGTGAACCACTAAATCGAATCGAAAAAGGTTTTAAAATCTTCTACACACGCGTATTACTTAAATTCGTTCTGTTGATTAATTTAATTATGCCTTAAAATCTTTAATTGTAACATTTTAGTATTTTTATTATTAGATTACACGTTCAATTTTTGTAAATCAATTAATTAATTAAATATATTACTGATCAATAGTTTACGTGATCTTGACCGTGACTCAAAATTTGAATATGAATCGATCATCTTCCGAAAGTAACCCCATCATGCGTGAAGAATAAAGTTTTAATGTAAACTCAGGGCTTACCAATCACAGTCAAATTTATCTTCTGATTTGTCGTCGGCGAATTGACAAAGTCCACTCGACACCTGTAAAGTCCTTCATCCTTGAGCTTGAGGTCGGTGATGCTCAAGTGTGCGGGCTTCGTTGCCGTGGTGAAGTAAGCTCTTTGTCCGAGTGCTTTGAATGACGACCACCGAAACGCATCATTAAATTGCCTCGCATTCCGCATGTCAAATCTGAAACGTGGAATACGCTTTCATTAGAACAATTTTACTTTTCATTTCCACGATCCTAACAAACGTTCACTATATGTACAATTGAAGGACCGGATGCAATAAGAGACCTAGCGCTTGAAAAACAAGTAAAAGTATTGTCCAAAGTAAAAAGTTTTAATTTTTGGTAAATTACCTTTTAAAAATTACTAGCTTTTAAATATGTGAAAGAGCTCTATACATGTTTGATTGCAGAATTGTAAAAAATTAAAAATAATTATTTGTTTATATGATTATATAATAACAAAACATTCTAGTCAGAAATTACGTTTCTGAACTTGGATGAAAAATACATCTATAGAAATTCAAATTTAAAACCACTTACAGCGGGACGCATATGTTCATCGATACATCAAGAAGTTTTTCCTATATTAACATTTTTCTCATCTGCTCAAAGTGAAAACACAGAAAGGAATAACTAAAAATTAAATTTTTTTACTTGAGACAATATTTTTCGAAGCTAAGCTCTGTATTGTTCTCGACCATTCAATTTACATATACAAAAATATACCGAAAATGTATAGGTCACATGTACTTTACTTTGTGTATAAATTTTTTTTCATTCCGTCGTTTCCAAAATATTAAATTAATTATACAAAGATACATAAATAATAACTAATTAGTCGTTAGATAAATAACTAGATAGACCTGATGAAAGGTATTACGTACATTATTTCTTTAAAATGTATATCGAGTTAATGGTAAATGAAATTAATTCGCAGAAGAGCGAAACGTGGTAAGTATTAATTCCTAAGAGAAATAGATAGAGAAGAGCTGTCAAGGATTGGACGTAGCACGAGGATCAAAATGATTCCCGCGTAGATGGTGGGAAGCGATCGTCCCCGGTAGACGAGTCAGATTCTGGTCTGGGAGTGGGAATATAACGGTATAGAAGCGCCATAGGATTATAATCCTGGGCAAGAGAGGAAGTGCATAGGGAGGTTATAGCGAGCCTCGCGGGGCCCATCACTGTGCGTGATTGCATATTAAGCATCCCGTGTGTTCAACCTGAGGAACCAGGAGTGGCGCAACGAGGGCGCAAAAGGGACGGAGAGACAGTCGATCTAACAGGTGTAAGAGCGCGAAAGATGAAAAGAGAGAAAGTTATACATAGACAGCGAAAGAGGTGAGAAACGGGGTGGGGGGGGGGGGCTGGTGTGAGAGAGGAAGAGAGAGAGAGAGAGAGAGAGGCGGATTCCTCGCGAGCGACTAAAAGTTAAATTGCGTTCCAGGAGTGCTCTGCGCGGGAGTTCGGATTTCCGCTCGTGACTGAGTATTCCCCAAGCCCTCGCCCAGCAAACCGAGCGCCGCCGACGGAAGCATTGACGTTGAAATACGATTTAATTCTTCCACTTCGCACTTCCGCTGGAGAGTAGAGCTCCGAGCCTTCGTAGCTCCGTTACCACCGCGTCCTCGTGAACCCTTTTCCGAAGAGGAGATCGGCTCCATAGCCAGCTTCTCCAGTACAACCTTGGATTTTCGAATAGCGATAGCGCTCGATAATCCTACTCGAACCCTGATTTCTTCCTAAGCTTAACACGCCTATAGGAAACCCCTTCGACCGATCGGGATAGTCCGGGTTAGCCCTCGGTCTATTTATGTATGGGTTTATACTACAGTTTCTTCCTTGCGAAGAATAGCTTTTGGGACCAAGGGTGCATTTATTTTGAGACTCGAGAGCACCACCTCTTCTCAAGAAAGATATCTCCCTTCATCCCCTCTCACGCTTATTTCTTATTTCTCTTTCCCTCCTGGTTGGTAGAGTCGCGAAATTCTTTTAACTGCTCGACGTTCTAAATTTATCGTCGACGTAACGGCCGTTACGTTACGAGAGAGGTGTGAAGTTCGATCGTAAAACAGTGGGCTTTATTTCAGATGGGTATCGCTCCCACTTTTCCAAAGAAAGAGAAAGAGAGTATTTTTCTTCCGAGATGATTGGGAATTTGCGTTAAGAAAAAAGTATCCAAACTGCTCCGCGAGTGTGACTGAACCGCCACTGAATCCATGGATTTATAGCGCAAACATTTCTCTCCCTCGACGCCCTTTCAATCCTGTACCACCAGGCACAACGATATTTTACCTATATCGTTTAAATCTGATTATGTCAGTTATTTCGGACAAAAAGGTTACGCCTATCCTTTTTAACTTGTCCTCTACACAAGACAACTGTTATAAATTCAATAATAGGTAACAAAGTAATGATTCAGTTCAGTAGTATGTACCGGAAATTTTAATCTATAAACCAACTACTAAAAACTCAAAAAATTGGTAATATCCAAACTTAACATATATATATATATATATATATATATATGGATGATTCTCTGTGACATCGAAGATGAAAAAAATAAATATTGCTATAACTGTGGGAATATGTTTTAGAGGTATCCAGTAGTTCTCCTGAATTTTTTCAGATTTTTTCTGGGCCATTATTTTAAGTTACAGAGAGTCAAAGTTGACATTTTAGCACTTTTTTGCATTATATGCCCATTTTCATGAATTTTTAGCTCCCAGGGGATGCATTTTTCACTAAAAACATAAGTATGACTTTTTTTGTAAAATTTTCCGAACTTTTCATTAAAAATACTTTTAAAGACATAAATGTATGCTGTCACACTCTTGTAAGCCATTTAAACCTTAAATAGTGAAAATCAGCAATTCTGCTCCGGACTCTGGTAACCTAATACTGTCTAAAAGATGTCTTTTTATAGTCAGAAACTGCCTAAAAATTTCCAGAGTGGGTCTAAATCATTAATATCACTTATGGTCAAAATATCCGGGAAGAGTGCCCGAAATATTAATAGAAATGTATATTTGTTGCCTTATAACGATGAATCTAGTAGCATGATCATTGCAAAAAAATTTATGCACTTACCTTGGAATGGTAGAAAAGTATCTCCACTTGTTTCAGTATCCAACTAATCCCCTGTAAGCTGCTAAAAATACAAATATTATTATAACATTATAAAAAATTATTTTTTAAACATTTATAATGCTGGATTTTTAGTTTTACATCCCTTACAAGAATTATAATACTAATCTGAAGGATTACTATAAAAGTATCAACATTATTATTATTATTATTCAGCAATACATTGTTTAGATTTCACAAACTTGTCACTGTCACGTTATCATATTATTCATTATAATTATATATCCGATTGATTTATATATCTTTTGTATTAAATACGTATATTCAGTTATTGTAATAATGATGTTTATATATTTATAGTAATCCTTCAGATTAGTATTATAATTCTTGTAAGGGATGTAAAACTAAAAATCCAGCATTATAAATGTTTAAAAAATAATTTTTTATAATGTTATAATAATATTTGTATTTTTAGCAGCTTACAGGGGATTAGTTGGATACTGAAACAAGTGGAGATACTTTTCTACCATTCCAAGGTAAGTGCATAAATTTTTTTGCAATGATCATGCTAATAGATTCATCGTTATAAGGCAACAAATATACATTTCTATTAATATTTCGGGCACTTTTCCCGGATATTTTGACCATAAGTGATCTTAATGATTTAGACCCACTCTGGAAATTTTTAGGCAGTTTCTGACTATAAAAAGACATCTTTTATACAGTATTAGGTTACCAGAGTCCGGAGCAGAATTGCTGATTTTCACTATTTAAGGTTTAAATGGCTTACAAGAGTGTGACAGCATACATTTATGTCTTTAAAAGTACTTTTAATGAAAAGTTCGGAAAATTTTACAAAAAAAGTCATACTTATGTTTTTAGTGAAAAATGCATCCTTTGGGAGCTAAAAATTCATGAAAATGGGCATATAATGCAAAAAAGTGCTAAAATGTCAACTTTGACTCTCTGTAACTTAAAATAATGGCCCAGAAAAAATCTGAAAAAATTCAGGAGAACTACTGGATACCTCTAAAACATATTCCCACAGTTATAGCAATATTTATTTTTTTCATCTTCGATGTCACAGAGAATCACCCATATATATATATATATATATATATATTTTGTTTTAAAATATTCTTGAAAATATTGGGGAATTAAATCTTGTTAAACTTGCTTACAAGTTAACACTGTGATTTGGCACCAAATTTAAGTCGTATTTAAACTTCTAATCGCTTCTAATCTATCTAAATAGGTTAGCCCTACATACACGAATGAACTTTTCTCCTCGCTTTTCCTTTTATGCATAATGAAAAATGTACATGTGTATATTTACATATAAAAAAACATTAAATATATAAAATATAAAAATTATAAATCTAAAATTATAATGTTTTACTTTTCTAGATTTTATTATACAATAAGAGACTTCCCTCAAATTCTTTCAGATTTGTTAAATAAATTTTTGAAAAATATATCTTTTTTATTTTTTTAATAATCAAAAATTGTCTCCAAAGTGGTTAAAATTTATGTTGTTGCCGATTTGATTAGTCGACAGTTTTCGAAAAAAAATAAGTAAATATTCTCATCGTAATGATATAAAAAAGTGTGGATTAATGATTATATCAAAATTCTCACTTTAACTTCAAATATTTCGATCTTTTAAATCATAATTAAAAATGAATTATTTGTGATAATATTACGAAAAAAATGTAAAAAAAAACAGATTTTAAGAAAATTTGGAATATTTCTGTACGTTTAAGTCAGTTGTATCGTGTACCCTTAATGTCTAATCGCAATTTCGATCACAAATTTTAAAAGAACATAAAAATTTACGTGGAAATATAGATAGTACAATTTTTTTACATAAATAAACCCGTTGAAAACTTACTAAAAATTCAAAACGCTTGGAAGTTAATGTGTAAAATAAATTCTATTTTTATGTGTACAAATAATAGTTAGTAATTATAAATAATGTAAACATTTTTCAAAGTGTCCGTGGAATTCATGCCTACCCTACCGATGTCACTCACAGTCATCTAGTGAGGCACGCAAAGTACTTTTGCGGATTTAATTTTTAATTATTTTACCGCACTATAATTTACAAAAAGAGTTTTGGTTGTTTATTCGGTTACTGAGCAGCTTGGTTTCTTTATTTTTTAAATTTCAATGTATAAATTACTTAATACTGAATAATAAACCTAAAATAAATTAAGTGTGAGTACCATTACATCCTCACCTGTCCCAATACTATTGTAAATAACAGACATTTCATAATGGTAGAAAACTTTTTATCGAATTTTAATGTTTGTAAAATGTCCAGTAATCAATATAATTAGCTCAAGAAGAAGAAAAAGAAGTCATTGTTACTCTATAAGTATATACATTATTAAATAGGTAAATAAGGCAAAAAGTTATGTATATATGTATTATCGAGGGAAATGGTTTAGTGAGTATTATTAATGCGCTCTATGACCTTTAAATGATCAAACTGATAGTTGAGAACAGGAGCAAATGGATGACGGTGATTTGCACTGTAATACACAAGCAGTCTACACGTAAGCATATTGCGCTCACTGTTGAAACATGTATTACGCTCTTAGGATTCTTACGCGGCAAGACTCTAGCGGGGCGCGTGGAAATTTCTTTAATGTCTGGTGCACGGACGATAAGCGCGTGTAGGAAATACGTCGTGTAATAAATAATTTAAGGTAGAGTGGTTCAGAATCTTCGCCGGCGGCCTGCTGACTCTAACTTTAAACTTTCCACCATAACGCAATGGGATTAAAAGGGGGTTACGCGAGCGAGCTGGCGTTAAAAAGCACTGGCGAGAGAGAGGTAAAAATATTAGTGAGTGTAAGATAAGGTGAGATCCTGGACTAGTCCTTCCTAACAAATTTTAAATTTGATTCTTTTTTACAGTTGATTTCAGCTAAGTACTAAGAAGATTATGAACTTGTCGTGAAATAATGATATTTCTCTTCATGGGAATTCTGTAATTAAAATTCATATTTTACATTTAAATTTTCTCTTACGTTCTACTACCACACAATTACAATTTTATTTAACGCATAAAATATAATAATTAAATTGAACAATATATTTCCGACAGCAATGTTTTTGTAGTAAAATATTTTTAATAATTTCCATAAAAACAAGACGTAACCCTAGTAGACACCGAAAAATAAAAAATGCTTGGCCTGATAGTTTCTATATATAGGTTTATATTCATAATGTGCAATTTAATAGTATCTTTAACTTAGACATTAAAAATGGTTTGAACTTGTTTTTATATATGAAAGAATTTATACCTCTCAGATCGATTAATAAATTTCATATGACCGACAAAAATTAAAAGAATTAATAAATGAGTCAAAGGCAACCACTTTTAATTAGATATAAAATAAACGTGTAACTGACACGATCCGACGAAAAGCCGTGCTATAAAATTGAATGCGGCTTACAAAATGTCGTTGTTCCTTGGGCATATTGTCTGCGGACATTTCTCCTGAGCGTTTGACTGCTTGGTAAATAGCTTAAAATCTTCCAATATAAAAAATGTTTGTAAAAAGCGAGAAAAACCGTTTTATCACTTATATAGTAAGAATTAGCTGTGTTATGAATTATGAAGTAAATTTTAGTTAGTTCGTAATAATTTTATTTTTATTTAATATGCGGGGATGCAAGTAGTACAAATATGGAAAGGCATATAGATAATAAGTAGATCGATAGATATATATATATATATATACACATAAAACGCTGATGTTATATGACATAAATGAATGGCATTTAATACAATTTTACCAATTACATGGTCGCATATTACGTACATTATTGAGCTTATACGCGTCGAGAATTTTATAATGGTGAAATATATGGACGGTTCAGTGTCAGGCGCATAAAATACCCGCTCCGTTAAATAGCAGGAAAAGGGAACCAGCTCGAGGCGACTCGTAGCGCGGCATATGTTGCACCTTATTACATTTCTTAAGTACAGTATACGTATACATGTACTTACAAGGAGGAAACATGGCCTTTGGGAAACGAATTTTTCTTGATCCCCTGGTCGAAAGTACGTAGTTTCGCCACTGTTTTCGATTGCGAAAGAATGACATTTACCCATTAGTATTATTTTCACCACGCGCGTTTATTAGCTGGTAACTAAGCAACTGCAGATTTTGTAAACAGATTCTTTTAAAGTATTTGACGCATTAGTCGAGGTTAACCCACAATTAGTCAATTCGATAAAATATTGTCAAAAAATATTGAAATGTCCTCATCTGATGAATCAGAAAACGAAGATGATATATGCCGCAAATTTGATGAAGAAGCAAATGTTATTATTCAAAAAGAAACGCTGCCACAAAAATCAGGAGAGCGGTATTTACTGGTTTATGAAACATATAAAAAGTGGAGAATTGAAAATCAAAAATCGCTTTCAACCTCGGAAGAGAATAATTTAGTGGTATATTTCACAGAATTAAAAGAAAAATTGAAGCCACCAACTCTTTGGAGCATATGGTCAATGCTTAAAAAAACATTGAATTCAAAGGAGAACTGTGACATTAGTAGATTCCTTAATTTAAAAACTTTGCTTAAAAATAATAACAAAGGTTATAAACCTAAGCAGTCCCTCACCCTGAAATGGACTGACATTGAACGATTTATAAATGAAGCACCTGATCAAGTTTATTTAGGTACAAAGGTAATTGACTCACTTATATCATCCAACCTAAAAATGACAACTTACATTACTTCAATTTATGCTAATTTTCATTAAATTTTTATGTTTACAATAATTCTAGGTTATTCTTATATTTGGAGTTTGTGGCGGTCTCCGCTGTGAAGAACTAACTAATGTCAAAATCCATGATGTTAAAGATGAAATTAATCGATTTATTGTAGCAGTGTATAGAACAAAGACACTTCATGCACAAGAGTTTATCGTGGGAGAACTGTTCTATAATACGGTTAAAAAGTACATATCACTGAGGCCCACAGAAACATTTACTGAAAGATTCTTTATTCAATACAAAGAGGGAAAGTGTTTACACCAAGTCATAGGTATAAATAAAATTGCAGAAGCTCCTTATGTTGTTGCAACATACTTAACTTTAGAAAATGCTAAAGGATACACGGGACATTGTTTTCGGAGGACGGCAGCTACACTTTTATCAGAATCAGGTGCAAACATGCAATTAATAAAACAAATGGGAGGATGGCGGTCTGATAACGTAGCTCAGCTTTATATCGAACATTCGAAAAATAATCGACAAAAGATTTTTGAAGGAATAACGCATGAAGCTAAATTATCTACTAACCGTGACAGTAGTACGAATATTACTAAATCCTTTGAAACTACTTCAAAACCATCCATAAGTACAGCCTGTTCAGAGGTGATTTCAAACAAAGATGCCTTGTGTACTGATCCGTACGAATTGCACTGGGAGGATTTTTCTGAAAACTTTATGGTGGAGGAGTTACAGCAACTAACAGGTAAGCGAGAAATACATTATTTTATTACAAGCTAATGAAACCATATAAAAAGAATTACTTTTTAATCGATTGTTCATGTTTTCCAGATACAGTTAAACAAAATGACTTTGTTACGGCAAATGGAAAAATATTACCGGAACCAACATATGTTGCAAAGTCAAGTCACAAAAAGCTTTTTTCGTCGCATTCACCCATAAAATTAGATTTTATTCGACATACTGAAGCGCCAAAAAAAAGAAAAAAAAATTTTACAGAGACTCAACGTGCGCAAGAAATATGTAATGAATCTATAACGCAATCAACTTTTGTAAATGAAACCTACATATTTAATAACTGTAAATTTAATAATTGTACTTTTGATAGTTGTTCATTCCTCTTAAAGAAATCTAATGATAACAATTAATAAAAATAGTTTTAACATTTTTCACTGTACATTTATTAATTTTGTATTTGAGATGTTTTCGATGCCCGCCTCCTCGACCAGCAACACTCGCTACGCTCGTGCCGCAAATGTCGAGGCGGGCATCGAAAACAATGCAATCGAACAGATTCAAATTTCATTTTGAACAGTCGAAATAGAAAAAAATTATAAGGTTATGAGCGAAAAGCTGTAAAAGATTTGCTGGCGATACCAATTTTAAAAAACGTACTTTCGACCGGATCAAGAAAAATAGTATACGCTACACGAGCCGAAAATTGAAGCCCCGCCACTGCGTGATATGACACCCTCGGCTTCGCCTCGGGTGCCAACTTCACGCAGTGGCCGGAACTTCAACTTTCCTCACTTGTACCGTAATGTACTATATTTGAAATTATCGAATATGATTGTTTGATTGGATATTAATCACTTCCTGTGAAGGATCTCCAAGTAGCCAGGACAACCTCCTCTAAGACTTTCATTGTTTACACAAAATTAAAAAAGAAGAGCCGCTTTTTTTCATCAGATTTTTTTAATTGTCTATAACTTTTTAACAAATCAATCTTATTATAATGTTGTATGCTGTAAAAATTTCAAGTCAACATAGATATTTTAGTTCTTGATAAAAACCGATAGAGACTGAAAAAATTGAGTTTTCTATGACAAACGTGTTTTCCGGCATTAAAAGCTTTCAATTAACTTGTTGAAATATTTAATTGTAATTTTTTACATAGTTAAAATAATAAATATACTTTCTAAAAAATGGCGATACACTACAATTGAATTCTATTAAAATAAGTTGTTGATGTTCGAATATTATGACACGTTAGAAATGTAAAGTAAAATAGGCTTTGTACCTACAACCAATTATTGCGTTCTTAAATAGTTATCAAATAATAAAGTATATACGCACATGTGCCTACGCGTATATGTAATCTATACATATATATATTATAAAGGGCACGTGTTCCGAAACGCTATATTGCCCGTATACGAAAACCACGTGATCACACGAGACATTGCGAAAGACCAGCTAATTGTGCGAGATTTGTCAGTCCGTTTCCCAACTATCACCCTGAAAAGATCGAGGAGTGAGAGATAGAACGATAGAGAGCAGAAGCGTGTAAGAGAGAGAGAGAGTGTGTGTGTGTGTGTGTATGTGTATGGGCGAACGTGTGCCGCGAGGACGAGTGGGTGCTCGCACAATTATCTTCCGGAGTAGGACTCGAGTCGGCGGACGTCTCCATCCTACGGAAGCCAGTACGTTCCACGTATGACCATAGCGCTCGTGGCGGAAAACCTATCACTTGCGATACAATATACACGTAATAGTCGTATAGTAAGTAGTTCAGGAAATACAAATATTTTATATTTTATTTGTTAATTTGATGTTGGTTCAATGTATAGTTATAACGTAATGAATCATGCCCATTACAAATATAAAATTTATTCAGTAATTAATGAACAAATTGAAAGAAGTTACAATATCAGATTATACTGATTCTTTAATGTTTTCGGGGAAAATAATAGTATATTATTATATATAATTCAGGTATTTTTTTCGAAAGCTGAAGAATTATTTTGTAAACTGCACAATAAAAATTGTAAGTAGCATGAACATGCACTGCAATAAATTAGATATATAGCCAGATAGTAAAAGGTATAAAGTTTTTTATTCTAAGGTATGTATTAATTAATTTATTTATTTATTGAGCAAAGTGTAGAAATATTAAATATAACTTCTTATATATTTTCTAGATTCAACTTCCACATAATTAAATAAAAGAACCTATGACGATGCATTTATTCCAATAATACAAAGAAATAAATCAAGATTTTTTAATAAAAAGAGAAAGGAAGAGATAAATATTATAATTAAAAACGTTTATTAAAGACAATGTGTTACTCAATTGTTAGTTTAATATTTTTAGTTATGCTACTTCAGATAATATAATTGTAGATATTATAGGGGGAACTGCAACACCAGTCTTTAAAGACATTCAGTTAAGTTGGAAAAATTATAAAAATAAAAAAATACTATCTCTCGAATGATAGCTACTTGAAGTAAAAAAAACTCTACAACTAGACGAAAATGAAATATATTCATATAATGATATTTTATCTCGTTGCATTGCAAGTTTAAGTAATCATATGAGCGTAAACTTCTTCAAAAATTTAACAGTAACTCTTGGAAGTTTTAAAGAAGAAATGTTTAAAACTTTCATTGATGCTGATGGATGAGAGTATGAATTTCGGCTATTTCCAATTAACATAATACAAAAATAATACCTAATTATAGTTCGTATGTCTACACTGAAAGAAATTTCGGTGGCCGTCGTACCGAAACAGCAGCGCGCGGATCGTTTTCGCCGCAAGTCATTCGTTTGCGCGCTGGCGGTGATACGATCCCCGTCAGCAAGGGAAACGCATGTTGAAGCTTTTCGCACGACGCTTTCTTTTGTTTGGAGGAAGCGGCTTACCGATCTGCCGATCAACGTATACCACGAATATGCATAAGAGTTTCGTATTGGAGGTTTTCCTTGTTTGTGAATGTTGAATATAATGAATGAATTTTTTACAAAATACTCGGATTTTGAGGACATCCAAGAAATACTAAAAGGTAAGTTTTAATTAAAATTGGAGCATTTTTAATTAAAATAATGTGCTTATCCTAACCTGAGGTGCTGTAAATTTGTCAATTTTAATTTCGTAGATAATCATATAACAGAAAATAATTTTTATTCTAAAGATGTAAAAGAAATGATGGTATTATTAGAAAATCATCCAAACATGATCAATTTTATTTGTAAATATAGCTTTGAGAAAGGCTATAATATTTGTACTATAACTGATGATGTTAGTTTCATGGATGTTGATATATGTAGTTTGAATAGTAATATTAATACTGATATTAAAATTGAACAACAGAATGTTTCGACAAGTAATAATGAAGAAAACTCATTTACTAATTCGAGTAAATATCTAATTTGGTATAATAAAGTTAACATATATTATTGTTTATTTATAGTTTTACTATTGAAATTGATATTAAATTTTTAGAAAATATTAACTCAGTTTCTTATAAAAAAAATAATCTTTATTATTTTTTAAATAAAGAAGAAAACCTTATTGGTAGAATGATTTTGGGAAGATATGAAAATATTAATAAAATAGATTACATAAGGCTGAAAGAACAAGCAATTGTAATGAAAATTATTGAAAATAAGAACTACAAGTAAGTTTTTAAGTGTTCACATGAGTTGATTCTTCACTAATAACTAATAATTAAAGATAAAAAATTTACAACTAAGGGTAGCAGTATTAATAACTGTAAATTAAATTTTATATAAATATTGTATATTACCTATTTATTGAATGTATATTATACTTCAAATCGTACAAGGAAAGCCCATTTTGAATTATATTAATCATCTGACGACGCGCTTAAATCCATAATTATAAATTAACAATTCTTATTTTTAAAAAATGTACGCTTTTGTTATTGTAAGTACATTAATATTAAAATAATTATATATTTTTATAGTTTAGATGAAGCTGATTATTTAGATTTGAGAAAACAAATTGTTGAGTTATTTCCGGATGAAGATCATGATTATTATTATGTTTCACATTATAAAAATGAAAATAACGAGAGCGTAGGAGCATCAGGGAGTCTGCTTAATACAGCTAAAAATTTAAGGAAAAAATTTAGAGAAGCTAAATTAATGCAGTCAAACTGTTGTGATGATTCTATAACGGACGTTAATGAAGCAAGTATGTATAATTTAATAAAAAAAACATAAATATTGTAAAACAACACCATTTTTTATAGCTGAGACCGGTCTTGTTGATTGTTTGGTTGATCCCAATATTGATAACCATTCTGCAAGCAGTATTATTACCAGTTGGAAAGACAGCTTCTTCCAAAGACAGAAGACTCTTTCGGATGCAGAGAAACATAAAGCAACATTAATTACGTACTTTAAAAGCTTTCCATGTCTGCAGCATCCCCTAGGAATTGTATTGGTAAATATTTATCAATTATTTACTGTTTTTTCTTATGAAAAGATAACAATTTTGTTAAAGTAAAAAAATCAGCATCGCACACCATTATTTAATACTCATTAATTTTCATCAATTTAAAGTCTTCTAAAAATGTTTAAAACAAGTCTATTATTATTATAAGTATTTGTGTTATCATTGTTTACATAAGAATTATAAATTATTCTTTTTTTAATAAATAATGTAAATGAATACTTTACATATAAATTTGTTGGTTTAAAAATATAAAATAATCGTTTTAATTAAATAATGAAGTAGTAACTACTTTTAAAATGCAAATATTTATGTTAAAATTTATGCATCTCAAGACTTATACATAACTTTTCACATCAATTAAAGTTTGTAAGAGTATCATTTAAAAAATAATTAAAATATTTTAATTTACAGCTACAAAATGACTTCGAAATTAAATTTAAGATCCTTCTAGAAAAGAAAATCTTAAATAAAGAATTCGAAACTTGTTACTCAACTCTTTTTTCTAAAACGTGGCCTAATGTTGCTGACAGGATTATTGAATTTTCTAAGTCAAAAACTCGAATTTCAGATGTGAAGGAATTTCTCAAAATTAATGAATCATTAATTTTATCAGGTATTGATTATAAATTTTACTGATTTAAATGACATATTTATTTACAAATTACTTATTAAATATTAAATAATTTTAATAGGAAAGTATAACAGTTTGTTAGCATTGTTAATACTACCTCTTATTATACGCGTTCCAAAGACTTTTAAAATAAATGAAACGAATACCATCGCAGTAACTAAACTTCAAATATTAGATACATTTATCCTCGTAGTGAAGGTAAAATTTACTGATAAATTTATTCAAATATCAGTGATGAGTAAAAATAATAATTAAATGGTTTTAATTTTTAATGTAGAATCACTCAAGTATTAGTAATGAAAGAATGCGAATGGAAAATTGGTTAAGAGATCATCGGCAACAAATTCATCCATATGTAATTATTGTTGGAGAATTGAAAAATATCACAGAAATTTATTTAGTTCTCAACGAGTATCTCTACCCATATGTGGATCCAGTTAAAGCCGTTCAAGATGTTTTTAAATGTTTAATTGCGTTACAATATTTCCCATATGTTTGCGATTACGTATGGGGATTTATTCAAAAGTTTATTTTCGGATTAAATCCTAATAAATGTTATCAATCGTTGACGAAATTTGTCAATGATATTAAGAAAGTAGAAAAATAGACTTATCTTACTAAATAGATCATCGAGTTGTTAATAGTTAATACAAAATTCGTTAAATTTGAAAAATAAATTATATATATATAATATATATATAAATAATTTAAACCGTAAGATTTATATTAAAGATGGATATTCGTGACGTGTTTAATAATATAATAAGTTTTATTCTAACTTTGTATGCTGACTCGTCATATGCGAGAAAAATAGTCCAAGAATTTGTTGATTATATGGGACATTTTATAAAAAATATATTATTAGTGTCTTTAAAGCATGATATTTTAAAAATTTTAAAGCAAAATGATAAAATAACAGAGGCAAATTTATTAGCGATTGATACATGTTTTGATAAATATGGCAATCTTTACAAGGCGGTGTCATCAGAACATAAACGTTTTGAAATTTTGAAAAAGATAGGTTATAGTGAGTTTCAAAAATTTAGTTTGGGATATACGTTTAAATATAAAAACGTAAAAAATGAAATGACAATAGTACCTGAATATATGTATGGTATATATGTTCCTCTTAGATATAGTTTAAAGTTATTCCTTGAAATTCCAGGGATGTTTAATAAAATATTGTTTTATATGAAGCGCTTGCAACAAGAATCTTACATTATATCTAATATTATTCAAGCTCAAATGTGGCAAAAGAAATATGCAAATATATATAAAGAAGATGTAGTTTTGCCATTGTATTTATTTTACGATGATTTGGAGGTAGGCAATGCATTAGGTAGTAACGCGGGAAAAAATAAATTTGGTGCTGTATATATTTCTATTGCTTGCTTGCCACCGCAAATAGCATCTCGTTTAAGTAGTATTTTATTTTGTTCTTTGATTCGATCATCAGATAAAAAAAATACTACAAATAAAAAAATATTTTCTAAAATTATTCAAGAACTAAACTATTTGCAAACAGAAGGTATAATAATAAATATTAACAGTATTAAACAAGTTGTTAAATTTCAATTAGCTTTGTTAGTAGGCGACAATTTAGGGCTTAACGGTATATGTGGATTCGTAGAATCGTTTAAGGCGAATTTCTGTTGTCGTATATGCAGTATTACTTCAAAAGATTTGGCAACAACGATTCAAGAAAATTTATTATTATTAAGAACTAAAGAATCTTACAAAGCGGACGTTGAAGCTAAAAATGTATCAAAGACAGGTATAAAAGAAGCTTGTGTTTTTAACGAAGTAAATGGTTTTCATATAACTGAAAACATTAGCATTGACATGATGCATGATGTGTTGGAGGGTGTATGCATGTATGTATTGAGAGGAATTATATTCACTTTTATTTTTACTAAAAAATATTTTACGTTAGAGGAAATGAATTATATTATTGAAAATTTTCAGTATAGTCATGAAAGTAATAAACCTCCAAAAATTGTTCTAAATAGATTAAAGCAAAAAGTAGATTTAAAGATGTCTGCTGCAGAGATGCTCTGCTTTGTAAGATACTTTGGATTGATGTTTGGAGACATAATCCCCGAAGATGATAAACACTGGGAACTGTATATTTGCCTTCGCAAAATAATAGATATTATTACATCCCCCCGCATTATATTAAGCTATGTACTTGAACTTACACATTTAATTACACAATTAAATAAGTTTTATGTTAGGCTCTTTGGGAAGTTAAAGCCGAAGTTTCATTTTTTAATTCATTATCCTAGACTATTACTACTAAATGGTCCTTGTGTACATTATTGGACAATGAGGTTTGAATCAAGACACAGGCAATTAAAATCAAATGCACAAGCAAGTCATTGTAGTATAAATTTACTTGTCACAATAGCTAAAAAACAAATGTTAAAAGTTTGTCATATGATTAACTCTCTTCAATATGATAGTATGCTTTCTTTTAAGTCGCCGACAAAATATTATAGTGAAACTTTATCTTACTTAAATTCTATTATGAAACCTGAATATTATGAAACAGTTATCATATGTAATACAATTTATAAAACAGGTTTCTTTATTGTTACAGACATAAGTAAATCCGACAAAGAATTTGGAAAAATACTAGCCATTATGAAAATCGATAACGAAATTTTTTTCTATGTTGAAATGTACAAAGAAATTAGTTTTGATGAACATTTCTTTGCATTTATGGTTACAAGGAAGAAAATAAAATCTCAATTATCTAATTATAAGGACCTTCCTAATGTACCACCTTGTTTAGTTGTTATAAAAAATAACTTACGCTATGTAGCAGTAAAACACATTTTGTAAAAGTTGTATTAATATAAGTTAATAAATCTGTCAAACAATTTAACTGCATTTATAATTCTATTTAAAAAAAATTTTCTTACCAAAAAACATTGAATATTAATTAAAATTAAGTTAAGAATTTTATAATTGTATGTAATAAATAATGGCATTTTCTATCTACGATAGTTATAAATTTTACAAATCTAAAGTATCTATACAGAAAAAATTACATGTCCTGCAAGCGCGTTATATATCATATTGTTCAGTCAACTGTGACGCCGCTTCCTTCAGACGTAAGAGAGCGTCGTGACAAAAGCTTCAACATAGTGCTTACATAGTAGAAAAAAAGTTAAAAAGTTAAGAATAGAATTTTGTTCGTACAAGTTTACTTAATGAAAGTTTATACATTTAATAGTGTGTTATTTATTTGCAATAAGGTGCTATGTTTTTTGAGAAATGGTAATAATTATATGAAATTCGCAATCGTGGAATCGAAGGTAATTGATTACAAGTCAAATTTGCAAGCATTTTCTCTCGTGATTAAGGATACGCTTAATTGATACATAGGTCGGTTGTTTCTAACGTTCGTTTTTTGGTCGTTTCCAGAAATGGACTGGAACGATAAATATTTATATATCTTAATTATTAAATAATGTTTATACTTGAATATTTTTATTTTACATATAAATGGTACAGCATCGATGAGCTACGAATATTCAAGTATAAACATTATTTGTTTATTATATTACATACAAACAAAATAGTTTTAGGAACGACTGATAAATACAAGATCATGATAATTAATTTTATCTAATCTAGTTTATTTTCCCTGGTATAAAAATTCACCGTGTTTTGGCCAAATAATGGCAAAATTAGTTAACTTTTGTCAATTTTTAATTGTATTTTTGGCCAATTTTTCAGCTTACGTACAAAATTTCTTGGCCAAAAATTGGTCAAAATTAATGGTAAAAATTAATTTTGATTAAATATAAAGAAAAGAAGTATACATTTACGACCTGTACAACTACATAAATCAATACGGAAATAAAATAGTTAATATAATATAATATTAAAAAAGTACAATTTATAAGGGAGATTGTCCATAAGCACCAACGCCCGCTACGCGATCTTCGCCGCGGACACTGGTGTTTCGAATTCGCTTCGTTCCTATAGTTTAAGAAGTAAAAAGATATTTAAGGAACAAAGCAGTTGCATATAAACGATATAGTTTAAGACTTAATGAAAAAATTATAAATTATTATCATTTATATGCAACTGCTACGCTTTTTAAATATTTTTCTTACTTTTTCAACTATAGGAACGAAGCGAATCCTAACCACCAGTGTTCGCGGCGAAGATCGCGTAGCGGGCGTTGGTGCTTATGGACAATTCTTACTAAGTATAGTACTATGTTATTCCGTACACGGCGTACGCTATTCGCTGCGCCTCGCGCGCTTTAACGTAGTTTAGAACGCATGACATATTGACATGTACAGCCGCTAGTCGCCGGATCGCCAATGTAATCTATGGCAAAATTCGTTTTTATCTAATATGTTTCATTTTAATCATAAGTTTTTTTATTTTTATCAAATAGTCTAGGTATATGTCCGTATAACCGGAGGTGTTCATATGGCGAATCACGGGTTCACGATTCATTTTCGATTCAAATCAATCGATTCAATGGAATCCTTTCCTTACTTCGATTAGCTCATTGAATCGCGACTCAAATGTGCGATTCACGTCTATCGCAATTTTAAATCTTGATTCAAATACGTGATTAATGTTAATCGAAATTTTGAAACCTGATTCATTCGGTGAATCGACAACATTTCGTTGTGATTCAAGTAGTTCACCGAGAAGTTTTAGTCTTGATTCAGGCACTGAATCGATAAATTTTACTTCGATTCAATCGATGAATCGGAAAATTTTCCTACGATTCAACAAAAATTTTTAATAATTTTAAATCGCTTTCGATTCCCGCCCTGATAGAATCGGATTCCATTTTTTACCTAAGAAATAGAGATTTTTGGAAGAAATAGGCAAAAAAAGCAAATAGTTTTCTCCTTGTAATGAAACGTTTTTTCTCATTGTTTTGGGCCATTTAATGGACTGAAAACAGCTCTCCTAAATAACTTATCAATTTACAAGCTATTCTTCGCCGAATAAAAATGCTTTTCATTTCCCAAGTCAAAACCAAGAAAACACGGCATAAAATGTACATGTAAAGTGTCTTTGACAAATTTGATGAAAAAATGAGAAAATTCTAAATATCTTTAAAAAGAGTGTTTTAAACGTAAAATTGGTAAATGATTAACATTAACTATCAAGTGAAAGATCTGTTTTTATAGGAAATTCGGAATTTAGAGTAACAGAAGTGGTAAATTCTCAAGTTGAAATTTTTGAGGTTATGTTTATTCCATTAAATAGGCTTCCACAGTGAAAGAAAACGTTTCATTAATGCTCGGAACAAGGTATTTTTTATACCCACTTTCTACCGGTGTGAACATTTTTTATATTTTCAATTTTATCAGGGCGACTGTAATTTAATAAGCGATTATTTAATATTATTACTTACGATTCTGTATAACAATAAATTTGAAATAAATTTTTAAATAATTTCACCTAAACGTTTTTATTTAGTAATATGTTTCTATCCATTTAAAAGAATAAGAATTAAATATTTTTATCTGAAGAAAAATTACTTTGTTTACTCCTCATTATACGTAAAAGTATAAAATGACTATTCAGATCAATCTTTTCATTTCACCGGTTGAATCGAGATTCAGATTTTTTGATTCACACGTTGAATCGCGATTCATTTTTGCGATGCAGATGATTCCAGAATATTGAATCGCAATTCAAATGAATTTGGAATTCTGAATTGCGATTCATTTTTTCGATTCAAATGAATCGGACAAATTGAATCAACTTTAGAAATTCAAACTCAAATGAATTGTATAATTGATTCACGATTCAAATTTGCGATTCAAATGAATCATGCAGAAGCTGTATTTTTTTCTAATGTGAAAGGCCCCAAAACAGTAATTTACAGGTAAAATATATGTTTAAGTCATGTAAACTTTAATTGAACTATAAAATTAGTTAAAATGATATACTGAGGGTTCAAGGAGGCCAAGTTTTATAACATAAATATAATTTTAGTCATCAAAATCTTTTAAACTGTCTTAATACATTTTTCCACTTATTAATTAAATTAAATTTTTTTCCATATACTTTCATATCTAAATCTTTTGACCACATACTGCAAATGGTTGCTCGCATCATGTCTATGTGTTAGTTCATATTTTATCCGTTGCCTTTACCTAGCTAACAAATAGATGTGTTTTAACTTTAAACTAAGGTTCGAGTGAGCGCAGAGGCTTCGAATACCTCTAATGTAATTTATTAAATAAATAATTAATTATTTTTAAATATTGAAGTGGCTATATAACTTCTCTCTGAGACTGAGTACATTAATGTAACCAACTTAAATTTTCAAGCTGTTCAAAAATACTTTTTTTTGAAATTTTAGATCAAAATCAGTTAAAACATCAATAACTTATGAATAAATTATTTGTAAAAGAATATTTATTTTAGATCATTAAATTATATAGGTTAAGTTCCTTAAATTGTGTATCAATGTTTTTTTTTAATTTTTTGCCAAAATTTTATGGTTAATTTTATACCAGGGATTTTATTTCTGATTTTATTTAAAATTAAATATATACAATCTACATATAAACCTGGGTTGATCAGAGCGAACCCAGTCTGACCCGAGTCGAACTATAGGTTCCAAAGGTGAAGAACAAATCTAAGACTCTGTCTACATAGAGTACCGGGCGGCGACGAGTACCTCGTACCGGTGGTTCGTTCAGTTCCATTATTCTTACAGGGAAAACTAACCCATGAGCTATTACGGAAAGCTTTGAATCTATTGGCCGAACCAACGGTTTACGGTACTCGTCGCAGGTACGCTGTACTCCATGCAGACAGACTCTATATCATAATGCTTAATATACATTTTTTGCTTTTTAAGCCTTGCTCCGTGTGCTTTGACGTGTGAGAGAAAAAGACGTTGTCCGATACCATAAATTATAAAACTTAGGATGGAAGGATCGGTTCGTTCCGTTTCAAATATTTCCATCCGAGGATAGGATTATATAGTTTATAGATTTCGGACGTCTTATTTTTTCTCACACGACAAAGCACAAAGAGCAAAGTTCAAATAGCTCCTACCCTACCCCCTAGGGACTTTTTTTAAGTCACAATTGCCATGGTTACTCAGTTAACCTAAGGTTACCTAAGACTCCTAAGGAAAACCACAGCTTCTCAAGGTTGCCATGGCTCCTTAGGAAAACCACAGGGTATCTAAGGCTCCTAAGGAAAATCATGGCTCCTTAGGAAAACCACAGGTTATCTAAGGCTCCTAAGGAAAATCATGGCTCCTTAGGAAAACTACAGGTTATCCAAAGCTTCTAAGACTCCTCGAAGTTGTCATGGCTTCTTATGAAACCGCAGGTTACCCATGGCCTCTAAAGGAAATTGATACTCCTCGAGGTTAGCTCATCTTATTAATAATCTGTTGGACATATACCATCGGTATATATGAAGGTATAGGTACGTCGTACGTGTGTTAAATTGAGAGATTACTGATTAGGAGATTTATGGTTTTCCAAAATAAAATGCTTCATACCTTTAAGAAGTTCAGTGTGTCGTATGGATTCAATAATAATTAAATGCAGTGTGTATTTTACCACGTGAGAACTTTTTGATATGCACCAATTAGTGAAAGACTTTAAAATGTGATACATGTGTTCTACTTATTTATAACATTTTAATATAAGTGATAAATCATTTTACATAATTTATGGAATATATATAGTTTAACAAAACTCGAATCTTGTTATGAAAAACAATGGATTGTAACAATGTTCTACTTCAATGTTTTTAAGTTATTCAAGAAGTGTTTTTAAAATGAAACTAGTTGTCAAAAAAGGGTAACTTACTTAAATATATCAACTATAGTTTATTTTATTTATTTAAGTCAATAGCTTATTTATTTTTTATCAGTATTATTAATTTTATATTATTTTAACATGCTGATATTGCTGCAGCTGTAATGCAAGAAAATATAACTCACATATATGTTTAATAACTTCAAATATGACAAGTTTGTGCTAAAATAGACAAAGTAATTCTACAAAGTAACAGGAAAAGAAATGTATCTCAACTTGATAAGATATAAAAGGATAATAATGAAGTTATTTAATAATATTGATAAATTTTTATTTTATGCAGGTATTAAATAGATTTTTTAAAAGTACATTGCAAGGTATTTTACGACATATTAATTTTGATATTGTAAAGTGTGTTATTCTTGCAAGTCCTGAATTTGTTAAAGATCAGTATATGAGTTACATGATACAACAAGCTATAAAATCTGAAAATAAATTGATTCTAGAAAATAAAAGTAAATTTATTCTTTTTCATGCAAGTTCTGGCTTTAAGCATTCATTGAAAGGTTAATAACTTTTTATTTACAACTGATTTCAAAATTATTCTTATTATTTACTAAAATTTATTATCTTTACTGAAGTGTTACTGATCTTTCCGTTATTAGTCGAATATCTGACAAAACAACAGTAGGAGATGTTAAAGCCTTAGAAATATTTT
This sequence comes from Theocolax elegans, assembly GCA_026168455.1. NCBI lineage: Eukaryota > Metazoa > Arthropoda > Insecta > Hymenoptera > Cerocephalidae > Theocolax > Theocolax elegans. The sequence goes on along the minus strand of CM047430.1, from coordinate 38,522,373 downwards.
ATATACACTTCAAATGGATCCATCAAGAGCTTTAAAAAGACATGGGCAAGCTGCATGTGAAGCACAAGCTGTTGGAACACTATTAATTTCATACAAATTATTCAGGTAAGATAATTTTTTATTCTCTATTTAATGTTGTAGAAATAGTATCAAAATTAATAATTTAATAAAATATTATACAGATATCAAGATGTCGCGTTAAGGAAACAATATGTTAGTCTACTTTAATCATTTAAAAATTCTTTTTGAAATATTAAAATCTTCTCAAGCATGGATATATCTGTTAAAGGTATGTATTAAGTAATTAATCTTTTAAAAATTAAAATATAATGTATTACTAATAATTATTTATTGTGATTTAGATCTAGATCAACTAACTGGTGTTGCAGCAATACTACATTTTTCAATTAACAATTTTCAGAATTAGAAGATGAAAATGTCAGTGAAGATTCAGACGATGATTGATCTCTTTAAAGGGGATCCCGAAGTCAATTTTTATCCTCCCTACTTCACCAACCCAAGAAATCACACCAAATGATTTATTATTAAATAAAGGATAATTATATATGGAAAAATTGGAGTTCATTTCCCTTCATCATTTTGTGTGATTCATTAGGTTGGTAAGGTAGAAATGTTTGGAACCCCCTTAATTAATATATTGTGCTATTATGCTATTAATATATTGTTTTTCATTAATACAGAGCTGTGTGCAATTAAAATATAATATTATGTATAACAATTATAGGTTAAGTTATTTCCCAGGGATAGAATATAGTGCACATACGAGAAAGTAACTATCTTTTTTTATTACGATTACGTTTGACATTGTATGTATATAATACAAATTGAACCATGCAAATTATTCGCAATAGATTATAAATTAACATTATTTTTAATATTATCGTAGTAAGACCTGTGATATAAAAATTATTGCAAGCAAAATTTTCATTTGAAAATATGTTGCAGAAATCCATTTATTTAAATAGTATGTACCTATATAAAGAAAAAATATTGCAATTTAATGTCTACATGTAAAATAAATGTATATAATAATAATGTATATAGAAGCAAAAATATGTACAATTTCTTATATAAATGATCAAACATTATCTTTAAACATTAATCGTTAGATAAGATGATAGAGATAAGATATTTTAGATGACAATTTAATAATAATTGTTAATTTATATATTTAAGAACTATGGATGGGATTGTCATTAAAATACATAGTTAAATCTTCCAATTATAAAATGATCTTTGTTATCGACTATTGCCTCAGTATTTTGTACATTATAATGATAATTTTTATTTTTTTCAAAACGAATAATTATGTTGTGCAATTAACACGTTGTTTTTATTATATCAGTTACTGTATCTAACAGTTTGTCGACCGTGGTATATTAATAAAAAAATATTTATATAAATAAAAGGCTTTTGTTAAATATTTTAGTAATCTTTCATTATTAAATCAACTTAGAAGATACAGGACATAGAGTTAATCTTACCGGTATGCTTGTAAGCTTTGAGTAACTATTTGGTCAAGAAGATATAGATTTATTTTAATAAACACTTTATATAATAATTATAATGGGAAGTGTAAATAAAGTGATAATATAACATTTAATCCATACACAAGGAACATAATTAATCAAACATTAACAATAAACATTATTCATTAGAGAATATGATAAGAGATAAAATTATACAAATTTTAATCAGTATTATTAAATTGTGTTATTATTTTCCTGTTTAATTTGTATCCAACAATATTAAACCTGAAGATACTGATCCAGTGGAGTTTGAAGATTCTTTTGAACTTAAAGATCCTGCAGACTCTTGAGTGTCTGATACAGGAGGCTCTTGGTATATGGTTCTTAATTCTCCTTGATATCCTTCAGAACCGGATGTTGATGATCCTTCGAATACAGTACTTGTTTCTTTTACCCTTAAAGATCTTGCAGGTTCTTGAATTTCTGATACAGGAGGCTCTTGGAATGTGGGTTTTGATGTTTCTCGATATGCATTAGAACTGGAAGTCGATGGTCCTAAATATCTTTCAGAACTTGATTTTGATTGCCATTGATAAAGTGTTGTCGAAGGTCCTGGATGTTCTTGAAAGTTTGATGTTGATGGCTTTGGGGTTCTTGAGCAACATGATTGATGAAATACTGTATTTGTTGAAGAGGGTATGGTATGCATTTGATGATATTCATTTTGATGATATGACTGAGGTAGATCTATAAAAATTTTTTTATGTATTAAGACAATATCAAATTATTTTAAAAATTGTATTATTAAAAAATTAGTTTACTTCTACTTGACTGTCCTGATCCAAGGAAATAATGTGGATGTTGTTGATAACTATAGAGTTGAGTCTCCAAACTGTTTCTATTAAATTTTTCCTCAATAGGTTCCTGCTTTACTTGGACTGTAGGAAATCTTTTAGGACCCATCTTCCAGTCCAGAACGACTCAATCTTAAAATGTATATTAATAATAAAATAAGTATTTTAATTAAAGAAAATATTATAATTTGTTTTGACGATTCTAATAAAATTATATTTTTTACAAATCCTAAATTAAAAAATTATTACCATCATCATCTCTTTTTCTTTTTATGTTGAGTGAACCTGCTGTTTGTTGATTTTGTCCGCAAATACTACTCCATTTTCCTTGGGGATATGCATAATCAAACACTATTTTATTTATGTCGTTTCTGAAAGCTAATTTCTTATTTGGGCTGATTTTTTTTACTTCTCTCAGAAGAGTTTTAAAATACATCTCATCATCATCATCGTTATCACTTGATGGGGGTTCATATAATGAATTTTCCTTGTTTAACACTTTCTCGATTAAAGACATCTTTTTGCCCTCCATCTCCAAAAGCTTGTCACTCATTTTTGGAAACCTTGGCATTGTTTCCTGATTAATATTGCACTTTAATATATCTGTGTCAATAAAGGTTTCTTCGTCCAGCTCTGAGGTAATAAGATTTCCTGTTAATAACTTTGGTATTATGCGGTCTTTCAGGAATTTCATAGAATTAAAAAAAGGCCATTGAGATTGATAGCAGCTGTCGGCACCGTCTCCAGAATAGCAGGAACTTTCTTTTAAAACTTCTGCTTTATATTTTTTCAAAAGAGATTGCCACTTGTTTTTTACAGCATTTTGTGTAAGGTTATATTTTGAAATCAAATATCGGCGAGACCAACTATTAATGACAGCAATAAACGCAAAAGAAAAATGAACTTACTTGATAGATTAAAATGAGCCGCCACTGAATTCCATTCCTTTCCTTTCTTCCAAGCGTTCTTGGATAGAGGATGTTGTGGATTCCAGAGAATCTCTCGAGTTTGCACTTGAAGTATCAATTGTTCCTCATCCATGTCTTCAAACTAATAGAATTTCTTTTATTATTCTATGGAAACAATGTTTGTACGATATCTACTATCGTTGCCAATAGAAATCGTATGTTGAATCGTCAGCGCGTCACAAATGTTTATTTTGATTTTTTACACATGTAATAGCAGATATAGACATCGCGCGGGAAAAAATCATGAGTTTGAACATCTTTATATATTTACTTAAAAAAAAAACAATAATATATTTGGTAAAAAATGGATAAAAACAAATGGATTCTAATTTTTTTAAGTGACAACAATATTTCAATGCAGACAATATTAAGTAAAATTAAAACGCATCAATCCAACGAAGTAAATAAAGGCCGAAAATATTTTAGTGAATATGTTCACCTATTTCCATTGCTAAAAAAGTATGAAAATAAATTTATACAGTACGCCAAAATGGAATTAAATACTTTTAATTACATTCTATCTCAAATTCAAGAGTCTTTGATAAAAAACTGGAGCAATTTCCACACTCAACCAATTTTACCCGAAGAGCGACTAATTCTTACGCTGAGGTAAAAAATTATTTTTGAATCCAACTTTTACTTAATGTCTCCTTTTCATTCTTTCTCCCTCCTGGATTTGTATTCATCTTAAAAAGTAATATTTTAATTTTCATTTTTAAGTTTTCCTTTCTATCTCCCCTGGTACACTATTTTCAGATTATTAATTTAACTTTAATTTATTTTTGAATCTAACTTTTGAACACTGTTTTCTCTCGCCTGGTTTATTTAAATTTATAAAAAAAATAATTTTACTGTCTCCTTTTCATTCTTTCTCCCTCCTGGGCTTATATTTATCTTAAAAATAATAATTTGATTTTTATTTTTAACTTTCCATTTTTATCTGCCCTGGTTTATTTAAATTTATGAAAGATTATCCATAAGCATCAACGCCCGCTACACGATCTCCGCCGCGCACACTGGTGTTTCGAATTCGCTTCGTTCCTATAGTTTAAGAAGTAAAAAGATATTAAGGAGCAAAGCAGTTGCGTATAAACGATATAGTTTAAGACTTTATTTAAAAAATTAGAAATTAGTATCATTTATATGCAACTGCTTCGCTTTTTAAATATTTTTCTTACTTCTTAACCTATAGGAACAAATCGAATCCGAACCACCAGTGTCCGCGGCGGAGATCGCGTAGCAGGCGTTGATGCTTATGGACAATCTCCCATAAAAAATATTTTAAGCATATTTTTAGTATTTTTACGACAAGTATATATAAAATGGGTCTGCCGTGCATAGAACAACAGCCTTTTTTTAATTAAAATTGTATTTGACTTAAAAGACTCAAAAAAATTACGTGTTAATACAAAAACTATGTATCAATAATAACAAGTACCGTTTAATTTTTTAAGGTTTCTTGCAACTGGAAATTCCTATACAGACTTATCGTTTCCATTTCGGATGGGAATTGCTACAGTTAGTACAATAATAAACGAAACAATGAACATAATATGGAAAATTTTACAACCATTATACATGCCCATGCATACCAACTTTAGATAATTTTTTTAAAATTTCTGAAGATTTTTATCATAAATGGCAGTTTCCTCATTGCCTTGGTGCGATAGATGGCAGGCATGTCCGAATTAAAAAGCCACCTCACTCGGGCTCACTATACTACAATTATAAAAAATTTTTTTCGGTAGTTTTACAGGCAGTAGTCGATTCAAATTATAAATATATTATAATAGATGTTGGAGCTTTTGGACGATCAAGTGATGGCGGTACCTTTAAAGCATCAAGCTTATATAAAGACCTAACTCTAAACAAAATTAAAATTCTAAAAGAAAGTAATCATCCAAATTCCAATTGCATACTACCCTACTATTTTATTGGAGACGGAGCTTATCCATTGATGGAAAACTTAATGAAGCCATATCCTGGTAAAAATTTACCGCAAGAAAAGAAAATTTTTAACTATAGATTGTCTCGAGCCCGATCCGTAGTAGAAAACGCATTTGCACTAACGTGTCAAAAATGGAAAATTTTTTATACCACGATCGACAAACCGGTAGATACAGTCAATGATATAATAAAAACAACGTGTTTATTGCACAACATAATTATTGATTTTGAAAAAAATAAAAATTATCATTATAATGTACAAAATAAAGTATCTGAAGTAATGCCCGTAGTCGATAACGGAGATAATTTTATAATTGGATTGGGAGCCGAGGTACGGGAAGATTTAACTATGTATTTTAAAGACAATCCCATCCATAGTCGACTGGAAGATGGGTCCTAAAAGATTTCCTACAGTCCAAGTAAAGCAGGAACCTATTGAGGAAAAATTTAATAGAAACAGTTTGGAGACTCAACTCTATAGTTATCAACAACATCCACATTATTTCCTTGGATCAGGACAGTCAAGTAGAAGTAAACTAATTTTTTAATAATACAATTTTTAAAATAATTTGATATTGTCTTAATACATAAAAAAATTTTTATAGATCTACCTCAGTCATATCATCAAAATGAATATCATCAAATGCATACCATACCCTCTTCAACAAATACAGTATTTCATCAATCATGTTGCTCAAGAACCCCAAAGCCATCAACATCAAACTTTCAAGAACATCCAGGACCTTCGACAACACTTTATCAATGGCAATCAAAATCAAGTTCTGAAAGATATTTAGGACCATCGACTTCCAGTTCTAATGCATATCGAGAAACATCAAAACCCACATTCCAAGAGCCTCCTGTATCAGAAATTCAAGAACCTGCAAGATCTTTAAGGGTAAAAGAAACAAGTACTGTATTCGAAGGATCATCAACATCCGGTTCTGAAGGATATCAAGGAGAATTAAGAACCATATACCAAGAGCCTCCTGTATCAGACACTCAAGAGTCTGCAGGATCTTTAAGTTCAAAAGAATCTTCAAACTCCACTGGATCAGTATCTTCAGGTTTAATATTGTTGGATACAAATTAAACAGGAAAATAATAACACAATTTAATAATACTGATTAAAATTTGTATAATTTTATCTCTTATCATATTCTCTAATGAATAATGTTTATTGTTAATGTTTGATTAATTATGTTCCTTGTGTATGGATTAAATGTTATATTATCACTTTATTTACACTTCCCATTATAATTATTATATAAAGTGTTTATTAAAATAAATCTATATCTTCTTGACCAAATAGTTACTCAAAGCTTACAAGCATACCGGTAAGATTAACTCTATGTCCTGTATCTTCTAAGTTGATTTAATAATGAAAGATTACTAAAATATTTAACAAAAGCCTTTTATTTATATAAATATTTTTTTATTAATATACCACGGTCGACAAACTGTTAGATACAGTAACTGATATAATAAAAACAACGTGTTAATTGCACAACATAATTATTCGTTTTGAAAAAAATAAAAATTATCATTATAATGTACAAAATACTGAGGCAATAGTCGATAACAAAGATCATTTTATAATTGGAAGATTTAACTATGTATTTTAATGACAATCCCATCCATAGTTCTTAAATATATAAATTAACAATTATTATTAAATTGTCATCTAAAATATCTTATCTCTATCATCTTATCTAACGATTAATGTTTAAAGATAATGTTTGATCATTTATATAAGAAATTGTACATATTTTTGCTTCTATATACATTATTATTATATACATTTATTTTACATGTAGACATTAAATTGCAATATTTTTTCTTTATATAGGTACATACTATTTAAATAAATGGATTTCTGCAACATATTTTCAAATGAAAATTTTGCTTGCAATAATTTTTATATCACAGGTCTTACTACGATAATATTAAAAATAATGTTAATTTATAATCTATTGCGAATAATTTGCATGGTTCAATTTGTATTATATACATACAATGTCAAACGTAATCGTAATAAAAAAAGATAGTTACTTTCTCGTATGTGCACTATATTCTATCCCTGGGAAATAACTTAACCTATAATTGTTATACATAATATTATATTTTAATTGCACACAGCTCTGTATTAATGAAAAACAATATATTAATAGCATAATAGCACAATATATTAATTAAGGGGGTTCCAAACATTTCTACCTTACCAACCTAATGAATCACACAAAATGATGAAGGGAAATGAACTCCAATTTTTCCATATATAATTATCCTTTATTTAATAATAAATCATTTGGTGTGATTTCTTGGGTTGGTGAAGTAGGGAGGATAAAAATTGACTTCGGGATCCCCTTTAAAGAGATCAATCATCGTCTGAATCTTCACTGACATTTTCATCTTCTAATTCTGAAAATTGTAATAAAATGTAGTATTGCTGCAACACCAGTTAGTTGATCTAGATCTAAATCACAATAAATAATTATTAGTAATACATTATATTTTAATTTTTAAAAGATTAATTACTTAATACATACCTTTAACAGATATATCCATGCTTGAGAAGATTTTAATATTTCAAAAAGAATTTTTAAATGATTAAAGTAGACTAACATATTGTTTCCTTAACGCGACATCTTGATATCTGTATAATATTTTATTAAATTATTAATTTTGATACTATTTCTACAACATTAAATAGAGAATAAAAAATTATCTTACCTGAATAATTTGTATGAAATTAATAGTGTTCCAACAGCTTGTGCTTCACATGCAGCTTGCCCATGTCTTTTTAAAGCTCTTGATGGATCCATTTGAAGTGTATATAAAATATTTCTAAGGCTTTAACATCTCCTACTGTTGTTTTGTCAGATATTCGACTAATAACGGAAAGATCAGTAAACACTTCAGTAAAGATAATAAATTTTAGTAAATAATAAGAATAATTTTGAAATCAGTTGTAAATAAAAAGTTATTAACCTTTCAATGAATGCTTAAAGCCAGAACTTGCATGAAAAAGAATAAATTTACTTTTATTTTCTAGAATCAATTTATTTTCAGATTTTATAGCTTGTTGTATCATGTAACTCATATACTGATCTTTAACAAATTCAGGACTTGCAAGAATAACACACTTTACAATATCAAAATTAATATGTCGTAAAATACCTTGCAATGTACTTTTAAAAAATCTATTTAATACCTGCATAAAATAAAAATTTATCAATATTATTAAATAACTTCATTATTATCCTTTTATATCTTATCAAGTTGAGATACATTTCTTTTCCTGTTACTTTGTAGAATTACTTTGTCTATTTTAGCACAAACTTGTCATATTTGAAGTTATTAAACATATATGTGAGTTATATTTTCTTGCATTACAGCTGCAGCAATATCAGCATGTTAAAATAATATAAAATTAATAATACTGATAAAAAATAAATAAGCTATTGACTTAAATAAATAAAATAAACTATAGTTGATATATTTAAGTAAGTTACCCTTTTTTGACAACTAGTTTCATTTTAAAAACACTTCTTGAATAACTTAAAAACATTGAAGTAGAACATTGTTACAATCCATTGTTTTTCATAACAAGATTCGAGTTTTGTTAAACTATATATATTCCATAAATTATGTAAAATGATTTATCACTTATATTAAAATGTTATAAATAAGTAGAACACATGTATCACATTTTAAAGTCTTTCACTAAATTGGTGCATATCAAAAAGTTCTCACGTGGTAAAATACACACTGCATTTAATTATTATTGAATCCATACGACACACTGAACTTCTTAAAGGTATGAAGCATTTTATTTTGGAAAACCATAAATCTCCTAATCATAATCTCTCAATTTAACACACGTACGACGTACCTATACCTTCATATATACCGATGGTATATGTCCAACAGATTATTAATAAGATGAGCTAACCTCGAGGAGTATCAATTTCCTTTAGAGGCCATGGGTAACCTGCGGTTTCATAAGAAGCCATGACAACTTCGAGGAGTCTTAGAAGCTTTGGATAACCTGTAGTTTTCCTAAGGAGCCATGATTTTCCTTAGGAGCCTTAGATAACCTATGGTTTTCCTAAGGAGCCATGATTTTCCTTAGGAGCCTTAGATACCCTGTGGTTTTCCTAAGGAGCCATGGCAACCTTGAGGAGCTGTGGTTTTCCTTAGGAGTCTTAGGTAACCTTAGGTTAACTGAGTAACCATGGCAATTGTGACTTAAAAATAGTCCCTAGGGGGTAGGGTAGGGGCTATTTGAACTTTGCTCTTTGTGCTTTGTCGTGTGAGAAAAAATAAGACGTCCGAAATCTATAAACTATATAATCCTATCCTCGGATGGAAATATTTGAAACGGAACGAACCGATCCTTCCATCCTAAGTTTTATAATTTATGGTATCGGACAACGTCTTTTTCTCTCACACGTCAAAGCACACGGAGCAAGGCTTAAAAAGCAAAAAATGTATATTAAGCATTATGATATAGAGTCTGTCTGCATGGAGTACAGCGTACCTGCGACGAGTACCGTAAACCGTTGGTTCGGCCAATAGATTCAAAGCTTTCCGTAATAGCTCATGGGTTAGTTTTCCCTGTAAGAATAATGGAACTGAACGAACCACCGGTACGAGGTACTCGTCGCCGCCCGGTACTCTATGTAGACAGAGTCTTAGATTTGTTCTTCACCTTTGGAACCTATAGTTCCGACTCGGGTCAGACTGGGTTCGCTCTGATCAACCCAGGTTTATATGTAGATTGTATATCTTTAATTTTAAATAAAATCAGAAATAAAATCCCTGGTATAAAATTAACCATAAAATTTTGGCAAAAAATTAAAAAAAAACATTGATACACAATTTAAGGAACTTAACCTATATAATTTAATGATCTAAAATAAATATTCTTTTACAAATAATTTATTCATAAGTTATTGATGTTTTAACTGATTTTGATCTAAAATTTCAAAAAAAAGTATTTTTGAACAGCTTGAAAATTTAAGTTGGTTACATTAATGTACTCAGTCTCAGAGAGAAGTTATATAGCCACTTCAATATTTAAAAATAATTAATTATTTATTTAATAAATTACATTAGAGGTATTCGAAGCCTCTGCGCTCACTCGAACCTTAGTTTAAAGTTAAAACACATCTATTTGTTAGCTAGGTAAAGGCAACGGATAAAATATGAACTAACACATAGACATGATGCGAGCAACCATTTGCAGTATGTGGTCAAAAGATTTAGATATGAAAGTATATGGAAAAAAATTTAATTAATTAATAAGTGGAAAAATGTATTAAGACAGTTTAAAAGATTTTGATGACTAAAATTATATTTATGTTATAAAACTTGGCCTCCTTGAACCCTCAGTATATCATTTTAACTAATTTTATAGTTCAATTAAAGTTTACATGACTTAAACATATATTTTACCTGTAAATTACTGTTTTGGGGCCTTTCACATTAGAAAAAAATACAGCTTCTGCATGATTCATTTGAATCGCAAATTTGAATCGTGAATCAATTATACAATTCATTTGAGTTTGAATTTCTAAAGTTGATTCAATTTGTCCGATTCATTTGAATCGAAAAAATGAATCGCAATTCAGAATTCCAAATTCATTTGAATTGCGATTCAATATTCTGGAATCATCTGCATCGCAAAAATGAATCGCGATTCAACGTGTGAATCAAAAAATCTGAATCTCGATTCAACCGGTGAAATGAAAAGATTGATCTGAATAGTCATTTTATACTTTTACGTATAATGAGGAGTAAACAAAGTAATTTTTCTTCAGATAAAAATATTTAATTCTTATTCTTTTAAATGGATAGAAACATATTACTAAATAAAAACGTTTAGGTGAAATTATTTAAAAATTTATTTCAAAATTTATTGTTTTACAGAATCGTAAGTAATAATATTAAATAATCGCTTATTAAATTACAGTCGCCCTGATAAAATTGAAAATATAAAAAATGTTCACACCGGTAGAAAGTGGGTATAAAAAATACCTTGTTCCGAGCATTAATGAAACGTTTTCTTTCACTGTGGAAGCCTATTTAATGGAATAAACATAACCTCAAAAATTTCAACTTGAGAATTTACCACTTCTGTTACTCTAAATTCCGAATTTCCTATAAAAACAGATCTTTCACTTGATAGTTAATGTTAATCATTTACCTAATTTTACGTTTAAAACACTCTTTTTAAAGATATTTAGAATTTTCTCATTTGTTCATCAAATTTGTCAAAGACACTTTACATGTACATTTTATGCCGTGTTTTCTTGGTTTTGACTTGGAAATGAAAAGCATTTTTATTCGGCGAAGAATAGCTTGTAAATTGATAAGTTATTTAGGAGAGCTGTTTTCAGTCCATTAAATGGCCCAAAACAATGAGAAAAAACGTTTCATTACAAGGAGAAAACTATTTGCTTTTTTTGCCTATTTCTTCCAAAAATCTCTATTTCTTAGGTAAAAAATGGAATCCGATTCTATCAGGGCGGGAATCGAAAGCGATTTAAAATTATTAAAAATTTTTGTTGAATCGTAGGAAAATTTTCCGATTCATCGATTGAATCGAAGTAAAATTTATCGATTCAGTGCCTGAATCAAGACTAAAACTTCTCGGTGAACTACTTGAATCACAACGAAATGTTGTCGATTCACCGAATGAATCAGGTTTCAAAATTTCGATTAACATTAATCACGTATTTGAATCAAGATTTAAAATTGCGATAGACGTGAATCGCACATTTGAGTCGCGATTCAATGAGCTAATCGAAGTAAGGAAAGGATTCCATTGAATCGATTGATTTGAATCGAAAATGAATCGTGAACCCGTGATTCGCCATATGAACACCTCCGGTTATACGGACATATACCTAGACTATTTGATAAAAATAAAAAAACTTATGATTAAAATGAAACATTAGATAAAAACGAATTTTGCCATAGATTACATTGGCGATCCGGCGACTAGCGGCTGTACATGTCAATATGTCATGCGTTCTAAACTACGTTAAAGCGCGCGAGGCGCAGCGAATAGCGTACGCCGTGTACGGAATAACATAGTACTATACTTAGTAAGAATTGTCCATAAGCACCAACGCCCGCTACGCGATCTTCGCCGCGAACACTGGTGGTTTAGATTCGCTTCGTTCCTATAGTTGAAAAAGTAAGAAAAATATTTAAAAAGCGTAGCAGTTGCATATAAATGATAATAATTTATAATTTTTTCATTAAGTCTTAAACTATATCGTTTATATGCAACTGCTTTGTTCCTTAAATATCTTTTTACTTCTTAAACTATAGGAACGAAGCGAATTCGAAACACCAGTGTCCGCGGCGAAGATCGCGTAGCGGGCGTTGGTTCTTATGGACAATCTCCCTTATAAATTGTACTTTTTTAATATTATATTATATTAACTATTTTATTTCCGTATTGATTTATGTAGTTGTACAGGTCGTAAATGTATACTTCTTTTCTTTATATTTAATCAAAATTAATTTTTACCATTAATTTTGACCAATTTTTGGCCAAGAAATTTTGTACGTAAGCTGAAAAATTGGCCAAAAATACAATTAAAAATTGACAAAAGTTAACTAATTTTGCCATTATTTGGCCAAAACACGGTGAATTTTTATACCAGGGAAAATAAACTAGATTAGATAAAATTAATTATCATGATCTTGTATTTATCAGTCGTTCCTAAAACTATTTTGTTTGTATGTAATATAATAAACAAATAATGTTTATACTTGAATATTCGTAGCTCATCGATGCTGTACCATTTATATGTAAAATAAAAATATTCAAGTATAAACATTATTTAATAATTAAGATATATAAATATTTATCGTTCCAGTCCATTTCTGGAAACGACCAAAAAACGAACGTTAGAAACAACCGACCTATGTATCAATTAAGCGTATCCTTAATCACGAGAGAAAATGCTTGCAAATTTGACTTGTAATCAATTACCTTCGATTCCACGATTGCGAATTTCATATAATTATTACCATTTCTCAAAAAACATAGCACCTTATTGCAAATAAATAACACACTATTAAATGTATAAACTTTCATTAAGTAAACTTGTACGAACAAAATTCTATTCTTAACTTTTTAACTTTTTTTCTACTATGTAAGCACTAACATGCGTTTTGCTTGCTGATGGGGATCGTATCACCGTCAGCGCGCAAGCGAATGACTTGCGGCGAAAACGATCCGCGCGCTGCTGTTTCGGTACGACGGCCACCGAAATTTCTTTCAGTGTATGCAAAACCTAAAGATACTGTGGAAAGTGTTAAATTTATAGCTGAAACACACAATTTTGATAAAAGACATCCCCCAAAAGATAAATTATTATAAAAGGATATAAATAAACCTTATGTATTACGTTATGGTTATAAAAGCATTTGTGATATTAATATAAAGATAATTTCTAAAAAAAAGTATAGAATAGCTGGCGATTTAATAAAAATTATTTCAACACTTTCAAAGTTATGAATCAATATACATTGAGTAAGATTTTAAATTGTAATAAAATGACCATACTTGCAGACTTATACATCTATTTGAAGTGTTTTTAATTATTTAATTATGAAAATGTCTGAAATACAGACAGAAATTAATTTTATATTCATATTTTACAAAACCCCTATAGATACTCACCGATTTTAATTTTAAAGTGTTTAACTGTGTTATATAAAAATAAAATTTTGCGACAGTAGTTCTCATTCAATATTAATAATATTATTTGTGCTCGTGAACTGATCCCTTTTCTAAATAAATTTTGAGTCTACTTTTTCCAAACGAATTTTGAGTTAGGCTTAATACACTTTTATTCGGAAAAGCGTAAGTATACTGAAATTATTAACAAAATTTAAAAAGATGTATAAATCAGAAACTATAAGTGTTTTTCGATTACAATCTTAACTTACCCAATGAATAGCAATTCAGAATCTTGAAAATTGTAAAATCAGTTTATCGAATCGTCAACTATACTTTTTTAATAAAAATAATTTAATTTATTAATGACCCCTTTTTATTTTTCTTAATAAGCATTTTATAAAATATAAAGTTTATCTACATATACCGACAATTTATACACATGGTAAAATAACATAATATCAAAATGGTGTAATTCAATTGAATCTTGACAATATTTTATTTATTTATTTATTTATTTATTTATTAATAACATACGCTACGTAACATGTTATGTACAATTGTATAAAATTATAATAATAAAATAACTCAATTAACAAAATTGACAAAGAATATAATAAAATAAACTTAAAAAAAGAAACCAACATTATTACTAAAATTGACAGTACGCGCAAATCATATCAAGTAAACTTAGGTAAAAAATTCCATAAGCGCAACATTTATAATCAAAGTTTTGTATACATTTACAACTACGCGTGCAATATGTTGTTTTCCTAAATAAGTATATTATCGGCTGCATATACAGCTAAATTTGGTTTTATATAATATTCATTAAAAAAAATGGAGTTATTAATAAATTAAAATTTTTTTTAATTATAATTGAGTAATAAAGTTATTATACAATTTTCAAGATTAGAAGTTGATACATTGGTAAGGTTTAAAATTATATTCGGAAAATCCTCATACTTGCCGAATTATACACTTTCTTAAAGTGTTTTTTGTTAATAATTACAGTATGCTGTAAATATCCTCATTAGATCATTATAAAGATTAACAAGTATTTTTTTAAGGATTAGTTAAGAAGAATGTTGCAACCAAAAACAGAGGGTAAGCCTATGTTAGCAGGAAAAATGCGTGTAAATACCGTAAACGACGACTTATCCAGCAGAGACTTAACGCGTTTCTATTATATATGAAAATTTCACGACTCGTAAAGCAGAAACTCGTCTCAACCCCAAGAGTACAACGCGTAGCTGGCCTCTCATCCTATTTAGGTGGGGTTAAACTTGCTTACCGTAGGCGGAGGTGGCAAAGGAATGTAAACCGTGACTCCTTACGACTTGTCGGTAAAAAATGAGAATTTTTAACTGTGTAAATTCTTGGTATTAACCATAATATTGATTTAAAACTGGGAAATACAAATTTTTAATGTATTTTCATTGCTCATAAGACATATTTTTCAAATGTTTAGTTTATCATTAGTAACTAGCAATTGTGAAATTTAAAGCAGAAACTATAACTTTTCAAGAATGTGCTCGAAGTTTAGTGTATATTAAGATTTAAAGTATGTATAAGACAAATTACGTTAAATATGTCGTACATCACCGTAAAGTGTTTTATAAGAAGCAAGTTGTAAAAAATGAATCGTAATTCACTTGAAGACCTATCGAATAAACAACGTATTAGATATGCAAACTTAAGTGTATACTTTAAAATAATATTAAATAAATTTATGAAAATTATGTATTTTTCTTCCGAAAAACCAATGTCCGGATTTCGTTAAGGTGTATCTATCTATCATTTCATGTGAAAAAAACCAATTATTGGAATCTGTGATAAATGAATGAGTGATTATTGGAATGTACTTGTTTAATAATATGTGTTTAAGGTTCTTTTCAGATTATAAATACTCTGGATTACAAACTTCTTTTGAACATTAAAAGTGTGAATAGAAAGAACTATAAATACAGTTAATATAAAAATAAATTGAAAATTAATCTAGAATTCATGCAAGTTAATATAATAACTATAGTAAAATAAAGCAATTTAAATATATAAAGGCGGCTCTATGAAATAAAACTAAGCTTTTTTGTTAATTTAAATAGTTAATAATTACTTAATTATTAGCTAATTTTCACCTAAAATTAGGTACAAGTACGAACATGACCTAAAATACATTAAAATAAGAATATATTGATAAAATTATCTAGTACAATTATTATATTAGTAGATAAAATTTTATTGCTGAACTTTAAAATTTAATACTTAAATGAAAATATCTATTTTTATTGAAGTAACTAAATACAAATTTCAGCACTGAAAAGTAGCTAATAATTTCTTAAAAATCTGTTACTGTTTCTATACTTAGTAATATTGTGTCATTAATTCAATAAGTTATATTTGAATGTAAAAGTATTCTAAGCAATTATTTATACAAAAATAAAATGTGATATAAATAAATTAAGTACTTATTAAAAATAAATGAAACACACCCGTAAATTGGCTCGTTACTGGGTTCCTTATACCATAGCACAACCCTTACTTCATCCTTGAAATCAGATTCTATTTTACATGGAAGTTTGACGCTGTTGTCCGCTACACCAGATACTTCGATGAAAGTAACTGCAATAAAAAAGATAAAATTAACCTTCTGTGAAATTATTAGTAGATAAAAAATATAAATAAACTAACTCGAATAACATTAATTAATGTCTATTATGCACTGGTAGGATAATTACAGTGGTAAATTTTTTCTACGATTGTGCAGAGGCAGAGGGATAGAGTAAATATTTATCAACGTAGACTATCACAATTATAATTGAGTTGTCCTTGCATCGTATCATGTATATAGATATACTATCCTTCGTTCAAATTAGTTCCATAGAGTGAATGTCTTAATTAACTGGCCATAAGGTATTATGGTACACGTGAACCGTTAATCTACTATAATATAATCCCGTGTTACTACTAAAATAAAATTAAAAATCTAATTGGATTTTAAATATATTTAAAATATTATGTGTATTAAACCACTGAATATTATACAATTATTTGTAAGAAACATAATATACTGTGTACAATAATGTAGTACTTTCAAAGCTGTTATTAATAATATTTTCAACCAATAATATATCAATACTAGTATCATTACATCAGATCTTCGAAACCATAATTCTTATACGCCTTCTATGCATTGCTTTCTCGAAATAAATAATATGCAATCGACGTGTCTACTTTATCTCAATTTATCTAATAAGTATTATTATCAATTTCTGTATTTCCTAATAAGAAATATCTTACAAATTTATGTTTTAGCTAGGAATGGCTCGGTCGATAGAGAGGTGGACTTATACCCGGAGGTCCAGGATTTGATTCCCGGTCTCTGCCGATTGATACAAATACTACTGGTGACAGTATTTTAACAAGTGTTTTCTTAACAAAGACATCGTATGACGTGCGTCATATACCTCCGACACGAATAATAATAATAAAGAAAAATTCATGTTCCTAAAAATGACGTATAATTGAAAATCACTGAGGAAAAAGTTCTAGTAAAAATTAGAATACTGTCTAATAACCAAATCACAGAGTGTCAAAATTCAAAAAATGACTGTACTGTATAGTAACATTTACTAAAAGTCTATTAATTTTTACTACAATTTTTCTAATATTTACCATAAGTTATGTAAATTTTACTATATAGAGTATATTAGAGTAATTTATTGTATATTGACAATAATATCATTACTATAGACAATATTGTAATTTTTACTGCAACTTTTTCCTCAGTGTATGTATGTATGTATGTATGTATGTATGTATGTACGTATGTATGTTCCAAATTCAACCTGACTTTTCTACCGTTGATGGATAATATCCATACACAAGCATTTACACTCGTACTCACTACATAAACATCAGACTCGTGCTTATCGCGCCCTCGTCTTTTCCAAATTCTGTATATAGTTTGGTTCGCAGTGAGACACGAGCGCGGCTATTTATACGTTCGTAATACCACATACACTTGCCTATTCAGGCAACCTGTAAATATTTCGGGTTAATACGTTTTTTTAATTTAAGTTAACATCGATGATTTTCTTTATTTATTCACTGTCCGCTACATTCAACATCCAGAACAATCACGCTCGATATATATTATTATACTTATATTGTAAATTAATTAATAAATTAATTAATTAATTTATTGTTTCTTATTAATTAATTAATATATGTTTCTTTAAAGTAACGGTTAACTTAATCTAATTAATTAATTAGAAACAATATTTGAACTTAAAATATTTAATAAGTAAATATACTTATTAAGTATTAAAAAATGCAAACACACATATTGCATTATTATTATTTTTATGAGGATATTTATTTATAGCTAATAAATTTTGACAGACATGTTTGAAAATGTATTAAATACGCGAAAACTATTGATTTTTTGTATATTACAAATTGCAATTTACGGCGCATCGTTCGTCAAATAAACTATAGCCAACATTTCCCTTATTCAAGATATTGTATTTAAGACTCGCCGAAGGCTAGAACAAGCTCGATCACCGATTCAACGCTGACTTCCATGTCGACTATCGATTGAAATGCAGTGGATCAACAGTAAAGCAGTTTCAAATCGTATCGACTACGAGCGTATCTATTCTACGATATAGAGACTTGCGGACACTGTCTACTACCATTAGGAAATCCCAAGGTCTCTGAACAGTGACATTTGCATCTTGGGACCGATAATATTAAAGCAGAAATGTTATTAAATTTCTATGATAAGATTTATTATTTGTCAATAGATAAAATAATATCCACTATGATAGTGTCAGACCTGCGGGTGACGGATCTTAACCAAATGCTCGGTTGTGTTTTCTAATATAAAAATATAAAGAAATTTAGATTTTTAAACGCTCAAATTTATCAAAATTACAAGTTGTTAAAGCAAATTACACTTACACATGAATGGTAAATATTTAATAGTATAGTTCGTAACGAGTGCGTAAAAAGTTACAACCGAGTTCGGTAAAAAAAGACAAGGTTCGGGGGAGCAGGACAGAGAGTTTTTTTCACACACGAGTTTGGAACTTTCTAACGCACGTGTTGCGAACGATATTTTTCGTTACAATGAACGAGAAATCGCATTTTAAAAATGTATAAACAATGCGTAAAATGCGATTTCGCACACACGTATAACGAAAATACTTTTTCATTATTGTTACAAGTTATTAATTGTTGCGTTCAATAAATTTAGTACCTGAAGTGGTATGCAAATAAAGCAGACGGAACGTTGTACAAGTAAATTAAATAAGTAATAGTTTATTTGTTTATTATTGACCCTCGACATTGATTCCTTTAATATTTAAATATTAAAAGTTGTTTATAAGCAATAATTATAATAATTAGGCATTATTTTTGCACGGCAAATAAAAATAATTCTCAATGTCTACATATTTAATTCTCGGGTGTACAATTTATTCTTATACCAAAAGTTTTAATGTATTTATTGTGCTCTCAAATAGAAACTGAAAGTAACTGACTTGTATGAAAGAAAATATTAAATGCAATAGAAGAAAATAGGTCTGTTACGCACAATTGCGTATAATAAGTAGAATATCAAACAAAAATATAAGAAGAACGATGAAAATAAAATGAGTGTAGGTACATTCGGTCCTTTTTACTTACAACATCGAATGTGCAGGTAACCCAGAGTTACTGCAATTTAATGAATTTTGCGAGGTACGCGCGACTGACTTTTCGCGGTCTTATCTTAAGTTGGACGGGAGGTGGAGACGAGGGCGGGGGTGGCAACGAAGAAAATTCACGATAATCCGCGCAAGATGTGTAAGAGGTCGAGAGTGAGAAGGCGGAAGGAAAAGGTATAAAAAGAGGTGAGAAAGGGAAAACCGAACTGCACTCTTGGGAAGAAACCACTTTACTTCCAGCAAATTACGCCGACTACCAGTATTGTGACTGATCCTTTTTTTCTGTCCAATTCGATTAACTTTACGATTTCCGCGAAAGCTCACCGACCTGTTTTTTCCATTTTCTGCCGAGTCCATTAAGTTCCTTTTTTCCGTTTTCCATTTTTGAAACCGCGATGTTCTCACACTATCCAGCCCCGCAAGGTCATGATTTATTTTAGTTTACAAATTCAACAACTTACACTCCGTCTGTACATACATGCATATATACATATATATATATATATTCTATAATGACTCCAGAGTTCTGAAATTCAAGTAAAGTTAACAAGTTTTCCAGATATATACTGACAATTGCACCAATGGCTTACTTTTAAACTGACAATTCAAGAACTTATAAAGAACAAAGCGCATTTTGACTTAATTTGTATAAGCTTTATGGGAAAACTACAGCCATACCATCTTACGAGCAATCTACTCTTACAACTTTAATATTTAATGTTTCTTTTAATTATTTGATTACTCATTATCTCCATAAGCTTATTTGAATCATTATACATATTTTAGTGAATCGATTTTTTTCAAAAGCACATAAATAATATACGACATATGAACAGTCATTTTGTATAAGTGTGTAAGTAAATGTACATATACGATGATCTTCAAACCAGAGACATTATAAAAAAATATTATTCGAGCTTCTTATTTAAAAGTGTACCATCATATTAAAGGAAATTATTATTAACATTTTTACATGTTGTATAAAGCTAAATTAAGATTCAATCTTGATGATCTAATCTTGCATGCTTTCTAAAATAAATTTATTCTAAATATTTGATCATTAAAATTTTTCTTAATTGTATTATATTTATTAGGAAAATGCTTACAATTAAAAAATAAGAAACCATTACTATTATATCAGCGTTATAAGCGATCATTTTTAAATTTTCTTTTGAATTTCAGAAACAAAGCAGTTGAAATTATTTAAAGATGTCGTTTCTATTATTAAATCTATATTATATAAGTGTATATACCATAATTGCGACATTTTACGAGCGTTCGCTATTTTTGAAGAATAATATTAAAAATATGAAACTAAAATATCGTCAATATTGAATACAAAGGCAATCGAGTGTAAATTCAGTTTATAATGAAGAATAATATGTTTAACACTCGAGGAGTACAGGGGTTGCCATCGAATCGCGAATGGTCGAGAAATGGAGAAAGAGACATTTGACGAGAAAATACACTCGGAGAATGCAAGAGAGCGCGCACACAACCGGCGGATTATAAGTTTGCGAAAAGTTACGAAACTCTGGTGAGCGCAAGAACCCGCAGAACAATTTCATTTATCACGGGAAAAATGGCGGTTAAACTCGCGAAGGAGCGTGCGCACGAGCGTGCCCGTAAACTTTGTCAAGGGTGGGGGCGGGGAGCGGGGCAGGGGTAGACCTTTGTCGCAGAGGACTGAAATGGGAAGGAGGTGATGCGGAGGAGCGCATGCGACCAACCGAGCGACAGAGAATAAGAAAAATAACGGACTCGAGTGAGCTGTTGAGGGAATATTGTGCCCGGGGTGCGCGAACCCGAAATTCAATGGGCTTAATTGTATTTAAACGGACGAGCGACGAGCTTTTAGAAGCAATTCGATTTATTTACTTTTTATTTAGAATTCTTTACTACGACAACTGGTCTTATTATGGGGATAGGTGTTGAACCGCGACGTTTCATCAAGAGTCAGCATAGTTTTATACGACGCTTCTTTTCAAACTAAATATGAGAAAGAGACTTTAATGTAAATAAGCACTCTACTTCCAAACTGTAAACACCCCATTTTTCGTACGACACTTTATTTTTTCTGATACGCGCGTGAAAGTAGCAGAAGAAAGTACGATTCCAAGAAAAATGTTACTTTTGTTTTTAAGGCAATATATTATTTAATCGTTTAAATAAATACCATTAAAATTATGATATTTGTAATACTAGAATGTGAATAGGTTAAATGTATATTATTAATCGTATATTGAAATATTGGGTTATTAGTTTATTTAAAAAATGAGTTTCTTCGTCAAAATTTGTATTTTCCATATTTAGTAACTTATAACGAGTTATGAAAAAAAATTAAATTTTTTTAGGGGGGAGGGGAGGTTAACGAACAAGACCCACCGTATACACGCATACATGAAAATATTATTATCAAATTATATATTATTAAATTAATACAAAACAAATTGATAAGTTTAAAATAAATTATGATTTCTTCGTACAGCAATCCCTAAAAGAAGCATAAAAAATTGAAACTTCGTTTTTCTAATCATTTTCTCTTTCTTGCTCTTTACTTTCTTACATTAAATAATTAAAATAAGTCGCTTAATTAGTAATTGATATAATGAAGCAAAAATGATGTTAAAATTCGTATTCAAAGTTTTAGTATAAAATTAAAATCTATAAATTTTCAGAAACAAATATAATATAAACTATATTAACTAAATATAAAACAAATCGAAAAATAGGTCAGAATCTTCGCATCAGAGAAAGCATTGCGCCTTCGGTATATACAAGGGTAGGAAGATATTTAAATAGCCATCGGCTTTGTAGTAGATTCGACAGATGGGATGTTTTTCCACAAGTGAAGACAACGACGATCTGAAAGTCGAATGTATCCGCTTGTGTAAGCGCAGATGAAAAGCGGACACATTCGACCTTTTCCTTTGTACGTCTCTGTAATCCACATGCCGTTACGAGCCTGTGCGACTCGGCTTTTTTTCTCGCTCAATGGCCCTTCCGCAGGCTTGAAGCCATGCTGGGCCGAAAACTAAAAAGGCCACCGACAGGTCTTGTTAGTTATTTTATCAGTCAGTCAACGCTACCACTCGAGCTCTGTTTCCGTCGCTCTTCGTTTGAAAACACACACACACACACACACACACCACAAACATACACACACAAGTTCGTTTTTCTTTTCTTTTTTCTTTTCAGTTTCGAGGGTGGAAAACAAATATTAAAATGTATACCGGGAATGGCAAAGGGGACATTCCAAGGCAGGCATAATGTCAAATCGTTTCATTTGCATAATTGCGGAAGAAGACCCGTGAATGCTAATTGAATTCTTTGAATTTTAATTCTCTGCTGTGGATATGTACGCATTTGTGTCATTGCGCTTCTACTACCTCGTGTAATTATGTACGATTTTATCCACAGCACGGATTGTTACGAGAGGGAGGGAATCTTCAATTGCTAGAAAAGCCTCCGCGTTTCCAGGCTACGCGTATACCTATTTTAATGATATCAACGTCATTTCCATCTTATTAACACTATAATTATTGATTAAAACAATAAAATTGCTACTCGGATATTTTCAACGAAAAATTAATTATAATATAGATAGTGCAGTTACGCGTTTCGACGCTGGCATTTTTTTAATGGAAAATACAATCAACCGAATGAATCAAAATATAATTAATTACATGCACAGTATTTTATATAAATATGATATATGTCAAATATCAAAAGTATTGTAATCTTTAGTGAGTTTTTAAATTTACTTCATTTAAATAATGTTTTGTCCGCATCAAAAGTATTTTATTTCAGAAAGAAGAGACCTTCCGTCTTTTTGTTACAGAAAAAAAAATTATAACTTGGTTTAGCGAAAATTTCACAGTTCTCGCATGTACATGACGCAATTTTTTAAGCTATATATTTTCCGCACAGTCTACCATGAAATCACTTGAGCGTACAGTTGTTCGTTACAGATATTTGAAAATAAAAGTTACTAACTTTTACTTTTTCTTCGCATTTATTTTATTACATCAATGTGGTACGTACACCAATCTCTACAAAGTGTTATTTTAACTTTATATTTCCATGATCATTCGTTTAACGTAATTAGTAATTAACTGGTATTTTTAATAAAAATTTCGTTTGTAGTAAAATTTTCCTTACAATTATTAATAACTTTTTATTGCTAAAGGTATATGTATTAAATAAGCTTTTGTCTCTTGTTGCGCTTCTATACCTTGTGAGAACTTGGCAAGTTAAATTAAAAGAGTATATCATTGCATTATATAATTATGTATAATAATACGGAAATGGCAGAGGACGTAACGGTTTTCATGGAAATTTTATCGGGCTGCGTCGAAAAGGAAGACTCGAGCCACAATGGGTAATAACAATCATGTGTAGCGCAACCAATGAAACGACAGAAAAAGGTAAATGAAAAGTTCTTTGTAGTTCGAATCGAAGTATAAGCTATATTCTCAAATCCCGATTTTTGAACCTTTACACCTCGAACAAAAGGAGCAAGAACAACGTAGAGGAATGACATAGCGCGTGGCGCCTGCCCATGGGAGATCGATAATAATTTTCTACCCGCAACGAGAATTTCCTCGAAGGTATTAAAAATGAAACCTCGACCGCTGCTGATCGCTGGTATAATGATAATGCCGTCCTCGGCGGAGTAAAAGATTTCCCGAGCGCAATATCAAAATCCGCAATATCCTCGAAGAAGGTAGCAGCAACCGAGCAAGTAAGCAAGAGGGGAAAAAACTTTCCCAACGTCAGAATTCACTTACGCTCGTTTTCGTGGCTATAAACGGTGCAGATTACCCCTCGGGTGATGAGTTTTCGTCGCTTACTGGAGCAGCCATTAGGCGCGCATCTCACTTGAAACGCGTGTCTGAGAAGCGCCTTGGCCTCTATTTACGACAACTCGACGATTTCTTATATCGGTCGCTCCTGGGGCGATTTCGAGACTATTTATTTCGATTACAACGTTTCACGATCGCGCTCTTTTAAATGTCTTTTTTCTCCTTCCGCTTTCCTTTCTCGATTCGGGATTATGACTTACGATAAACGATGCACCAAAATCACTACCATTTCGATAACTGAATCACGAGTTATTACTTCCAAGGAACAAACTCGTTTAAGGTACTTTCTTAATATTCATAAAAATGAGACAGAAATGTCGAAAAGTTCTGTCATATTATTTAAAACGTTAGCTATTTTATGAAAAATTTTTTGTATAGGTTGCCAAAATAATGCCAGAGAAAAAAATGATCAAAAACGGTGGTTGTTACATGTCAGCTAATAGAAGTCATATTGATCGAAGCACAATTATAATTTTTTAATCGTTTTTAACACGGGAGATCGAAAAATAAAAATGGACGTAAAAAGATAAAAACTTTAGTAAATAAATGAATAAAGCCGGCATTTCTGAAAAGTTACGTATTATTTTAACTTAATACACAGTCTAATAAAAATTTTAGTTTCGTAATAACTATGTTTATTATCACAAGGCGTTAGAGAACAATCTTAATATTTATAAACATAGTATGATTTTAGATACATGTTTTGACCCATGATTAGTAGAATTCCATAGACACATATTGCTACGATTTTCCTCAAGAATATTAAAACGATGACAATTTATGGTTAAACTTGTAAGTAATAAAATTAAGGATTCGATTTATTTCAATTATTAATTGTGAATGAACACTTGAATATTTGTTATGACAAAGGAAATAGTTGAAAGTATATCGTAGGTATAGGTTACTCGATTTCACTTTATTCTGAAGCGAATGGCACTACGCGATTATTCAGGTGCACGTCTACACTTGTAATACGCGGTAATGCGATTTCTGCACGTATGCAGGATGCGTGCGCGATCCAAAGTTTGTTTTGTATCGTTTGCAACATTTGTCAGGCTTTTAGTAACAATGTACAGTGCGTGTTTTCCGCTATTTATAACTTTCAAAATACACCCGTGTATAACTTTAATATCAATAAAAAGTACGGTAATGCATAATTTTCAAATGATCAATACATCGTTTTAATAGGAAACTAATATAAATGTTAATACCGCTTCACCCGCTGAGAAGAAATAAATTTAAAAAGTGCGCACCACAATTTCGGCGATATTATTAAAATAAATTTATAAAGAGAAATTACGGTGGTTACGAAAAATTTCATTGAGAAAGGATGAATCTTGGTATCAAGTTGAAAATTACTTGGACTGCGGACGAAATATTAAATGTTGTGTATAAGATTGCGAACGATTGAAAATATAAAGGTAAACGGATAGGATAGCATCGTGATTTTTGTGAGCTCGCGCATATATTTCGCGGTATACGAGCCACGAAATAGATTGGCTCTTTAAAATTCTCATATCGTCCAGGAGAGGGAGGGATATAAGAGGAGGGCTGCTTGGTACCGAAGAGGCAGCTTACACATTGTATACATACACACACGTGCACATATGGGTGCGTGTGTATGTGTGTACCAGGCTGTATTGGACCGACATAAACAACTTCCTCGATACTTCGATACACGTTTATGTGTATACCACCTTGCTCTAACATAAGATTGTGTATGCGAGATTTACTTCGCCTGCGGGACAATTAAAAGATCGCGGGAGAAGGGAACGGGAGAGGTAGGAGAGAGGGAGATGGAAGGTGATCGATCGCAGGTTATTACATTGCCGCCAATTACGCTCGGGAGAGTCGATCTTTTGAGCGCGCGCGCCCGCGTGTGATATGAGTTATTCGCCAGCACATGAAATGACGGGTTTCGATGCTTAACGTGTTTGGCGCACCCGCGATTTACTTTTTGTTATCGCGTTTCTACTTGCTTCTATTTTTTCTTTCTACAAGCGATAAAACGAGTGTTAAGTATATGGGGAGCCTTCCACACCTAACACTTTCAGCATATTCATAAAAATGAGACAGAAATGTCGAAAAGTTCTGTCATATTATTTAAAACGTTAGCTATTTTATGAAAAATTTTTTGTATAGGTTGCCAAAATAATGCCAGAGAAAAAAATGATCAAAAACGGTGGTTGTTACATGTCAGCTAATAGAAGTCATATTGATCGAAGCACAATTATAATTTTTTAATCGTTTTTAACACGGGAGATCGAAAAATAAAAATGGACGTAAAAAGATAAAAACTTTAGTAAATAAATGAATAAAGCCGGCATTTCTGAAAAGTTACGTATTATTTTAACTTAATACACAGTCTAATAAAAATTTTAGTTTCGTAATAACTATGTTTATTATCACAAGGCGTTAGAGAACAATCTTAATATTTATAAACATAGTATGATTTTAGATACATGTTTTGACCCATGATTAGTAGAATTCCATAGACACATATTGCTACGATTTTCCTCAAGAATATTAAAACGATGACAATTTATGGTTAAACTTGTAAGTAATAAAATTAAGGATTCGATTTATTTCAATTATTAATTGTGATGAACACTTGAATATTTGTTATGACAAAGGAAATAGTTGAAAGTATATCGTAGGTATAGGTTACTCGATTTCACTTTATTCTGAAGCGAATGGCACTACGCGATTATTCAGGTGCACGTCTACACTTGTAATACGCGGTAATGCGATTTCTGCACGTATGCAGGATGCGTGCGCGATCCAAAGTTTGTTTTGTATCGTTTGCAACATTTGTCAGGCTTTTAGTAACAATGTACAGTGCGTGTTTTCCGCTATTTATAACTTTCAAAATACACCCGTGTATAACTTTAATATCAATAAAAAGTACGGTAATGCATAATTTTCAAATGATCAATACATCGTTTTAATAGGAAACTAATATAAATGTTAATACCGCTTCACCCGCTGAGAAGAAATAAATTTAAAAAGTGCGCACCACAATTTCGGCGATATTATTAAAATAAATTTATAAAGAGAAATTACGGTGGTTACGAAAAATTTCATTGAGAAAGGATGAATCTTGGTATCAAGTTGAAAATTACTTGGACTGCGGACGAAATATTAAATGTTGTGTATAAGATTGCGAACGATTGAAAATATAAAGGTAAACGGATAGGATAGCATCGTGATTTTTGTGAGCTCGCGCATATATTTCGCGGTATACGAGCCACGAAATAGATTGGCTCTTTAAAATTCTCATATCGTCCAGGAGAGGGAGGGATATAAGAGGAGGGCTGCTTGGTACCGAAGAGGCAGCTTACACATTGTATACATACACACACGTGCACATATGGGTGCGTGTGTATGTGTGTACCAGGCTGTATTGGACCGACATAAACAACTTCCTCGATACTTCGATACACGTTTATGTGTATACCACCTTGCTCTAACATAAGATTGTGTATGCGAGATTTACTTCGCCTGCGGGACAATTAAAAGATCGCGGGAGAAGGGAACGGGAGAGGTAGGGAGAGAGGGAGATGGAAGGTGATCGATCGCAGGTTATTACATTGCCGCCAATTACGCTCGGGAGAGTCGATCTTTTGAGCGCGCGCGCCCGCGTGTGATATGAGTTATTCGCCAGCACATGAAATGACGGGTTTCGATGCTTAACGTGTTTGGCGCACCCGCGATTTACTTTTTGTTATCGCGTTTCTACTTGCTTCTATTTTTTCTTTCTACAAGCGATAAAACGAGTGTTAAGTATATGGGGAGCCTTCCACACCTAACACTTTCAGCAAATTTATATAAAGAAAATGTACTAAATTGCATTAAATTATACATCACAATTACTGGTTATATCAAGCTATTACGTATATAATTCATTATTTTCTATATGCAATTAAATATTATGTAGTTTTAAAAATTAAAATGTTTTCTAAAATCTGATTAATCTCCTTTACCATTAGCTGTTTTTATATTACAAAATTAAATTTTTAACTAACTTTTTAATTGTCTACTTTTTTTGGTTTTCCTTAATGCTCCTTATCCAAAACTCTGCTTTCAAATGATCCGAAATTATCAATTTAAAATAAGCTAATCTTTTAAATTCGTTACTGTTATAATAAACTTTAATTTATAAATTAATTAAAATTTAGAAAAATTATTACTTTACACTATTATTAATAATACAAAAAATTAAAAGCATTAAAAGTAAACTGATAAAAAGTTTTAATTTATCGTTAATACATGTAATTTTTTAATTAATTAAAAATCAATAAGAAATATATTATGAATCAAATTTTTTATTTCGTAAATAGTGCACGCATTTAATACATATAGAAATTATTATTCGGTAAATAATATATAAGTTACAGTGTTCATTACTTAGTTTTAAATTACTTTATAATCTTTTAGAGAAAGTAGCCGTTGTTTTTATAAAGTGTTCTGACACAACCTGTTACGGACTTGATTAGTCTATTTTACATATGTTTTAGCTTATTAATTTTCTGAATTACACTAGAGTTAATAAATAAACAACATTTATAAGAATGGATTATTTATTAGTTATAAATTTCATTTCGTAAAAAAGTTTGTCGAATAAAGCGGCAAGTATTGGTAAGGATATGCTAAACATAATACGTATGCTTGATAGATTTCTTCAGCCGTCGCTGATTAGCACCAGTTGGGAGCATAAAAAGAGCGACGTTAAAATAATTAAAAAAAATCTAGATTTCTTCAGTTCTGCATATTTGATTTATACTTCGATATTTTATATATAATCAATAATTATAGATTTGTATATAATAATCATCATTATATCATTAAAAAAGCGTAATCTAGTTCCTAATAGTTTAAAAAATGTATAGTAAAATTGTTTATCAAATGGAGAATGGAATATAACAATAGTATATTTTATTGATACTTCAATTTATTATTAAATTACGTCAGCTTCAAGCTTTATGTTGCAATGTATGGTTAGATAGTGCTATGCCCAGAAAATTGGGAGGATTTTTTGCAAACTGGGGAATTCATGTATTCGAAAATTCCGGGAAAATTAGTTAAGAATAGAAGTTTTCGAAAGAGGGTTCGAATCAGAGATAGGCAATTCAGTATTTAATTCTTTCAAATACATGTACAGATACAATTGTATTTTAAATACAAGTATTTTAAAAAGTATTTTTAAATATTTTGTTTCAAATAAAAGTATTTTAATAATTATTTAAAATACATGTATTTTAAATACTTGTATTTAAGATACTGTATTTTAAATATTGTATTTTAAATACTGTATTTAAGATACTGTATTTTAAATGTTGTGTTTTAAATACTGTATTTTAAATACTTGTATTTAAGATACTGTATTTAAGATGTGTATTTTAAATACAGTATTTAACCTGTATTTGAAATACATGTATTTAAGATACGGTATTTTAATTATTATATTTAAAATATAGTGTTTAAAAATACAAGTATTTTAAATACATGTATTTAGATACTGTATTTTAATTATTATATTTAAAATATAGTGTTTAAAATACAAGTATTTTAAATACATCGATATAAAATTCGAAAATTCCGGGAAAATTAGTTAAGAATAGAAGTTTTCGAAAGAGGGTTCGAATCAGAGATATATGTTTTATATTTTAATACTCTCTCAACGCTCCATTAAAATAGGGGAGTGATGTAAGATAAAATTTGAATATAACCGCGAAAAGCCTAATCCCGTAAAATCGGCGATAGAGCGCGACAAGTAGTCTCCCACTCCAGGGCCTTGTAACAATTTTAGTGAGCGCATGACTTCGGGAAGGACTTATAAACTATATTTAATTCTTATTCCATAATATTCAATATATTACAATTCAAGCTATTACATTGATACGTTATAATACATAAAGATATTGTATTTAATTCGCAATATTAATTGTTTGTAGTTTTGTTACTGTTTACATGTCTAAATTTTTGTTTTACCGTACTTTATCGATAAAAGGGAGAATGGCGTTGGCTCGATCTGCTCGCACAAAGACTGCTCAGCTACCTTTGGAGTGGAATGGATGAGAATCTGGCCAGGATTCCTCCTTTTCTGCCATGTAGTACGTCACCGTCCTCTAGAAGTGGGATCTTCCAGCTCAGGAATTTCGGGTGACGTCACGACAAGGGCTCTTGTGTAGCTAGCTGGGAGCGACCCAGAGTTGTTCCGTGGCTGACGAAGTCCGCGAGCAGAGAGAGCGAAAAGCTCGCCTCGATTATAGCTCCCGTATCTTTCTCCCACCTTTCTCCTACTTTCTTGTATATATTCGCACCTTTGTATACACTTATAACTAAGGTAGATGTATATTATTACGATACGAACCGTTACAGCCTCTCACAGGAGGACGGTATGAGCTGCGAAGAGACGCGGTATCGGTCTCTCTCGCCCAGGCGCCTTCAAGCGAATAAGACGGGAAATCTTCCTAGAGATCATACCCTATCTTCCGAGTGGATACGGAGGAAGGATTCGGCAGTCCAAAGCAAGACACATGTATGCAGCTGGACCGAATAAAAATCAAGAACTCCGATGAGGGTTACTAAGGAAAAAAGAGCCGTTATTCCATGGGCGAGATCGAGCCAACGAATCCATCAGAAAAATAGTATCTCCTCACGATAAGTATGGACGATGAGAGAGCCGCGACGCGATTGTAGATATTTTCTTTATTCTTGATCGATTTAATATTCGATGTAAATAACGCAATTACGAATATGTTTGCAATATTATTAATTTCTAATAATGCTCACGTTTGAGCTGGCGCCGGGCATTTTACAGTTAATAATATAATTCCTAGATATCAGAATATAAGTTTGTATTTATAAAAATTATATTATGGTGTAATTTAATATCCTTTCCTATATGTATGTTACAGCAATTCAGTATTTAATTCTTTCAAATACATGTACAGATACAATTGTATTTTAAAAAGAATTTTTAAATATTTTGTTTCAAATAAAAGTATTTTAATAATTATTTAAAATACATGTATTTTAAATACTTGTATTTAAGATACTGTATTTTAAATATTGTATTTTAAATACTGTATTTAAGATACTGTATTTTAAATGTTGTGTTTTAAATACTGTATTTTAAATACTTGTATTTAAGATACTGTATTTTAATTATTATATTTAAAATATAGTGTTTAAAATACAAGTATTTTAAATACATCAATATAAAATAATTTTTTTAAATGCATAAAATTTAATTAAAAGCTTACATGTTACAAGTTTATTTCAGTAAATAATTTATCAAATTAAATTTCCTTTGAGTACTGCTGCAATTTCAAAATTGTGATCGCTCATTAGACTTCTTCTTGGAGATAGAATAATCCCAGCTAAAGAAAACAAACGTTCCACTGGGGCCGATGAACACAAACTTGTATTTGATAAAACAAATGCTTTTTTAACGTTAGGATACTGATGTAACTGTTGAAACGAAGCACGAGTATATCTTTAAAATAAGTGCTTATTCATTTTCAATTGATCTTCCTGTGCAGTCGTTGGATCTTAATATTACAAAATCATGAACTTCTCATTTTCTTTAGCTTCAGTATTAACGTTAATTGAAAGAGCTCGGACGTATTCTTCACACATTTCATATATTTGTTTTTCGATACTTTTGTGTATTGATTCTGGAAGCCATCTGAATTTATACGTTGGGTTAAGAGTAGCAGCCACAATTGCATCCTAGTTTTCGTAGTTAATTTAAAGAAAAGTTCAAACCTTTTTCTAACGAGACTTTTAAATGAATTGCTGCTTCTTTCCAAAAATCCAAGATCACTTTCTATTAACTCTTCTAAACGGTATCGAATTGAAAAAGAATCGGTAGTAACTGGCCATAATAACATTTGTCTGCTTGCAATGTATCTAAACCGATTGCTATAGGCTTCATAACTTTACATAATTCTTCTAAATATTGTATTTTAAATACATCAATATAAAATAATTTTTTTAAATGCATAAAATTTAATTAAAAGCTTACATGTTACAAGTTTATTTCAGTAAATAATTTATCAAATTAAATTTCCTTTGAGTACTGCTGCAATTTCAAAATTGTGATCGCTCATTAGACTTCTTCTTGGAGATAGAATAATCTCAGCTAAAGAAATCAAACGTTCCACTGGGGCCGATGAACACAAACTTGTATTTGATAAAACAAATGCTTTTTTAACGTTAGGATACTGATGTAACTGTTGAAACGAAGCACGAGTATATCTTTAAAATAAGTGCTTATTCATTTTCAATTGATCTTCCTGTGCAGTCGTTGGATCTTAATATTACAAAATCATGAACTTCTTCATTTTCTTTAGCTTCAGTATTAACGTTAATTGAAAGAGCTCGGACGTATTCTTCACACATTTCATATATTTGTTTTTCGATACTTTTGTGTATTGATTCTGGAAGCCATCTGAATTTATACGTTGGGTTAAGAGTAGCAGCCACAATTGCATCCTAGTTTTCGTAGGTTAATTTAAAGAAAAGTTCAAACCTTTTTCTAACGAGACTTTTAAATGAATTGCTGCTTCTTTCAAAAATCCAAGATCACTTTCTATTAACTCTTCTAAACGGTATCGAATTGAAAAAAGAATCGGTAGTAACTGACCATAATAACATTTGTCTGCTTGCAATGTATCTAAACCGATTGCTATAGGCTTCATAACTTTACATAATTCTTCTAAATATTGTATTTCTCGGTCGTTAAAGTGACATTTTAATTCGAGACTTTCAATTAAAATATTTAGTCTTTCTTTATTTTTGATTATCACTAATAAAGCATCGTACATAGAGTTCCATCGAATTAAACAATTATCCTCTCATTAAGAAATCCTTTATTAAATATAATACGCATATCTGTACAGGAGCACCTATTCGAAAGATTTTAGGTAAACTTAAAATAAATTTATTGCCAAAGAGAGAAAATGTTTCCGCGGAATTGTTAAGTAAATTTATGGTTATTAATGCAAACATTATACAATTGTAATATATTCGCTATAATTATATTTTATATAAACGATTTTAGATAATTACTAATCTTTATGATTTCTTCCCCAATAAGTATATTGAAAAAAAATTAAGAATAAAAATTGTAACATGTTTTAAATTTAATTTCAAATACATATGTATTTAAAGCCCAAATGTTTATAAATACATTTATTTTGAATGCTGTATTTAAAATTGTGTATTTATTAAAGAAGTATTTTAAGTACATGTATTTTAAATACATGTATTTAAGATACTGTATTTTAATTATTATTTAAAATATAGTGTTTAAAATACAAGTATTTTAAATACATCGATATAAAATAATTTTTTTAAATGCATAAAATTTAATTAAAAGCTTACATGTTACAAGTTTATTTCAGTAAATAATTTATCAAATTAAATTTCCTTTGAGTACTGCTGCAATTTCAAAATTGTGATCGCTCATTAGACTTCTTCTTGGAGATAGAATAATCTCAGCTAAAGAAATCAAACGTTCCACTGGGGCCGATGAACACAAACTTGTATTTGATAAAACAAATGCTTTTTTAACGTTAGGATACTGATGTAACTGTTGAAACGAAGCACGAGTATATCTTTAAAATAAGTGCTTATTTCATTTTCAATTGATCTTCCTGTGCAGTCGTTGGATCTTAATATTACAAAATCATGAACTTCTTCATTTTCTTTAGCTTCAGTATTAACGTTAATTGAAAGAGCTCGGACGTATTCTTCACACATTTCATATATTTGTTTTTCGATACTTTTGTGTATTGATTCTGGAAGCCATCTGAATTTATACGTTGGGTTAAGAGTAGCAGCCACAATTGCATCCTTGTTTTCGTAGGTTAATTTAAAGAAAAGTTCAAACCTTTTTCTAACGAGACTTTTAAATGAATTGCTGCTTCTTTCAAAAATCCAAGATCACTTTCTATTAACTCTTCTAAACGGTATCGAATTGAAAAAAGAATTGGTAGTAACTGACCATAATAACATTTGTCTGCTTGCAATGTATCTAAACCGATTGCTATAGGCTTCATAACTTTACATAATTCTTCTAAATATTGTATTTCTCGGTCGTTAAAGTGACATTTTAATTCGAGACTTTCAATTAAAATATTTAGTCTTTCTTTATTTTTGATTATCACTAATAAAGCATCGTACATAGAGTTCCATCGAATTAAACAATTATCCTCTCATTAAGAAATCCTTTATTAAATATAATACGCATATCTGTACAGGAGCACCTATTCGAAAGATTTTAGGTAAACTTAAAATAAATTTATTGCCAAAGAGAGAAAATGTTTCCGCGGAATTGTTAAGTAAATTTATGGTTATTAATGCAAACATTATACAATTGTAATATATTCGCTATAATTATATTTTATATATAAACGATTTTAGATAATTACTAATCTTTGTGATTTCTTCCCCAATAAGTATATTGAAAAAAAATTAAGAATAAAAATTGTAACATGTTTTAAATTTAATTTCAAATACATATGTATTTAAAGCCCAAATGTTTATAAATACATTTATTTTGAATGCTGTATTTAAAATTTTGTATTTATTAGAGAAGTATTTTAAGTACATGTATTTTAAATACAGTATTTTAAATACATGAATATTAAATACTGTATTTGAAATACTGTATTTTAAATACAGTATTTAAAATACATGTTTTTTATATACATATTTTTGGTTGAAAGTATTTAAATATTTTTTTCCAAAATACTTTTGTATTTAAATACATATTTAAATACAAAATGTCAAAATACAGCCCATCTCTGGTTCGAATGCGTACTTTCTTTAGTAAAAAAATTATATATTATACATACTCGACTTTATGCGTGTAATCAATTTATTTAAGTTTGTACTGTAAAGTAACTTGAAATTTAAAGGTTTTTAATAATTATAATTATTGCGATAAGTAATTAATTATTTATTGTTCGAAAAGTGTGATGATTCTTAATAGATTACAAAAGTTTGTTGTAAAAGGAATTAAGAGTGCAGCAATAATTAATATAATTATTTAATTATATTATTATTTAAACTTGGTATGGTAATGTATGGTCATACGGTATCTAACCCGTAAAATTGAAAAGATTTCTTGGTAACTAAGGAATCTATGTGTACGAAAATACCGTGCTGTGCGAAAAAAATAATTTCGAAAGAGGGCTAAGTGTCTTGACAATTTTATTTTCGAAAGCTGAATATTACAGGCCGAAAAATGTTGATGGTGACATTGAATAAATTATAACACACACACACACACACACACACACACACACACACACATGTATATATATATATTGAATGGGTCGATGTTTTAGGATCGTATGTCGCGAAGGAGAAATTAAGCAGAGAGGGGATGATAGTGGAAGAACCTCTTAAGGGGATGCCGTATTACCGACATATTTGATTTTTCAAATTAAATCTTCAGTTTATCTTTTATTCCAATTGTGCGTGCATAGATACATTCTACATGATTTGCAGATTGTGTGTCAACTCGCAGAATTTTAAAATTCGACATATTCATTTAATTAAATTAAAAATAGTTTGTAAAAACTGCAATGTCGGTAAACAGTTACAATTTTTCATATAGATAAGGAAATGTATCGAATTATAAGATTCTGCAAGTTGACGCACAATCTGTTAATCGTGCAGAATGTACCTATGATCGCAAAATCGGGATAAACGAAAATCTCAACATTTAATTTGAAAAATCAATTCGGTAATTTATACTGTGTGGCATCCCCTTAATGAAAAGGAGTGCACGAGTTACTTGCAGGTTCTATTCTATTCCAATCGCCTTACATACATTGACATTTCTTAATTTGTTAATCAATAAATTAACAAGTTAGAGTGAACATTTTCTTGCTAATTTTAAATTTCAGTTTCTTCTGTTAACTATCTGTTAACTCTGTTAACCATCTGTTAACTAATAAAAGTA
The DNA here is from genome assembly GCA_026168455.1 of Theocolax elegans. NCBI lineage: Eukaryota > Metazoa > Arthropoda > Insecta > Hymenoptera > Cerocephalidae > Theocolax > Theocolax elegans. Next base: position 38,485,851 of record CM047430.1, on the reverse strand, counting down.
ACCTACATATTTTAATTTCGCAAAGAGAAATATTTCATTGCAGTACGCCAATTTAAGTGATAACGATTTTTATTTAAAGTCAACACCAATAAGTAACTAATAGCAACACTTTCACTAATGAATTTTATTTAAATACACGTGCAACAATATTAATTTATACACACACACACACACCACACACACACACACACACACACACACATGTATATAATATATTGAATGGGTCGATGTTTTAGGATCGTAGTCGCGAAGGAGAAATTAAGCAGAGAGGGGATGATAGTGGAAGAACCTCTTAAGGGGATGCCGTATTACCGACATATTTGATTTTTCAAATTAAATCTTCAGTTTATCTTTTATTCCAATTGTGCGTGCATAGATACATTCTACATGATTTGCAGATTGTGTGTCAACTCGCAGAATTTTAAAATTCGACATATTCATTTAATTAAATTAAAAATAGTTTGTAAAAACTGCAATGTCGGTAAACAGTTACAATTTTTCATATAGATAAGGAAATGTATCGAATTATAAGATTCTGCAAGTTGACGCACAATCTGTTAATCGTGCAGAATGTACCTATGATCGCAAAATCGGGATAAACGAAAATCTCAACATTTAATTTGAAAAATCAATTCGGTAATTTATACTGTGTGGCATCCCCTTAATGAAAAGGAGTGCACGAGTTACTTGCAGGTTCTATTCTATTCCAATCGCCTTACATACATTGACATTTCTTAATTTGTTAATCAATAAATTAACAAGTTAGAGTGAACATTTTCTTGCTAATTTTAAATCTCAGTTTCTTCTGTTAACTATCTGTTAACTCTGTTAACCATCTGTTAACTAATAAAAGTAACCTACATATTTTAATTTCGCAAAGAGAAATATTTCATTGCAGTACGCCAATTTAAGTGATAACGATTTTTATTTAAAGTCAACACCAATAAGTAACTAATAGCAACACTTTCACTAATGAATTTTATTTAAATACACGTGCAACAATATTAATTTATACACATACACACACACACACACACACACACACACACACACACACACACTTTAAACTGACTTTGAATTTTGAGTAAAATTTTATGCCTTTGATGATATAAAAAGGAAACAAAGAGTATTCTGAGGCTGTCATCCGCACGACTTATACATGAATCTGATATCTCTCTTCTTTCGTCTTTCTTAGTACACTTGATTGCCTTGAGAAACGTCCTCTTTAATCTCCTTGTAAATGCCGAGTTAAGAAAATAGAAATAAGCGATACAAGTCAGCCTACATAGAATCACCCGCTCGTCCTAGAGGAAAATTCCCATTTTCCATTTCTCTCATTTTCCAACTTTCTCGGATATCGAAAAACTTGGTTCGACTCGCTCCTGGATAAAGAGAGAGAAACGTAAGAGCGAACGTCGCATTCGGCTTACACTTGCAGTTTCAGCATTCGGCTGACATTTGCGTGCATGCTAAACGCATGCCAAGTTCTTTCGGTTCGACTCCCTCACTTTCTTCTCGTATTCACTCTCTCTCTCTCCCTCACTCCTCCTTTCTTCTGCCCATTCTTTCGAGAGAGCGGCACGTTTCTTTCTCTTCGACGGCATTCCAGGATCCTCCTTCCTTTCTTTCTTCCATTTTCCGAAGCCAATTTCAACCGTCGCGATCCTTTTTACCATCCACTTCTCTTTCTCCCCTATCAACCTTGCCATATTCTTCCATTCACATTTACTTTTCATTTTATTTCTGTTTCCCGTCTAATTCAAACATATATATACACATATACATTTCGCCTCTGTTGTACGACGATACGTCGCATATAAATATAACTTTATTAAAATGGTAGCTCAATCAATCGGGTTGTGCACAAAAGTTATTAATGGCAAGCAGGATCAACATTTTAAAAATTATAATCAAAGTACATATTAATTCGAGGTTGCAAATAATTTTGTATTAATTATTAATATGTTAAATATTTTTTAAAATGAGATCAACCATCAGTATTATCGTGACACCACAGCCGTTGATCTTACGCATCTTCGGTGGAAGTAGAAAAGACGCGGGAAACCATTTTATGCCCGTAAATTTAACCTGCACTGCAGTTTGTCAGGAGTCATGTGTTCTATTCCCATCTTCCTTATTTTGTTACACGTTTCTTCTCTGATCGGTGTCCCATCTCATCTATCCCAGAGTTTATCCTGTCAGTTTTGCATGGGAGGAGTTACGTCTCGTCACCAGTCCTGATGTGTGCACGTCTACTTTTGTCCATATCCCTCGAACTACTTTAACGCATTTTATCTCTTATACTGGTTAAAGGCTACCTTACACCTCCATTGATTTTGTCGCACTCCCTGGGGCAACGTCTGATATGTCGGAAACACTTCTGATATGAGCTCTATGAAAACCACTCCTGGAAAATGGAAACACTACACTTCGCTTTCTCTTTTTCTTTCTTGCAGTTTAACCATTGAGTCCTTATTTAGTACGTCAATTATATAGTGTTTCTATAACGTTGAGTTACGCAGACAACAATTTATCCCAAAAAAATACTTTTAATAAATGTAAGCAGAAAAGTTTGTAAGCGGTAAGTATATCTCTGAGATATACTGTGTCACAACCAGTTTTTGTCAGTAATCAATTATTGATCATTTTGTTAATATAAATAATAATAATAAATATAATTTTGAATATAAAATACGTTTGAATAACATTATAAAGTAATATAGATCGAGTAAAAAATCTATGTATTATTTTATTACATTTATTTAAGTTTATTTAAATAAAGTAAAATTACCGTAAGTTAAAATATCTGTGTATTCCTTTTAATCATATTAAATTATTAATTGTAATTTTAACTTATTAGTTATTCAATAAGTTCCAAATATTTTACTTGTTCAGATAAATTAGTTTCCCGCATGCATACGGAAACTAATGTATTGAAAAGAAGATTCCCCAAGTTTCAAACAATTTCATACATTGGCTCACTTTAGAAAGGTGTGCGAACTGTTATTGAAATTGGAGAAAAGCACTTTTAATAGTAAAATTTGTATGAATATCTAAATTAGTTTATTAATTATTTAAAATCATTTTATAATATTTTACAACATAAAATACGAATTAAATAAGTATAATAAGAATACCGAATGTAATTTAATATACTTTTATTTTACAATATTTTTTTGTCCTTTATTTCAAATATTAATAAAGAAACATAATTTAACTTTGTAATAATCATTGCATAATGAAAAACTAATTAAACTTATAATAAGGTTTACAAATAATAAATAAATAAATAGTGCATAAAATAAATGGGAATAATAATTTTACTCGGGTAATGCACTTATAATACGCATATAAGTTTCGGAAGTCCGGCAACAGGATTAAATTAGAGAATTCCAATGAAAATTCGGAGGCGGTCAAAGTTGGGAAGTACCCGGGCGCGTAATTTTGGTCGTCTGTGTCGCATGGCGTGCGTTGGCCTTTCTTCCCGATTAGTCTTTGATCCATCGAGTGAAAAGTACTCGGAGATTCTATACGGCTCTCCAGACCATCAGGTTAACTTTGAAAGAAATTTCGTGACGTTAACCCTCATTTCGTAGGATAGTAATATAGGTATATATATATACACGGTTGTGTTCCCGAATGGTACGTCCTATGAGTTGTGCCTTAAGAAGCTCTGAAAGTGGGATATTGAGACGTTCCTTTCTTCTGCATGGTTCAGTGGAGTTCGCGCGCAAATTCTTCTTGGCTCTTTCTGCCTTTCTCTTCGTTCCCCAAAGCTTTTTCACGCTCGTCAAGAAGGAAGGGAGACTAACCGGGCGGTGTCGGCGCGCCGGCAGCAGCTTTGGGGCCATCGAGTTACTCGCGGAATGAAAGTTAAACGAGGACTGGAAGGGATGGGTTAAATAGCCCGTTACCCTAGTCCGCGGCTAACTCGTGAGACTTGACTGACTTCTCCATTACTCCGTGAATAGAGAACTTTTAGGGAAATTTAACTCTTTCCATCGCCCTCTCTTCTTTATGTACAACCGACAAAAACCGACGGGTATTCTCTTTTTAATAATTCTTCCCGTATACTTAGGCTAATCCTATTTGTGCATTATAATTCCTAATTACGTCCCGCAATTATAACCCAAGAGGTATATATATATATATATATCTTTTCGTGGAAGCTCGATAAGCCAAATTTATCAATTTGCACTCGTCAATCAAGATTAAGAATAATTGCCGAGGATGATGGAAACCGTGAGACGAACGATGGATAGTTACGCGCGACTGTTATAAAACTTAAATTATTCTCGAGTTAACAGAGGTAAAGTGTCTTCGTGTACCTACTTTACGAGAGATGAAGTTTTACTGAAATTCGCTTGCGCTTATCGTGGAACCTTTATCTTAATAGCCCTTCTTCTTTTATTTTGAACGATGCGCGTAGAATATTAACGCGTTATACCCTCGTACATTGAAACATGAGCTAATAAATATAATTAATTTTAATATACCTCTTGTGACAAACTGATTCTTTGAGTGGCCTAAGGTGTATTTACATGAAAAATTTCACAGTCGCTTAGTACGTCTATAGCTATATATATACATATATACATACGCACAGTATAACAGTTTCCCGAGTCATGCGCGATGCAAACGTCGTTATTCTGCCGGTTTGCCCAGCTAATGCATCTCGTAATATTTAATCCGGGTGCCGTTGACTCTAGTACCTCTGTACATTTTCACTTTGCTACTACGGTTGACTAAATTCACTTTAGTTTTACGTAACGTGGGTGAACCTCCCATGCTACTAACATTAATACGTTTCTTTAACTAGAATTTAAATAAATATTGAAGCAGTCTACCTCGTGTTTCCCCCTTTTTTTTGATAAATTCATTCGAAACCTATACATTACGGGTCGTGGCATCGAATAAGTTGATGAAATGAACTTTTTTATTCCATTTCCTGCTTACATTGTTATGCAAAACTACATTGAGCATTTCCAATTGAACAACATTATTAAATGCGAAATAACATTTATTTAGATATTTTATAGTTATAACGTAAGAAACGTCTTTTCAAGCGACGAGTAACCGAAAAAGTTTACGTCGCTTATAGTATATAAAGTGAATTAGACAATATATATTTCGAGATTAGCGAAGAACTTATTATTGACAATGTGGTAAGCCTAGTCCACACGTGAAAGGCTAAGCTCTTCTGCCTGACACATGAGAGGATTTGTCGAGGGAAAATTGATTCAACTTCTCAAGGATTTAATCCTTCGGAAATCAGGCAACTTCCCTGGTCTAGCCTTCGTCCATTTCTCACCGGTGGTATCGCGCCGAAATCAAACGAAAAGATTGTTCGGTGCCAACATTCTTTTTCTTAGTTATCAATACTTTTCGACTTAAATTATCTGAGCTTATATATATTGACTATCGTTAGTGACATTTATTACCAAAGATTATCGACGTAATGATTTTAATGTACTTAGTTACGTATATCTACACGTATAAATTAATACAACAGCTTATTGTATTCAAGGCTAACGGTCAAAGTTTACCGACCGAGTCAATGAAACCGAAAAATTATTTTATTTTAATAAATATGGTAAATTATGAAATACTAAGATATCGTTGGTCTAAATTTGAAATAAATATTGATACATTCATCTTCTCACATTAAATTTATGACAAAAATTCAAGGATTGAATGTTTTTCCAATGTTATTATTGAATGCATATTATTTTTGTTTCAAATTTTACTATAAGTGTAAAATAATACTGAGACGAAAGACAATAATGTCTTGGTTTTCCATAATTAACCATATTTATTTAACTAGAATATTTTTTCGTATTAATTGAGTCGGTAACAATTGAGTATAACATCCCTATAAAAAGAAAATTTATATTAAAATAAACATTTATGAATAATAAAATACATTTATAAATGTTTATACATTTATATTAAAACAATAGTGTAATGAAGGTTAAAACTGGTGGTAAAAAGTCCGTCGTATTAAAAAATAGAAGTATAATTATTATGAAGTATCTCATCGATAAGAATAAACAAAGTAAGTAAAGAATGCACCAAGCTGGACGATTCATCACCGTAAATGACTAAATTATTCACTCGGTTAATATTAAATTTTCTTGGTTCGCTCTTATGAACATTTCATTAAAACCAAAAAGCATTTTCATGCTAATATAAGTACCGCATCAATCTCTAAATTCTTGGTCGGTAGGCCTTTGTTTCACTTTTCGTTTTGCTCGTCGGCACCCACGCCACCACTTACGACAGCGCACAAGGGCGCCAGGTAAGTGAATTAATCTCCTCCTCCCCTCCCCTCCACGTCCCGTCCCTCCTACTTCCCCCCTCGCGGGTCCACGGTAGCTAGCACCCGAAACGAGTGCTCTCGAAAGGTGGTCTCGTGCACACGAATCTATGGAAAATTGTATAATATTCGGAGGAGTGACAAACGACGTGGTTGACATTATCATTTACAAGGTAACTGTCCGCGCATAGCGCATAGGCAAGAAAAGCCATGAAAAGACGGGTAGCGAGAGGAGAGGGCAGTCCTTGAACTTGCAATGATTCCGTCGTTAAGTCAAAATGGATAATCCATAAGTCGTGGCCGAGCAATTAGGGGCGAATAACTTTGTCGAACGGTCGGTGGTGTGTGCGGGTATACAAGAAAGCGCCTCCGGTATGACAACGACGCTCAGTGGTGGAGCTCAAAGTTCGGTCGGACGGTGGCGGCGCGGCAGTACTGCACGGGACAACCCGTCACCTACAACCCGTTTCGAAAAACAAACTTTCAAACTTGATACGCCTTAGAGAGCTCTCGGCTTGAGTGTATACGAACATTTCGGTAACAACGCCGCCCCCGGCTGTTGATGTTGATGTTGATCTTGTCGTTGAAAGTCATTCGGGAAAAGTGCCCGCGAAAACTTTTAATAACAGTAATGGTCAGAAGATTCTTGGTCTACTCAACTCACTCCCATCATCTCTACCCTCACCTCTACCTCTTTGCCTTCCCCTTTCCTTTTATTATCCCTATTACTCACCAAACTAACCATCAAGTCACATTTCTGTACCCACTACAGACATTGAAAAATAAATCACTAAATTTAAGATTTTTTACAGTAGTTAAACAAGGTAACAAGGTTTAACAATAAATTAATCAATATTTGCTTTATACCGTGTGTATTTTATATTTATGATACAAAACTAATGGACTCAGTTTATATTACAATTAATAATTACGATTTTTCGACTAGATCTACCGAAGAACCAGTAGATACGAGTTTTTGCAATTTAACGGGAGAGCAAACGATTTTATGCGTCGTAAAAATAATTTACGTTTACGTCCCTTGAAGAAGCATCCAATTTTACTTTAGATAATTATAAAAAGATGGAGATTTTATATAATAACTTCAGTAACTTCATTTATTTTATTACAAAGTAGACCTATATAAATGTAAACATAACGCACAACCACACTTGAATAATTTATCTAAATGATTAAATATCACTTTTATATTTGTATAATCCAATTAATAAAAATGCGATGTAATATCATATCAAACATCCAACCAAATCAGAAATATTGATATTTATTCATTTTTATAATTGTTTAATACGGTAAATTATGTTGTATAATAAAGTTTACTGCGCAACTGATAAATTTCTGAAAACTTATATTTAATTTTCCCACAAAAGGTAATTTCTATGATTTTCATGAATATTTTATCACATGATTTTCATTAAAGGCAACATTCAATTTATTTGATAGATTTTCTAAGTAGAAAATGTAGTGTAACGATTTTATGTGATCGCAATAAGGATAATACGCGTATATCAAATCACATGTCGCGAACGTAAAATAGTGAATTCTGGTTGAGACTTATGGGATACGATAGTCGAACAATAAAAAGCGCAGAAAAGCTTATTTAGTGAAAAAGCTCCTAGTCGATCTTTTGGAATAAGCGAGGGGTGCCGTGCACATGCGTTTTTAAAAACGCGAACATCAAGGTAAAGGGAATCGAAAACTCAGACTTCAATAAAGCAGAACCTCTCGATTACTGGGTCGACCCTTTGCAATTCCAACTCTTTTCCTCGTCGAACGTTGTGCGCACGATTTGTTGTGCGTTTTATCTGATGCTCAAAAAATTAAAGCAGCTCTCTATCAACAATCGGCGTGCGAGTAATCATACGGTTTTCTAGATAAGATCGAGAAAGAGAGCGAGAAAGGAACGCGGAGAACATTGATTACGGAGCGACGTGCTCTGTAAAAACTGCGCAAAACTTGATATAGAAGTAAAAGATTGGGAGAGAAGCTGGAACTGGGATAAAGTGATCGATCCAATTTATGGATCATTCTTCGATCAATTGATTGAATTTTATTTCGACTAGAAACTAATTTTCTTCCCTTTTATCATTTCATTCTATTTTCTTTCTTCTTTTTTAGGTAATTTTAAACGATCCAAGTATCGGGTCACTGAATTTATATTTTATATAAACTTCATACATTTTTTACTTTATAAGCGAATCCTGGGTATCGATTGAAAGAGTAATCTATGAAAGTAGTTTAATCAATCACCTTTAAATTATCAAGGCCTTGAGAATAGTTTCTACTTATTGACATTCGAAAATAAATAATTTTTGCAGAGATAGACGCTTCTACGCTTACGAAGATAATGTCATTCAATTAAATTAATAGATAATACAATCTATGTTTTAAAATATTGTCAATGATTTGTGGTGAAAAATAAGATTTATATATGCAATGTCAACAAATTAAAGTTATTCATTTTATTTTGAACGGTGAATTGAATGAAGACATCGATTAATTAAATTTAAATACTTTTAAAATTAGAGGATAAACTTGTTGACAGCAAGCTAGTTAATCGCATTAAAATAAGAATGCAGAAATGAATATCCACGTGAACTCGAACCTCGTAATGGTGGTAACGGTGGTGGCAAATTTTTTTCTCATCTCTTGTTTCCTTATACTTCGTTACATGTCCGCGCCTTGTAATTATAGCCAGTTCATGTACCTGTTCTGCATCTCTCTTCCTCTCTCTCTCTCACTTTCTCTCTGGGAAGCTGCATACATCGCGATTGCAACATAACTCAACTGGTCTGCATTTTGCGAGCTAGGTAACATCTTAAATTACGTGTTTCCAATTTCCAGGAGCTTCTACCTTCTCTGACTCTCTTTCTCTCTCTCGGTCTCTTTCCCTCTGGATTTGCACCTCCTTCTCCCTTACTGTTAGTACACAGTGGGAGTGTGCAGTCGCTCGGTTCCTCTCACCCTCTTTCTCTTCGAGTCCGAAGGGTTGCCACGGTGGTGCGCATACACACCGAAGCCCCAGGAAGAGAGAGCATATGTCGGTCATACGGGAAGCGTTTAATTATCCAAGGGTTCCGAAGCCTTGCGGAGTAGCGCGGAACACGCAACGCGCACTGCGCAACGTCGTCTAACACTCTCTCTCTCTCTCTCTCACCTCTCTCCTCTCTCCTCTCCCTTGGTCTCTCTTTCAAGCCCGTTCTCCGACTCTGTCGCGCGTGGAGCTCGCCACCGGATTTCCGGTAACTAGACGTCTGAAAATCCTGTTACAGTTTAATTGTTAATTTACCACCCTAGGTTGCAGTGCCCAGCCTCCCACTGTGTTTCCAAGCGCTATACCCTCTCACTCGGTCGTGCGCGCACGTGGGACGGGAAAACAATGGCTCTACAACTTTCCTCAGCTTTGTCGATATACAGGACGGCCGCAAGGGAGTTACGGGATTTCATCATCGAGCGATCGAATTGCAAAAATCGGATAAACGCCATGGAGCCGCGTTGCGGAGCCACTTTCACGTCCGGGAAGTGGTTCTTTGCTCAAACTTTCCAAGAATGCGCCCTACCACCGGTGTACTTCAACTTTTCGAGCATATTCGCGGGGGTGCGTGACTGAAAGTGCCCGACTTATTAACTCGGGATAAATCAATGAGGCAACTCATCGTTACTCCTTTCCTACCTCTCCTCCACCACTTCCACTTGAAACCTGGTGTACGTACTCTCTACTGCGCGTATCGATTACCTAACGCTTTACTGACTTATCTAATTGCCAAAGTTTAACTTTAAATTATCATTCTTGTAACACATAATAACTCGCGTATATATTACAGAATATCTAATATCAATCAAGATTGTCATCTTTCAAACGCTGGCAATTAATTTTGAAATTCCTAAACTCTATTATTTCCATTCTCTATGGGATATAGATATGTGTAATCGTAAACGAATCTCGTGATAATTTATTCAAACGAAAATAGATAATTTCAAGGGACCAGTTTCTACAATTCTAAAAGTTTTTGTATATTTATTTATTTATATAATTATTGATTATTCAATCGAGAATTAAAATTACACAAAACAAGTAAACAAAATTAGTGTCGAAATCTTCTCTAAATTACTTTTAGTGCATAAAAATAGCTGATGTTGCGTAAACAATGGTTGTGCAAATTAGCGAAAAATTTGGAAAATTCCTTCAACGCATCTATCGATTCAGGATCACGGTAAAAAAAGAAAATTAAACTAATTATAGTATAGTTGTAGATGTATAATGTATATTATCAGTGGTTGACGTTATGTTATTTTCCACCATATCGGTTGAGTCCTAATTTGTTTCGATATTATTAATATATCCCTCGCTCAGTAAGTAGGTATAACATCGTAAGTTGGAGTTTTCTTTAGCAAGTTGCTAATTTAGAATTCTCTTGAACCACATCTTATAGGGAAGAGAATCTAACAACATCTTTAAACTTTTACAGTTGCGCTCGGTAATACTCAGGAGACTAGTAAACAATTTAAGTCTGACTTAAGCATATTGCAATTATGTAAACATGACAGAAACGTATACATTTGAAATTGGAAATTTCTCCGAGGACAGCCTGTGTTTCAGACACGCTTTTAATTAGAACGTTCTTGAAGGGAACTTTGAACGGAGATGTTGATTCAACGAAACGTTAATTTATTTGGATAAGAATCTACGGTTATTATTACAACCCGTTAAAAGAAACAATACGATCTGTATGCGAGTGAAGAATATCAAAGAATATCAGAAACATTGGGAGAGGGCGGGAGGGGGTGGCGGGGGATGAAGTAACTTTATGCTAATTACAATTTTAAGAAAACAGGACTAACTCAATTTAACGTATAAAGAACAAGCTTTACCAGAATTTTCTTTTCTCTGTGTAATCTAGCTAACTAAATACACTTAGTTTGCACAACAATGTAATGAAGAATTTCCTTGAGTCAGAAATTTTTGTCTCGTTACATTGGTATTCAGGAGGACGCGCAAACAAAACGCCAATTCCGCTAAGATCTCCATAAATATTAAAGTTTTTATGCCGCAGGATCCGTCTTTAAGTAAGTTTTTCATCGGACCGAGCCGCAGTGACAAAGAAACACAGAGAGAGAGAGAGAGAGAGAGAGAGAGAGAGAGGCAGCGAAAAAACTAAGAAATAAGAAGGCGTACAATTTCGGCGAAAGAGAAAATCCTCGAATGAACTCTCGCAACGAAGAACTGTAATAAAAGTCCGCGAGGTTTTACAAGCTTGTCTTACGACTGGTGCTTTTTCCCTAAACCTTTCAAAAGGAGAGGGAGTTGCACCAGCAACAGCAGCACGCGCTGCTTCAGCGAATCGACCGATAAAAACATCGGGACGCGAAACTTTTCTTCCCCCGCCGGTGCCTCTCCGCCGACCAGCCTTTTTATCGGTTAGAGAGTCAAGACGTTTCAAACTTTCACTCCGCGCATCGCGGTTCTATTCTTCGGGAACCACTTCCCTTATTTTTACCCTCCTCCTCCCCCCCCCTCTCTCGCTACCCTGCCTCCCACCTTCCCATCCCCTCCAAGAGTCGTTAGTGTGTTTGCCATGCCGTCCGTTCGTTTTACGACTGTTCAAACTTTCGCTCTTCCCGCGAAAGAAATAGCGTGGTCGCGACAGCCCCTCACCTGTTTCACTCGTGCGAGTGTGTGTATACGCGCAAACATACCTCACTTTCCCTGCAACTTAGAGGACGGAATTGGCCACTTTATGGATCTGCACTTTTTATAGTGCAAACATAACTAGAGCACGCTGACCACAGGGAGCGAAAAAATCCGAGTTCCAAATGGAAACAAAAAGGAAGGAAAAAGAGGTAGAGAACCGTGAGACCCGTAGTGCGGTCAGGGTGATCGGGTTCCGCCAATATTTTCTCTTGTTTCTTCCTCGTCTCTATGCTGCTCCCATTCTATTATTTTCGAGCTCCTTTCATTTCCTCGTTCTCTCATCTACGGAAAGAGGAACGCCCAGAAGTTGTTCATTTTCCATGGTCGTCCCCTTTTGCTTTTCACTTTTCCACGCAGTATTGCGCCTTCCTCTCGGTCTACATGGTTCTCCTATTTTGCCCGATGTTATTACTCACTACGTGGCATTCGATGTTTTATTTGCTGCCTCTGTCGCTCGGTCTCGTTCTCTTTCTTTCGTCACAAAAGGGCACGGTACTTCCTTTGCTTCGCTACTCGATTCCCCGAATTGCCAAGTACGAGATGGAAACTAAAAGAGGACGAGAGAAAAGTAGAGTTGCGATATCAACGAGAACAATGCTAACGTATTTTTCCTTGCATTCACGGACAAATTGGTCGAATTAATTTCTCGAGCAGTCTGACAGTTGGAAAATTTCGCAAAGGAATTCTGCAAGGACCTTCGTACCTACGAGAAAAGAACGGAGAAAGTACACGAGAGAGTTAAATTTATAAGGGTAATGGGAGACTGGAAAATATGACCGATTTTGAAACCCGAGCAATTTCCGGTGGTACTGTACTTTTCTTTAAAATCGATAAATCAAATACGTTCACTTTTTTTAATAATACAGAATACACAATGTATCTTTTGTGTATTTAAAACAAAAAGTTCGTACAATTCTCTTTTTTTATTATACTATTATTTACTCTATTCTTTTTCATATTTCATTATACTTATTAATAATATTATAATAGCATTTTACTAATAAGAATAATAAATGTATTTGATACTACTGCTTAATCAATGCTGGTTTGAAAAAAAGATTATCAAAGAGCATTACTTATTGCATCTCGTATATATGTAACATTTAGAATATAACTATTTTAAAAATATCATAAATATATAGGCGTAAGATTGTATAGAAAATGAAGAGCTCAAGCTTGTGAAAAAGTTGAGTGAAAACTATAGGTAAAATTTTATGAATATACATGACAAGGGATTATGTACATCAATGAATGTCTGACTAGATACGACCACTTTTTACTTCGATACAAAAAAACTTAATTTTCAGAGATAAAAAGCTCAGCCTGTAGTATTAAAAAATGTGAATTACATTTTACTTATAGTTAATTATACTTTGCCGCATCATAAATATAAGATGCAGTTTTTGAAAAAAAAATCTAATTTCCCTCTCATACGTGATACTTCTGAGGAGTCGAAACACCCATGCACACATAGAAACTAGATATTGATAGAAAGAAATGGTAAGCTTTAAAAATCGTCGCCCCCTAAGGGAGGAAAACAGGGAGTGATTATCTGGGACCGGCAGAAACCACATCGTCGAGCGTAGGATCCAGAGTGAACGTCATGTTCATTCGGCCAGTAGGATTGAAATTAATCGAGACCGTCCGCGTTGCCTATGCTGAAAGAGCCAAGTTGGGCGGAGGAAGAGACGTTCTGATCAACAGCCAGACGCCAGCGCGATATCGCTCGCTGCTTCGAAATTTATGTCCGCCTCGCCTTTAGTTTGGCGCAGCCATTTTTCACATCTCTCTCCTTTCCATCTCGTTCGTAGCTCTGCCGGGAAATTCGTTGGGCGGGCCCATCATGTATGGTGAGGGAGAGAGAGAGAGAGAGACAAAGAGAGAACTTTTCTCGGGAACGACGCTTTTTCCTCATTCGGGTTTTCGTACACATGTCGGGCCGAGCGAGCTGCTTCATTCACTTTCGTACAGGGTGGTACATTTGAATTCTTTTGATTTCGAGTGAATGCTGCGAAGTACGATGGATTGCGGAATTATGGATCGCCGGCTGGCATGAACTTGTTGCTTATATGAACGAGTTTCCCCAGCTTTATGTTTATTACGGTCCAACTTTCCGAAAGTTCTTGCGGTTTCTTTGCAATTTAGGGCTGTTTGCCGTCACGATTACGCAAATGTATACGAATCAATCAGGAAGATGTATCTTGATCGTTAAAAGAAATTTTTGTAACGATAAATTTGTTTATGTCTTATAAGAAAATAATATTATAATATTATTTAAGTACTTACTACATTTAACTACAGCAAATTTAGTTAAGTACATCATTTTCGTATATTAATTACTCACGACTTTCCCGTAAAGGATGAACAAGGAAAAGGTACAAAATTAAAGCATGACATTGAACTTGTACAATAACTTAAATTATATTGACAATTGCGAGTTAATTTAAAGGTACAACATTCCGGTTAGAAATTAAGAGTTAGAAGAGGTCGATTTAAAATGAAAATATCTAAATTTGATGAAATTCGCATTCTATATCTTAAACAAATGAACGATTCACTTAGTTTGTAAAGCTTTAAGATCCACGTACTATGTATACATTATTATAGTAATCAAGATCGAAATTGAGACGGATAGTGTTTCTCAAATATTATTTGTATGCTTTATTTATTATGCATATAAAATATAATACAAATTATGTATATATATGTAAGTTTAAAATAATTGAATATTATCCAGCATTACAAAAATAACTAATTTTATTTTAAAAGCAAGTTTCCCAATAACGTAGCAACAAAAATTTAATTCATTTTACGTTGCTTCCAAGCCATTAATTTTAATGATACTATCTTCCCACCTGAATTTTCAATTCTAATATTTACATTTTTTGTGTTAATTTGCCTTCACGTGTTTCCAGTGAGATAACATTTACAACGGACCATCCGTTCTTGGCGCAACGAAACTCACACCCCGACGTACTTTAAAAAATAATTATTCCAAATTCTCTGCGCATGCAGGCAGTACTAACAAAAAATTTATCCACCAGTATTTTATTGAAAAATCGGTATAAATGCTCCTCGAAATTATTCCGACGGCTTCGAAATGGAAAATTTTTCCCGCAACTATAACTGTAGCAGTCGATGGCGAAATCGTTCGCACGTGTGAGCGTTTGCGTACATACGTACATATATATATATAAAGTCAATCGCCTGTCACGAGAAGACGATCAATCTCGCGTATGGGCCACTCTAGGCAACTTCTCTACCATCAAGAAAGTACTTATTTTTCCAATAGCTAGCTACTACCAATATACAGTTTGTAATTTTGGCAAAATATATTTCTTCTTTACTAACTCTATGAATATTTATCGGGCGATAAATTTTACAATTTTAACTACGCGTGTGTGTATTTTCAGTGATACCGTGCGAAATAATAGACGATAGTTCCTAAATGAAAAAGTACGTGTTAGAATGCAACAATTTTCACTTACAACGATAGTTTCTTGTATAGTATATCTATCAATGAGTTTCGGAAAACCCACCTTTTATTTTTATGATACCTTCACCGACCTATCCGACAGTTTAGAAGCGGTAGCACTAGAAAGAAAGAATTAGCTTACTTATATATCTGTAGACCTTCTATCATTTATTACTATTTTCTACACGTTTTTCATATTCTGTTTTATATTGTGTATTATACTAAATTAATAAAGAACAGTATTCAATGAGCATAATATCCAATTTTCTAATAATTCGAATTTTAATAAATATTTTGAGTGAATTTAAAAAACCGCCTGTTCTACACAAAGGAGTAATTAGTACACCCTGACGATTTTCCAAATCCATAGAGAGGTATTACAATATTAAAAAATTTCGAGGAATTAAATTCAATGTTTCCGCAATTATCAAGATGAAAAACCTTGTTTTCTCAATATTTTCAACATATTTGAACGGATGAGTATTTTGGACAATGAATTTCCAGAAATGTTCTGCTCGTAATATTATAAAAGTAATTTAATCGACTACTTTGTTAAATTACACAATTTCTATGAAAAGGAAAAGAACATTGACTATACCAGGAAAATGTATTTGTAAAGTAAACTACACCTCTGGGTTTGGACTTCTGGTAGTGCAGTGACACATCTAGGAACGGCGATAGAAAATGACGAATCAACGCGAAATACTTCTTTGCTTCGTTCTCGCACACGTAGTCTATACGTGTGAATGCTTCTTCTTCGCGAACGATCGATCATTCGCACACTGGGCCTCGGGAAAGCCTGAGGTTCAGTGCAAATCTAGTTGAAGGGACGATTCTTCATCTCGCGGGTTTTTACATCAAAAACGTGTGGGGTAGATCTGCAGACTCACGAAGCGCCGTATTGTACTTTGCCTTTTTCTTTAAATTTCTTATTACTACATTTAATACAAGATTTTCAAAGAATTTTTCATTTAAACTCGAAATAATAGCAAAATGTTACTTCGTAAAAAGAGTATAACTCGAAAAATGGTAGAAACATTCATTAACATTCTTATATTATAATAATTTAGATGATGCCATGATGATGATTTAATACAGTAGTTTAAAATAGGTTATTTATATTTTACTTTACTCATTGCTTGAATTTATTATCAGTTCTTCTTAAACAATGTCATTTAAAAAGGCATTTTATCACTATAGCGTGTATTTTTACATGTACAATAATATATTTTAGATTACACTGTGAAGGAAGTTTTTTTTAATACACCATTCTAATCATGTAAAGTGAATTCTGATCTTAGTTTATGGAATCTAGAACTAATCAAAATACAAATTGCGTCATTGTGTAAACATAAGGCAATTTGATAAGTTAGAATATTATCTCGAGAATTTAATTAAATTTAACGAGGTAATCGATTGATTACGAAACCTCTGGGTATCCTTCATCTAAACCGTCGTATTCGCGCTCACGGAGCAAACAAGAATCGTCCAATTGAAAGTTATCAGGAACAGCTCGATCGGATCTCGAGCCGCAAAAGAACGAGTCCGGCGACAACGGCGATCGCCGCCGGCGGCACAATCTCTCGCACCGCTACAGCGCCGGAAGCCAAGGCCGATCCAAACCATCTCCCATAAGATCCATCCTACGGCGTTATCCGATAAACCGTGCGCTCCAGTACCTTTGCTTCTCGATACGGAGAAAAAAAGGAAAGAGAGGTGTGCGCACGAGGTAAGGGGGGGGGGGGGAAGGAGAAAGGGAGGAAAAAAAGAAAGAAAAAGAAAGGAAAGGAAGAGACGAGGAAGTTGCTTCCCTCGACAGACAGATTGCAGATAAGGACACTACACACCGAGGCCAGAGGGACGCGTCGAAAGTTTTGGCATCCACCACGCCGCGTCTGAGCGATGTGTGCTTGGCGCACGTCGAGAGAGTTATCAGAAATGACGAAGGGCTCCCCGGGCACTTCTTAGCCGTTTTCCACCAGAGGCAAGGAGCAGGACAAACGATACCGTCGAGTCCGTAAGGGAAACCAACCCGAATCTTTGAGCGGTTCTCCCTGTGAAAAGCACACCCGACCAACACCCATCAACCCGCTTCTGTGATATCGTCTCTTCTTTACTTTCCAAGAGGTTACTCCTTTCCAAATTTCCAGAGAGTGAGAGGGAGAGAGAGCGCGCATTAGCTACTTTATTATAACGTAATATCACACTGGCACATTTCTTTATATTAATTTAACCAAAATCTTAATAACCTATATATTTACTACGGTTCACTTAATTCAAATATTATTTAAGAATAAATTACACGAATGAAATTGTACACCATTAACATAATACGGAGAAAATGGAATAGTATATACATTATTAGCATTATTATATTCGAATACATTAAACTAATCTAAATAATGTTTCGGTCACACAATTACAAGTATGTTTGTTACGGATTACCTTAGTTTTATTTATTTTATTGTTTTTTTAGAAATACTTCCGTAAAGAAAAATCTGGAGTAAATAATTGCTATAATTTAAATGTAAAATTAAGTATATTGGCGTAGTACAGTTATACTGTTAAATTTAGCATTAACTTTTCTTAATCGCATTTGTAAGAATTGCTTTGGTTTCTATAGTTTTACGTTTTGATTTGATAAAAGTTCATTATATGAAGCGGCTTTGATACTATAAGCATATATTATACATACTCGACTTTATGCGTGTAATCAATTTATTTAAGTTTGTACTGTAAAGTAACTTGAAATATGAAGGTTTTTATAATTATAATTATTCCGATAAGTAATTAATTATTTTTTATACAAAAAGTGTCATAATTCTTAATAGTTTACAAAACTTTGTGGTAAAAGGAATTTAGAGTGGAGCAATAGTCTAATTAATATAATTATTTAATTATATTATTATTCAAACTTTGTATGGTAATGTATGGTCATACGGTATCTAACCCGTAAAATTGAAAAGATTTCTTGGTAACTAAGGAATCTATGTGTACGAAAATACCGTGCTGTGCTATATTAAAGCGATTTCGAAAGAAGGCTAAGTGTCTTGTCAATTTTCAAAAACTGATTATTACAGGCTGAAAAATGGTGATTTGAAATTATTCAATTATCAATAAAATTACAAGTTCAAAATTAAAGTTATATTTATGCAGAACCATATATAAACTTCAGGGGTCTGATATGTGGAGTCATTTGTTAGGCAAAGAGGGGATCGTAGGGTAAGAACGTCCCAATAAAAAAGAGAGTGCGAGGTTACGAGCGGGTTCTATTCTATCCCAATCTCCTTGGTAGCTACATCGATATTGTACTTGTTTAAAATAGTCATTAAAATTACACTTAATTTGTTAATTAGAATGTTTGTTTCGTACAATTGTAAATTCATGTAAAGAGAAAAGAAAGTTTATTGACAGTGAGATGCATCTTAAACTAACATCTTAAACACCTAGGTATGCATTGCATTGCACGAGTAGTTGACACACTCGTAAACCTATTAGTTACAGAACAAAGTGAACGTAGACACAATACATATAAAACCAACGATATATTAGCGCAATCGATCGAAAAGTATTTCCGTTACAAAACTGACCGAGTAATAAGCTGTCGGTGGTCGATCAAAATTACGCAAACCCCAGAAAAGAAGACTGATATCATAGTGGAATGTGAGAGAAAAAGTGTTATATATAGACATCTCTTGTGTATCGGACTAGGAGGATCAGGATTCATGAGGTATAGCGTATATATAAGGAAGAGGTAGTTGGTCGGTGGATCGGTGGGTCGGTCGGTCGGACGTTCTTTCTCTCTTTCGCTCTCTATCTCTCTCTCCGGTGAGCGTAATCACAAATCATCGTTTTCTTCGTTTTTTGGCAATTCATCATTTTGACCGACAGGCGCTTCCTTCCGGCGCGGATGCCGCAGTACCTATAACCGGCGCTTTATGCGCGAAAAAGACGCGGCGGTGGGGGCGCCAAGCAAACGCAGTAACGAGCCACCGTGACGAGAGTTCTAATTATCGAACGAGCGAAAATAGACGAGGGCAAGAAAGAAGGAGGAAGGAAGGAAGGAAGGAAGGAAGGAAGGAAGGAAGGAAGGAAGGAAGAAAGGGAAGAAACGACCGAGGGAACGAGACGGAGCAAGAGGGAGAGGAAAAAAGCTGTAGGGAGAAAAAGTGACGGGGGGTAAGTAGCTCGAATCTCTCGCCAAAAGTTCGAAAGTTGCCCAGGTCTTTACGGGTAGTAGCCGGTGCCGTTCTCGTCCTCGACGTCCTCGTCGAATAAAGTCGTAACCGATTCTGCGTGACCGGGATTTTCAAGCGCGCGATTCTCAACCTCGGAACCAAGCTGTAGCATATTTTCGCGCACGGACGTGCACGCGTGCGGCTTTTTTTCCCTCTGACCCCTGGCTACATAAGTCGACCCGAAGAGATGGCGAATGCCGATAGCTGGTTTTCGGATTTATCCTACGGTTATTGATTCCGTGCCCGAGTGCACGAGGCGTCGATAAGCCCGATTAATATTTCCTTTTCGCTTTACCTTTTTAAAGGGGATGTACCGCCCCATCTTCGACCCGCAATCTCTCTCTCTCTCTCTCTCTCTTATTCTCTCTCTCTTCCTCTCTCTACTTCCATGCACCCCCCCCTCTCGCTCTCTCTCTCTCTCTCACTCTCTCGTTCTACGAATTTCAATTTCGATAGCTCTCGGACTTCGAACATAATGTTGTTTTCATGCTAAATTCGTCCATTTACATGCTCTGTAATTTAAACTTTTTTAATTGAACGTAAAATGGAAAGAAGAATCTCGTTTTTCATTATTATTATTTGCTTTTCATTCAATTTATCGCATTACAGTTGTACTATATACCGTTACGACTTTTGCGTAACGGTAAAGATTGCATCGTTCCTGAATTAAACGTATTTTAATTATCCAGTATATTCAAAGCTCCCGACTGCTTTATCTTCCCTTTTTAATAATAATAATAATAATAATAATAATATTAATAATAATAATTTATACTTTTCCAACTATAAAGCCCGTTTGCCCAATTTTTGACGTTCTTATGATTGCGTATCTTTCACTGGAAAGTGATCAAAGCTTTTTGCATAGTTAAAGCATTACTTACAGGCTTCAGTAGTTTCAAAAACTCACGCGCTTCTTTCCAACATTCAACTCGTCCGTAACTTCAAAATTAAGTAAAATTCCATGGTTAAAATTATCCAATAGTATTTTTAAAATATATGTATGAATTATAGCTAATATCTAAGATTGTATGTTTTACATATGTAAGTATCTTTTAACATTATTTTTTGTCATAACTGACATCAAAATACATCAAAATAATTTTTAATTGACTTCCAAGGATACAATCAATGTATACTTCAATATAATCTTATTTAGATCGTTTAATATAAACCTTGAAAAAAAATAATCATTTTAGACTGGTTGTAATCGATCATAAGTTTTTCATTTCGATCCGTCACTGATAACTTGAGGCTCAGTAATCTATACTTAAGCAGTATACTATTATTACCATTGTTATCCTTCAAGTTCGTTCTTATATTATATTTTAATTATTTTTAATAATTTAACAGAGGAGAATAGAAGTGACCAAGTACGATTTTATAATTTTTCCATAATTAATAATGCGCATGAACTACACAACCGTACAGTATATTATAATAATTAAGAATTATAGTAAATCATTAAATAATATTACAGTAGCAACATACGCACCTCGTGTACAGTATATCTGAAAATTGCTTAAGAATAACATAGTATCGATTTCTGATTTAATAGGTGCAGAGTTTTATGACGGCGCACAATGAAGTAGTTCGCGTCGAACGGCTTTTTTCTCTGTCGTTAGTAGAGCGGGATTTAATAGGGGTTCACACAAGTGTAACAAACGAATTGTACTGTATGGAACGCGCTCCCGCAAACTTGGTGCTTCTATCTATTGTTTTTCGGTAAACCATCCGATCGGATATTTACTCAATATAAGATTTAACTTTAATATTTAATGAAATATGAGCTGTTTTATCTCAGTGTGGACTAGACCATTCGAAAAGTTATATAAATCTTGTATGTATTATTTTTTGTTTTAAATTGCTTTATTAAATACTGTTTTCATATTTAAAGAAAAATAATGTATAGATATCACATACTTATAGTGAAATTCAACGGTCACAAAGTTTAAAGCTTTAACAAGCGCTTGTGTGTCTGTGTGTGTGAGTGAGTGAGTGTGCAAAGTTCGGTTTGAAAGAAATATCAAGACATTTCGCGATAATTCCGAGAAAATTCTTAAATAGAGGCGAGGTTTCCTAGTCTAAGTATAGTGGATGCAACTATTGCTTAAGTAAAAGATATATTCTTATGAGATTTCAGACAAAGATAAGGACCTCTTCATTACTCGATCCTCTAGCCGGGACATGGAATCCATAAGCCCGGGAGCGGTGCCGTCAAGTGTCTGGCAAATTATGCAGCCTCCGAGCAACTACGACTCGTCACGAAGAGCATCAACACGCTCACTTAGTCGAGGATATATTTGAGCAAGCCAATGAAAGCCCAAGGAAAAGGAGAGTAAGCATTCCTTTAACGTTAAATTACCTTTAACGAATAATGTGGTTTATACCATTAATCTTTATTATACCTGTGCCTCTATAATTTATCATATTACTTCGAATAATTATTAAACATTTGGAAAATCGATGCAATTTTATCTTTATCGGTATAGGTAAATAGTGTATTTACATTAATTGGATTAATTAACATTGTAGATCGATGTAAAACACATGCTTAAAGCCACTATAGAACATACTTTTTTATAAAATGCATTAATCGTTAATTAACCGATGATTCGATTATATTTTTAAATCGAGTGATTTATTCATTTCTGTCGCATTAAATCATACGATGCTCTGTAAATATTCATTATTTTCTAGTAATTTTTTAACCAAGTTTGAAGTTTGAACCTTATTGTGCAATATAAAGCTGCCGTGATTCGTTTGGTAAAAGTTTTTAAGAGTATAGTTCGAAAAACGAAAAATCGAATTTTTACCTTTTCCTTACTTTAGTAGTTTGATTCTCATATTTATTACGCTTGAGATTTTTTTTCAAATTCAATCAGGTCAATGAGACATTCAAAATTATGTTCCATTCAATTTTTCATTTTGGTCCTGGCTATTTTATGCAGTATAAAACTTTACAGATACAAAGCTTCAAAGTAATCTTAGAATAAATATTTTATGTGTAGCTTTAAATCATGGGAATGTTCCAAATTTTATTTAAAATAGTATTACTTTCAAAAGAAAGATGTAATTACATATTTACCAATAAAGATGAGGTTAATTAAATTGCAATGTAATTAGGTATAGAAATATAAAGGGAAATACGGAAAATGCGTCGTGATTACTCTTACGTAGAATACAGATGTAAACTAACAAACGATCGGTTTTTGGAAAGTTTGCTCATCACCGAAGCTCAGTTTAATTATACGCATTCGATTGATTTAGGTAACTTCAAAATGAATACGTCAGATGAATCGAAAAACAGATAGAGAAAATGAAAAAAAAAAATCTACAATTTTTACCAAGCTGGTTGAGTGTACACAATATTCGGTTGGGTTGATAGTGTCAATAACGGGCCGCAGCCTAGCGATATTCGTAAAAATCAGCGAACGAGAGGGTTATATCCTCGGAGTGCTCGATAGGGGCTACAGGTAAAAAAATCAAAAATGAGCCGACTGGTGTTTGTCGAGGCTACGCGCAAGAGGGGGGGGGTAGGGTGGAGGCTCGTTGTTCGATGTTATTGTGAGAAGGCAGAGCACGCGCGGCCGTTTGCTTGCTTGCTTGCGGTGTGAAAACGAGAATAATGGCGCGTCGATTTCACGCGGTCGTGTACGCGGCGTACATCAATTATTTCGACGGCGCGCCGCCGGCAACGCCAACGCCACCGGTAGTAAATTATATGCGAGAAAGCGTAACGAGGACGTAGAGAAGAATAATTGGCCGGTGCAATAAATACAAAGCTATGCTTGCGCGCACGCTCCCTCACCGCCTCTGCGTATACCTCGAAAGGTGGCATTACCGTCGAACCTATATGAATTTCGGACACTGCTCCAAAATTTATGCCTTTTTTTCTCTCGTAGTTTTTTTCCGTGCTGTTGCTATACGGGACGCGGTATGTGTGCTCGCGTATTCGTGTGTGTGTGTGTGTATGTTTTTTTTCGTAGGTGCCGACCGGGAAAGGAAGCTCGTTTACAGAAAATTATGGGCTCCTCTTTATTTGTTCCTATTACGCTTCCGCTTTAAAACCCGAACTTTATTGCAAAAAGTGGGGGGAAAAAAGATACGGTGTATAGCTTTACTTTTGGATTGAAAATACAGGCACCGATAAGCTTTCTATTTTTACAAACGTATTATCCACTGAGTATGTAAGTAGCATGTTTGTACAGTAAATTAGCTGCATTAATAATCTCATTACTTTTTATGACTATAATTTTAAGAGCCTCTATTATCAACTCCTTTTTTTGAATATGATGAAAAAAGTTTGTTACATTTTATATTACTCCTAAATTGAGAAACTGTATATCACGAAAGTTTTAATTTATTTACAAAAGGATTTTTTTTCAAAGTTTAAAATGTTAATTGAAATATTGAGATGTACAAATATTTTTAATACAAAAATTTATACGTATTTTTGTTAATATTACGGTTCAAACTTGAAAATGAGAAAAAGCAAAATAATGAATTATTTGACTGGGCGAGATGGTTACTAGCTGACTATGCTTGGCATGTACGAGTGTACTGATCCGTTTATTATCCGAGCTCAAAAAGAAAATTTATTATACACTTGTTGTTTATTTCACTGCGTAATAAAATACATAAACTTCTTGAGAGAAAGGTGAAAACGTTCGGAAAGTAGGGGTAAAAAAGTGGAAAGAATGGACCTTGGCAAGTTTTACGTTTGAGCATAAAAAGCGCGATACATATAGGTAAAGATATAGGAAATATTGAAGGTGCAAATATCTATAGTTTTACATTTTTTTATAATTGAGGAGAGAAAATTTGATATGCAATACTGGTGCTCACGGTATCGGAATACCTTTCCCGGTTTCCTCTTCCTTGGAGTCAGAGAGACTCATGAGAATCCCATTCGAAGTCTCAAGTGTCTTTAGGTTAGTGCGGAGAGAAATAGCGGCTCCGTACGTGCAGTAATCTTTTCTCGATCTTTCATTGCAGTCATGAGCCAGTAGCGTACACAGGTTCGCTAGCGCTTACACGATCTCACGCGATCTCACACGTACGAAGACACGTACGCACCTCGGTGGTGCCTTCCTTATCCGGGAGGTTCTCCTTCTTCTTCTCTTTCTCCTTCTCCTTCTCCTTCCCCTGCTTCTTCCACTGGTGCTCCTACGACTGCTACTACTACAGCTACTAGTGCTACTAGTGCTAGTACGAGCCATCTTGCCGTTCCTCCACTTCCTCGCGCCCCATCCAAGAGTAATAACGCAATATCGGAGAGAACTTGTAAGCTGCTTTCGCAGCTACTTTCCACGCTTCTTCCGTGCCGGACGAGCACTCGCTACCTTTCTTCCTCCCTCTCGATTTTCCTATCTTTCTCGCTTTAGTTCTCGAGGCCTCTCGTCCTTTTCCCCATTATTTATGGGGTCTTCGTGCCGAGCATACGTGGCCCATATGTATAGTCGGATCGGCAAGGGGAAAGGGAGACACAAGTATACACAGAGAGATAACGAGAGAGCGAGAGCGAGCGCGCGCTTGAGAAAGAGAGACAGAGACAGAGAGATCAAAGGTACGACTTATAGTCAGAGATTTAGCGGACCTAGCGCTGTACACATCTTTGACTGATTACAGCTGTCTCGCTTTGTAGTTGCATTTTTTTTCTTTAGTATATATTTTCGCATTTATTCGGAGATAGTCCAATTATTAAAGACTGTATTTTAATAACATTGTTGTTATATTTACTCGACCATCTATTTTATATCCAATATTTATTGTATATAATGTTTTGAAAATTAAAGTAATAAAAATGTATATACGCGCGTGTGTATTAAGCGGTTGTATCACCGTAATCCGTAAAATGATTATAACAACGTTTCGATTGGTTAAATTTTATAATATAATTCTTATGAGAGCGTTAAATGCAAAAGTATTAAGCTAATAAATTACTTTTTAATTCAAATGAAATGAATGCGTTTAATCCTTTTTGGAATTTATAATAATTCTTTGTAATATTAATAAAAATAAATCTTTGGAAATTTTTGATAAAATCAGATAAATTATAGTGTATATACGAAGGGAAATATCCAGAGTTGAATTAAAATTGTAAATATAAATTAAAGAAAATTAATAATTAATAATGATGTAAAAATTAGTTAGAAAAGTTGAAGCTGTTAATCGATTATGGAATGACAATTTACACTTTGCATCATTAATTTAAAGAGATTCATTAGGTTATTTCGCAGTATCCAAGTTGCAAGTTAAATTACAAATTGCATTTCGCAAGGGCAAGTTAAAGGTTGGAACGAAATCAAGTGTCGTCTGGATCTAGGAAGATGTACTTGGTCCTCTCCTTCGCGAAACTTGGTGGGCTCTGAGCTCAAGTGAACACATTCGCAAGTTCTTACCCATTGCCTCGGAGACGTCAAGTTACGGTTGACTGGCGTACCGCGGGAAAGCTCTCTACGATAGAGCAAGAGAACGAGCAGGATTGAGAGAAAGAGAGAGAGAGAGAGAGAGAGAGAGAGAGAGAGAGAGAAATGTAGAAAAAGAGAGAGGAAGAGACGAAGAGGCGAAGAGAGGAAGAGAGGAAGAGGGAAATCGCGTCGTCGACAGTTTGACAGAGGTATAAAACGGTTGGCACTTCGTTTAGTTACTTCGGAATATAGATAACCTCGATGTATCGTGTCGATATGCAAATGTTTCCACTTAAGCTGCCACGAATGGATTTTAAAGCTTTCTGCGAGTATAGTCCTGGTGGTATAAGCGCGGGTTCGAGGCGCAGGAGAGGAGAATTTATGGGCACTCCTTTAATGCATCATTTGCTACGCAAATATTTGCGGAAGTCTTATTTTTCGTCGGCGAAAAACAATTGGCTTACCTGGCATAAATCTTATCCACCTCCCTGCCAACATGAATTATTATTATTTTGCGCAGGATACTCTATAAGCGCCTCTTCGTCGAATAGGATTGTAGTCACCTTACACGCGCGCGCGCGCGCGCGCTCCCGTTCATTAAATTCAATCTTGTTTTTCGATTCTGGCACTTAAGTGATGCGTAACTACCGACAAATTGATATTAAATCACGAGGGTCTTTCAATTTAATTCTACAACCATAATTATACGACCTGTGTATTTTATCCTGCCATTCTTTTTATTTATAGTATCAACGAAATACGTATATTTTATGGATTAGTTAACACGAACGAATTCATAAAATACATTATCGATAAATTGAATTTTTAATCAACCTAACTATATTGTACACAAACATTAGATGCCAATAAAAGCCGATTCTTGGATTAACAGATATTTATTCCAAGTGAATATTTTATTAAAAACTAATGTTACATTCATACAAGTTATTCGATACTCTCAATATTTCACACACAGAATTGATTAGTTTACAGTTTTTCACTAAGCGTACAACATTTCTAAATATATTTCTAATATATTATATGAATTACAGAATGCACGATAACTTCATAAATTCCCTCATGTTTTATATTAAAGAACATTGATTTTACATTATCATAATGATAGGTTAATAAAATTTAAATAAAAATATAATACGTATTTATCTAAATATAATGAACAAAGTATTAATTGAAGAAACGTTTGTCACTTTGCTACAAAATAAAGATCAAATTACATAAATATAGAATAACTTTGTATTATGTGCATACAACTAACTTACAATTAACATGTTAGAATAATTTACCTTAAGCATATATGTATATTAAACTATAATTACGAAAATGCAAATCTTTAGAAACTGAACGTAAATTAATTGAACGAGAAAATTGCAACCAAGTAAATTTTACCAAAAGGAAAGTTCATCGGATGAAAAATTCATTGAAAAGAAAATGTTACAACTGGAAAATTCAGCAAAAAGTAATTTCAATAATAAAATTTTCCTCTCCTCGAATTTTTCTCGTTTCATTATCTTGAAATCAATGTTCTCTACCTTTTATTTTCAGTAAAGCATGGAACATTCACTTTTAATAAAATCAATATTGTAAACGTAGAGGTTATTATTACTTTTACTATTATTAATAAGGAACAATATTAATTTGGAGATCTAAAGAAGATATTTAAAAACAATAACTATACAAAAATTAATGTATATATTAAAAAACAATAAACTAGATTTAAGAACTGTTTACTTTCGAAAAATAAACACAAAGTAAGAATAATGTTGACACAGGATAGTATTAAAAATTGTTATGTATATAATATTAATAAATAATTAATAATTCTTCTGAAACATAATGTATACAAAGTCAGAATCTCCGGATAAAATTCATCGTGCTAGTACCATTACACTTACAATTTTCTTACAAATAGTATAACTAGTTGAAGGGGATGCATACTGTTGGAAATAAATAACAATTATTAAAATTTTATAAAAATAAACTTTTCTAATAACTTGACAGGAAGTTTGTTAAACATCCTCATCTAAGGCTCAAATATTCATTATATAAGTAATTTTGTTCCGTTTTTCTAAACGTTTTTAAAATATAAAATAAAATATAACTCAGTATAGTATAATAAAATTAGTGAATGTATTTAAATATTAAATGCATAGACTTATATATAAAACTGTAACTACAATAAGTTGAAAAAATTTACACATTTCATTTTTGGTTCAGCAGTTCCAAGTAGACTTTACCGCAAGTGGCTTTTCACGAAGATAATGGCCATCGAAGGAATATTTGGATGGTTTACTATAATAAATGGGCATCTGGATCTTTTACAAGAATTTTTAACATAATATATATATATATTCCTTAATTTCAAATGTCCAACTAATTTTTTTTTTTTTAATTAATTAATTTTTTTGTAAAACTTAATTTTTATGCACTTATAATAATTGTTATTTATTTCAATACCTAACCAGGATGTACCCTCTTAATTTTAGTCTTAATAAAATTAAAAAGAAATTGCACAAAGACGTACCAAATTTTATGGAGTAATTGGAAATTATGCGAAGATATCATGTTACTAGATTAATTTAAAATACTTATATATTTTATTATACCGCTGAAGAAAAATTAAATAAAGAATAATAATGACAAATTCTTGCTTGTCTACCAGCACTGATGCCGTCATGGAGGATATTTTAAACATCCCATGTGAAAAAAAAATATAAAATTTACATAAAAAATATATCAAGTAAGTACTATATAATTTTTATAAAGTTTATATAATGGAATGGTTCTATATAAACTTTATAAAGCTTTTATATATTATATGAAAATTGAATATATATACAAATAAGAAATACAAGTTTTTTACAATTTATTTATAAATCAACTTATTTTTTTTCATACAAATTAGCAGTCAAACATAAATAATTATTAATCCGTACAAGTTTTCCTTTGATACATTCTACTGGAGAAATATATAAACAATGTGTTTCACGAAATGGAATAATATAATTAGAAAAATCTATATTAATGTTTGAAATTTTGGCATTTGTGGATCATTTACAAGTCGTCGAATTAAAGCAACTAAATTATAATCAATTTTCAAAAAATATAACACTGATCCAAATGTTGAATCGCCAAAATAGACATAAAAATTGTTTCTCTTTTTTTGTTTTTTATACATTTCTGATGTTATTATTGTTGAGAAAATCTTTATTCTTGTGAATATTTTTATAGAATCTGAGCAAACATTATTCAATAAGCAGTATCTTTCTATAACTGAAAGTTCGTTTTCATTAAATTGTAATTTGTATGTTTTTCCAAGAGTTTTAATAATGTTTGAATCATCACTTCTTCTTTTTTTAAACATGTAATCAAATACTTCCATCGTTTAATTACCAAGTTATGAGAAAATTTGTTGTCACTCCCAAAAATGCATAAACAAAAGGCAGTAGCATTTCCTTTCAGAGGCTGCGCCATTATAACATACGCTAAGCTTGATTTGCGTCCGGTTTCGAAATAATTCACAATATTTTTTAATGACGTAGCTTTGTACGTATTTATTACGGGCATTCCATCTGCATCAACTGGTAGAACAAAACCTACAAACCTGATTCGATTTAGCATCGTACTGAATTTTACTGGTTACCCTTGTGGCGTCCTCACTTAACCAAACTACTAATGGTAAATTTTTAGATAACAAAAAGGTTTTCAATTCTTTAGTTCTGCACGCCCCTTCTGTTACAATGCACGATGACGAATTAATATAACGACTTATGCTGCTTGGTGATGGAAGCGGTAAGTTAGCATAAAGGGTTTCATAACACATTCTACCACCTAAGGTAAATAAATACGTTGCAAAAAGTTTTATTGATTCATCATGTACGGAGCCATGCTTTTTTTATTTGACTTATTAACAGCGGCATTCATAAGTTTTTGTAAAAAGCTACTTTTGGAAGACGAGTGCAAATCAGAAATATTATTTACAGAATTAGTTTCTTTTTTTTCTAAAACTGCATTTAGCGTTTCTAAGAGGTACATATTCTGCTTTATTACTGCTGATAATTTATCTAAAAGTGGCATGTACTGAGTAATTCTAGTTTGGTTTGCATCTAAGGAAGATAACATCTTCCTTCTACGAATGTCCGATCTTGAAGGTTGTATTTTATATTCGCGAACAGTTGAAATATTTTTATCGGAATAGCCTGTTCGGTAACTATCCCGATTTAAAATTCCCCCGAATTTTCATTAAGTATTTTAAACGATTCAAATACAAGTGAAGATGTCGAATCAGTAGATATAGCATTACTACTAACGATTTCGGAAGTATCAAGCGTAAGTACATCCGCATTTTCTTTTTCTGCAATATTTAAATTGCCTGTCAGATCTGCGTTGTTCGGTTGATTTTCATTGAATGTTTCTAAATTAGTTACCGACTTAGTAAATTTTAATATAGAGCTAGATTTAGATATTTTAGATTTTTTGTTTACCTTTTTGTCTGTTTTTTTATGGGTAAGTATATGTCTTTTTATATTCGATATTACCCATCTATCGGATTTTCCGTTTGTATCGTGACATTTTGTAATTTTATTTACATTTGCACAAACAGAACATTTTACTTTCGCTATGTAACTAAAACCTTGGGAGGTACCCTCGTCATTGTACTCTTCGTTAATCGATACATCAATTTCAATCGCTTTGGTTAATAAATTATACACTTCGCTTTTATAATCATTTTTATTTTCTTCTTTGTAAAGATACTTTTTTAGCATTTGCACTAATTTAATTCGTTCAGCTTCAACGTCCATTATTGAAAAATTGTTTCCTACTTTTTCTCCTAATACTGTACTTTTATTACTTTTAATGTTCTGGGACATACTACGTTTTTTATTTCTACTTTCTTCAAATATCCAAAAAATTTCAGGCTTACTAAGAGTGTATTTTACTAAATCTTTTATCAAAAATTTATCACCGATCATAAAACTAAATTTATCAGGAGCTTTATAAAAAGATCCATAAAAAGATTTTAAATCCTCTGATGTATCGAGCATTATGTGCATAGAAGAACGTGCAAAAATTTCTAATTCGTTAATAGTTTCATCCGTAATATTTTTGAATGTCGTTGGTTTATCTAAGTTACTCAACTTACAAATATTTTTAATGTAGCTGGGAATACTAATTTTGTTGTCTCTTTCCAATACATCCCAAAAGTAATTTACTGGTACAGCTGTTGGTGTAATAGTAGAGTCGTTCGCACTGCTACGGGACTGCACATCGAGCTGTATACTTGGTTGATTATTCGTTTTCTCTCTTGAAGCATCCATAGATTCAGCCATTGTATTTAAGAGTATGCTTCGGAGTGTGCTTGATCCAAGATCTTTTTATCCTCAGTACGTGCAATAACTAGAAGCACGATACAATATAAATACCCACAACTTAATTAGTCGAATTGATAAATAAATCTTATATAAGAAATGAATAGTGACTTACCAATGTTATAAAGATATTCGAACCAGTCGTAATATGTAATAATTATTCAACTACTCAAAGTAATAATTATACGTTTGCGTCTGCACTCCACGAGTGAAGAAAAGCAACTGACACTTTTTTGTGGAATCGATTTTACTTGACGAATTTCCGAGATCTCGCACGTAGAGCAACTAAACCGACCTCGCGCCATCCAAAACAAACCCGCAGGTTCGAACGATGTGTTTCTGAGAATCTCCGCTCGACGCACCGATCCGGCTGTCTAGCGATTTCGCGATTGCACTTATCACAAGTGATTTCACCGATTTCTTTAATTGAATACATGAAATTATTTTTGGATGATTATTTCTGATTTCACTTAAAATTAAACCGATTTCGAACACAGGTGCTCGACTGATTTCAATAGTGGATAGCTCCTCGGATTATCGTTTACAGCTGCACGAGCTTGGGCATACATCCGTTCTTTAGTTCGGAAAATAGGTTCATTATTGGGAGATGAACAATAAACTCTATTAAAACCTGATCCAGTTTTGCAAGTTTCACCTTGATGCTCGCAAAAGGTGCAACCAAATTCTCCGTTGTATTTCATTATATTTTGAACTACAGCTCTAGCAGGAGCATCCAATGTAGCAACAGGAGCAATTACTTTACTAAGAAAAAGATTACCCTCATTGTCTTGCCTTTTTTACCTTCTTCGCTTAACTTCTTCAATGATTCGACAAACGGATATAAAAATGAATTCATTGTCGGTTTTTTAATAGTATTGTAATATATTCCACAAACAAACTGATAATTTCGACGATTTTCATGATGAATATTAAAAATCTGTGCTTGTATTAACCAAATTTGTCCATTTGAACTGTGAGTAAATGGTACTCCATCGGTGTTCCATAATAAACACAAATCATATTTATTTCGAATTATTTCACTTCTAAATGATTGATATTTTTTCGCCGAAGTTATGTCATCGATATTATTAATCACCTTTAGATTCATAGCAATCTTGAAAATCGTCAACTAATTGTTTTAAATTTCTGCATTCAAAAGCATGTTTTATTGCTGAATGTAAATTATATTCAATAAATAATCCAGTAATATTAATACCACTACAATTTGTACATTTTAAAATACGTGGCTGCACATCCCAATCAAACAAATATTCATTACAATCTTCACAAAAACGATGTCTTTTAATTATCTTTTCATCTTTTGGCAATATTGAATCAATATATTTCACTAAAAAGTGCTTCTAAAAGAAATCTATAAGTTTTAGTAAACCATACAAGGATTTTTTTTTCAAGAACTGGTGTTTATAAAAATCTAATATTTGAAAAATTGCTTCTCCTACAGTTATATCTGTATGATTATATAACTTGCTATCAAATATATTTGCCTGATTATCCTCAAACAGTAATTCATCACTACTATCTGACTCGAAAACTTCACTATTTAAAGAGTCCATGGACGGATAAGATGATAAAGAGATTAAACTTTCTTCCTCTTCGCTTTCGTCTTCAACATTCTATTAAAATATGAATTAATATTAACAATAACAAAATGAAAATTATTTCCAATTTTATAAGATTATTTTCACTGCATTTGTCTAATAGTCTCAAGTATTTTTATGAATTTAAATTAAAATTTATTTAAAAAACTTAAATTATAAAAAATTAAGATTATTTTATTTAATAATAAATCAGTCTATTTTTTTTATTTACTAATTTTTTTAACAGTTTTAAACAATTTTTTTTTAATTTAATGTAAAAACTTTAAAAATAACCTCAAATTCTATGTTATAGTCTTGATCAAGGTTTTCATTATTCTGATTGTAATTATCGTGTCGTTGAGCCACATGCAGTGCTTCTAATCTTCTCAATCGACGCAGTGTGGTTGCAGGCACCTCTCCTATCTAAAGACATTTTTTGTACTTTTGAATTCAAAGATAATGTTTAATTATGTGTGCATTTTAATTTTAAGCAATTTAATTATATCCAAATATTGCATAATAACGTATTCAAAATAAACAATTTTAAAGTTAATGAGCATATTGACAGAAATATAAATAATATACAGGTTCTATTTCATTTTACATTCTATTACATTTAAAATACGAACCTTGTGGAAATTTCTTTTGTATGCATGGTACCTATACGTAATCCTTTGCTAAATCGAACACTTTTTAAAAGTTCTTGGTTATTGATTTAGTTTTTGAAATACGTATGTATGACAGATTTATAATAATGCAACTTCATTCTGTCTGTTCATCTATTGTTTGGAAAAAATTAATGTTATAAAGTTAGGTTGTTTGCTAACAATTTGACGTGAACGATTTAAGATTTCAGTTGACTTTAAAAAAAATTTGCGAATATAATAGACGATGGACGAATTACAATATTTGCTTGAGAGTAGTGAGAACGGCATATCATTTACAATCGTTTATGAGAGCTCTATATTAAAGAATAATAGTGAGCAATTATTGAAAATTGGAGATAATGTGAAGTATTTGTGGCCTGAAAATAAGAAAACTCAACAAAAGTATTCAGGCAAAATATTAGAAATCTCAGGTTAGACACTTTTTTATTCTATAGATAAAATGAACAAATATTGCTATAATTAAGATAACTTTTATTTGGTATTTAAGTCTTTATATTTTAAAAAATGTACATTAACTGTATATTATAAACTTTATTATTTTTAGTGAGTGAAAATTATTTATTGCATCAGATGGATGTATATAAGGAAGAATATCAGAAAAAAATAAAAGAAAAAAGAGCAAGAAAAACAAGAACTACAAATGTTGTAAGGAAAGGATTACCGCAAATAAAGGTGCGTTAATTAATTTAAAAATACTTTTTAAAAACTTATAAAACATATTTAATTTAAATAAGATTACATTTTATTAGAGACAACTTGATGAAAAAATTTTAATAGAAATGGATGATCAAATAAGTTTAAAAAAGTATAAACATAATGACTTATCGATGGGCAATTCTAAATCTAAACAAATATCAGTTTCTACTGGGAATTTTTCGAATGATATAGATCTAGACAATCCCAGACCAAGTACATCTAAAAACATAAATCAATTTGGGACTTCAACAAATTGGATATTTGACGAGATAAAGAACATCAGATCCTATGCAGATGCATGCACTGCTGCAATAGTATCGCTTCAAGATAATTTCGACTTTATGAACAAAGTAAAAAAAACAAATTATTTACAAATATTATATGATTTATTTTACAACAGATTATTTTAAATTGGATAATATTTTCTTTCATAATTTTTATCAACTTCATTTTTAACTAATTAATGTTTAAGTTTGTATTTAGAAATGTAGTGAGATAAGTTTTAGTATTTACTCATGTCAATATTAAAGGACTGCAACTTAATTTATTAAAATTATTAAAAAAGATTATATTTTAGGTTACTTAACTATATTGATTATTTTGTTTAACAATGTATAAAATAAAAAAATTCATAAATATTATTCACATCTTTGTCAACTACTCAATGTCCTATTTGTAAAAATCTGCAACATTAGTTGTAACATTTTTAAATTTTTAATATTTTATTTTAATCATTGTTTTTTGTGCAATTGTGTTTATAGCGACTAGAATATCTTCAAAATATTACAAGTCAGTTGTAACAAGGAATTGCCTTGTTCCTTAAAATTAACAGGCTCATTTTGTAAATCAAATGCGATTAACGACGAATCCAGCCAATATTATAATAATAATAAATTTGTACTTGAATCAGCACACAAATCTAATACGGTTTGAGATTTAAATTGAAACTAATAATAATATTATAGTACCAAACGTAAATAATTCAATTAATTTATTTCGTAGATGAAAAATAGTACTTCAAGACGTTCATATATTTTGTTACCAATTGATGATGAATTTTTCGAAAAAAAGAAAGAAAATAAAATTACTGTAAAACTAAAAGATGAAAATACTGATATAAAGGTTTGAAAAATTGCTTCTCCTACAGTTATATCTGTATGATTATATAACTTGCTATCAAATATATTTGCCTGATTATCCTCAAACAGTAATTCATCACTACTATCTGACTCGAAAACTTCACTATTTAAAGAGTCCATGGACGGATAAGATGATAAAGAGATTAAACTTTCTTCCTCTTCGCTTTCGTCTTCAACATTCTATTAAAATATGAATTAATATTAACAATAACAAAATGAAAATTATTTCCAATTTTATAAGATTATTTTCACTGCATTTGTCTAATAGTCTCAAGTATTTTTATGAATTTAAATTAAAATTTATTTAAAAAACTTAAATTATAAAAAATTAAGATTATTTTATTTAATAATAAATCAGTCTATTTTTTTTATTTACTAATTTTTTTAACAGTTTTAAACAATTTTTTTTTAATTTAATGTAAAAACTTTAAAAATAACCTCAAATTCTATGTTATAGTCTTGATCAAGGTTTTCATTATTCTGATTGTAATTATCGTGTCGTTGAGCCACATGCAGTGCTTCTAATCTTCTCAATCGACGCAGTGTGGTTGCAGGCACCTCTCCTATCTAAAGACATTTTTTGTACTTTTGAATTCAAAGATAATGTTTAATTATGTGTGCATTTTAATTTTAAGCAATTTAATTATATCCAAATATTGCATAATAACGTATTCAAAATAAACAATTTTAAAGTTAATGAGCATATTGACAGAAATATAAATAATATACAGGTTCTATTTCATTTTACATTCTATTACATTTAAAATACGAACCTTGTGGAAATTTCTTTTGTATGCATGGTACCTATACGTAATCCTTTGCTAAATCGAACACTTTTTAAAAGTTCTTGGTTATTGATTTAGTTTTTGAAATACGTATGTATGACAGATTTATAATAATGCAACTTCATTCTGTCTGTTCATCTATTGTTTGGAAAAAATTAATGTTATAAAGTTAGGTTGTTTGCTAACAATTTGACGTGAACGATTTAAGATTTCAGTTGACTTTAAAAAAAATTTGCGAATATAATAGACGATGGACGAATTACAATATTTGCTTGAGAGTAGTGAGAACGGCATATCATTTACAATCGTTTATGAGAGCTCTATATTAAAGAATAATAGTGAGCAATTATTGAAAATTGGAGATAATGTGAAGTATTTGTGGCCTGAAAATAAGAAAACTCAACAAAAGTATTCAGGCAAAATATTAGAAATCTCAGGTTAGACACTTTTTATTCTATAGATAAAATGAACAAATATTGCTATAATTAAGATAACTTTTATTTGGTATTTAAGTCTTTATATTTTAAAAAATGTACATTAACTGTATATTATAAACTTTATTATTTTTAGTGAGTGAAAATTATTTATTGCATCAGATGGATGTATATAAGGAAGAATATCAGAAAAAAATAAAAGAAAAAAGAGCAAGAAAAACAAGAACTACAAATGTTGTAAGGAAAGGATTACCGCAAATAAAGGTGCGTTAATTAATTTAAAAATACTTTTTAAAAACTTATAAAACATATTTAATTTAAATAAGATTACATTTTATTAGAGACAACTTGATGAAAAAATTTTAATAGAAATGGATGATCAAATAAGTTTAAAAAAGTATAAACATAATGACTTATCGATGGGCAATTCTAAATCTAAACAAATATCAGTTTCTACTGGGAATTTTTCGAATGATATAGATCTAGACAATCCCAGACCAAGTACATCTAAAAACATAAATCAATTTGGGACTTCAACAAATTGGATATTTGACGAGATAAAGAACATCAGATCCTATGCAGATGCATGCACTGCTGCAATAGTATCGCTTCAAGATAATTTCGACTTTATGAACAAAGTAAAAAAAACAAATTATTTACAAATATTATATGATTTATTTTACAACAGATTATTTTAAATTGGATAATATTTTCTTTCATAATTTTTATCAACTTCATTTTTAACTAATTAATGTTTAAGTTTGTATTTAGAAATGTAGTGAGATAAGTTTTAGTATTTACTCATGTCAATATTAAAGGACTGCAACTTAATTTATTAAAATTATTAAAAAAGATTATATTTTAGGTTACTTAACTATATTGATTATTTTGTTTAACAATGTATAAAATAAAAAAATTCATAAATATTATTCACATCTTTGTCAACTACTCAATGTCCTATTTGTAAAAATCTGCAACATTAGTTGTAACATTTTTAAATTTTTAATATTTTATTTTAATCATTGTTTTTTGTGCAATTGTGTTTATAGCGACTAGAATATCTTCAAAATATTACAAGTCAGTTGTAACAAGGAATTGCCTTGTTCCTTAAAATTAACAGGCTCATTTTGTAAATCAAATGCGATTAACGACGAATCCAGCCAATATTATAATAATAATAAATTTGTACTTGAATCAGCACACAAATCTAATACGGTTTGAGATTTAAATTGAAACTAATAATAATATTATAGTACCAAACGTAAATAATTCAATTAATTTATTTCGTAGATGAAAAATAGTACTTCAAGACGTTCATATATTTTGTTACCAATTGATGATGAATTTTTCGAAAAAAAGAAAGAAAATAAAATTACTGTAAAACTAAAAGATGAAAATACTGATATAAAGGTTTGAAAAATTTTATAAATTTTAGTATCATAATTTTAAAAGATATAATAAATGTAATGTAGTATATTGTATATATTATTTAATATTTAGTCGCGTACACCATCGCCTTTACTATGTGCATCACCATTACAATCAGATTCTCCTAACTTGTCAAGACACTCGCAACGCAAGCTCAGCATTTATATAAGTTCGGATGATGATGAAGATGTAGAAGCAATTCAAAATCCGGAAGCAGTAAGCATCGTAATATAATATTAAAGTTAATATTATCTCTTATCTTTAAAAGAAGACTAAAACTGAAAAAGATTTGAACTGTCGTGAGGTGAATACAAACAGTCAAGAGGATAAGGAGAAAAAGAAATGAATGAACATTCACATGATAACTCTTCAATTTGGACCTTAAAATATTTTCATGCAGATAAAGAGAACAATGTACAAAATGCTTTATTATAATTAAAAGATATAATTTTATATCGTGTAATATTATTAAATCAGCATTTATTTTACAGGTAATTGAACTTGTTCATGGCTCAAATATTTTTGTAAATGCATAGGCCCTTAAGAATACCATTACTAATAGTGGTCGACAAACTACTTTGGCCAGAGCTTTATTAGACTGTGTTTTTACAGAAGAAGCACTATTAAAATGCTCGATTAGAGGGAAAAAAGCCTACGGTAAAGGATCGACCGCAGACGTCAGACCTGGGCTTCATGGAGGTGGAGTGGATGCAATATTAAGTAACGCTATTAAATAATAAAAAATTATACAACAAATACAATTTAATCATTTTATTCGCACAATATAAAAATCTAATATTTTACAGCTTATTCACGGCGATATGCAGAAAAACATAAGTGGGAAATAAAGGATAGATCCACAGTTATTGCAAGCTTAAGACAAAAATCAATAGAACTAAAGGATAAGAAAATTATGAACACCAAAAATTAATTATAAAATATTATTTGTTATTTAGTTATACATTATTTCTTTTTTTTATTATTATATTAATTAATTCATCTAAAACCCAAAATAGTTATTAAAATTTGAATTCTACTTACTAAATCAATAAGAATTTATATAAATATAATTATAAATTAATTTATAAATAAGTTAATTTATAAATTAAAATTACACGACTTAAAATATAAAATTTGTATTCAATTTTTATATATTATATATTATATAAAAACTTTATAAAGTTTATATAGAACCATTCCATTATGTAAACTTTATAAAATTTATATAATATGTACTTGATATATTTTTTATATAAATTTTATATTTTTTTTTCACATGGGATATAAGTTCTAATACAACTAACAAGGAGAGGACCAACCCTGCGGGAAATGAATCTTTACCAAGCTCTAGGATATTTTTTCTACTATAAAAATATGAAGCAAGCCGGAGTTATAGAATCTAATGCCCTTTCTTACCATAGATATAAGCAAATAACAAAAAATCTCGCCAAAAATATTCTTAACTTTGATTGTAATCCGGAAACGAGTAAAGATATACATTCAAACTTAAGTTCAGAAGAAAACTGAGATCGAGTAGATAAATTATGAAAAAAAGGAACTCAAATATCTTAATTTAGTCAAAAGTTTCCATTCTATGGAAAAAGTCTAATAAATTTAAATTTATTACATTTGTAAAAGATGAATGAGCCACAATAATTTTTTCGTAACAAATCCACTAAACTAGCGTTGTACAAGTATTTATCGATTTTTAAATAATCTCACAATATTTGGTCTAGTCAGCTTATTGTATCTTCTGTTTAATTCATGAAAGCTAAATACTGAAAAATTTGTGGAAAAAGTAAGTAATATTATAATGTAGTGTCATAAAGGAGAATGCCCGTGAAACATATTAAAGTTCTGTCTATGTATATTAAAAATTTGTATATATATACATTTAATGTGAAAAATGCAACTTTAACGGATATATGTGACTTTTCCCTACATTTACCAAAATCTTTTTTCGATAATTGAATATTAATATTACGATTAAAAGTACACGATAATGCATCATTTGCAAGTTCCCGGACATTCCCATACATGTGGGTGTTCTCTTTATATTACAGTGTTTCGATAAAGAACCTGAAACTGTCAAAAATAGAATAACATGCAATTACTTTAAATATAAATAAATCGGTAGGAAACGCATAATATGGAAAACGTTAGGAAATGACAATGGTTAATTGGAGAAACTCAGTCGTGTGAGTAACTAAAATAATTCCGAATTTCCAGGTATTCCTGATTCATTTTCATCATTAGGAACAACCAAAGGAAAAGTTTCTCGTGTGGAGATATAGCGAAAAGCGCACGATGATAACAACGATAATGCCGTAATAATACGATAAATCACCCGGACGATTCCGCGTATTGTAGGGGGTAGGAGGGTCGGAGGAAAAGGAGCGAGGGTGGTCAAAACAAACATTTGGAGTCGCCTGCTGCGGCGGCGCATGTGCGGAAGTGAAATTAATTCACAGCATAACCATGAAAGGCGAACTTTAGGCGAGCATAATGGCACGAAGTACAATTTACGTCGCGAACGCAGGGCGCACCGCGCGGCGCTCTCGCGTCTTGAAGCCGTCGCGGCGTGGCCGCGGGCGCACACACATACGCGCGCTTACTCGAGAAGACAGAGATGGAGCTCGTACGTGTCTGAAAATATAGAAGCGAGGGGAGGTACGGAGGTACAGGGTCGGGCACCCAGCCACACACAGAGACGGACGCACACGAGCACAGAGGGTCGAGAAGGAGAGAGATAGAGAGTGAGGTGTAAATCCGATTCCCGGCGCGGGCCGACGGCGACGCGACGCCAACAGCGTCGCACACGTTCTAGCCGTGCATCATCCCCCGGTCCGGTAACCACAAGTCACTATCCTCGCGACCGCGATATATCGCCTTGCTCTCGGCTCCGCTCTCCGGTACCGCATTCATGGTTCCGCACACCGACGAGAAACGAGGAATGGGAGAATCGGTCGGGGATGCGCGACGCTTACCC
The DNA here is from genome assembly GCA_026168455.1 of Theocolax elegans. Taxonomy (NCBI): domain Eukaryota; kingdom Metazoa; phylum Arthropoda; class Insecta; order Hymenoptera; family Cerocephalidae; genus Theocolax; species Theocolax elegans. Next base: position 38,444,578 of record CM047430.1, on the reverse strand, counting down.
CAGTCGATACGCTCTCTCGGTTTCTTATCGGTTCGCAGACCGGCTATCCCATACCCAGAGACTCCTGTCTCACAATTTATCGCAGTGTCGTGCGTCAGGGATACGTGTGTACCTCCCTCGCTCCTCCTCTCCCTTCCTTCCCGCAACTTTGAATGCGCGCACATGGCTATTGAATGGGGAATTGATAAGGAACGACGAGACGCGCTTTTCCTTTGATTCTCTCTTTTTTTTCTCAAACTTCGAACCTAAATCTATGGGTTCTACCGCAGTTTTGACAAAGTATTCGGTTCTCGTGGTCCACCACCCCTTGTAAACTTGGCTAGGCTACTCCATCCTAAACTCACTCTCGAATTTACGTGAAACTCATTCCCTCATTCCCTCATTCTTGAATTCTTCGTCAACTTTTCTTCCCTTCTTCTTAACTTCCTTATAACTTAACTTTATTTTAAGAACCAAACACGCATTAGATATTGTTTAGTAATAGATACACAAATTGTTCGAAGAATTATAGTAACAATTAATATATTTCTATTGAATTTGATTACACAATTATGAAACTTTTTTGTACACTGCAGTCCGTACTTTCATTACTATGCAATGTACTAAATTTTATAACACTTTTTTCTCCGTATACTATAAATAACGCCAAATATTTTTGAAAATTTTGGACAAGTATACACGTTTATTTTTACCAATCTTTAATAATACTCATAACATACTGAATATATAACCTACTGAATATTTTACACTTATTATAACTCATTGAATACTTTATATGCTTAAAAAATACTAATACATTACATTTCTTATTTTAATAACATCAATAATGGAAGAATACAAAGTTATTGTTGTATATCGAACAAAAATATAATAATAAAAAATTAAAATATTAGTACATTAATTTTTGGTATATAAATCTAATATATACAATTGTAGGGTTCATAACCTACCCTATGTCGATTTTAGTCGATTTTAGTCAATCTTGGTTCGAAGATACGGACCTTAAATTACGAATCTCGCACTCTAACCATCGAGCTAACGTCCGCTATACGATGCACCGCCGCTTATATTAGTCGAGGCGTCTTATCGCGCACTGGATCTTTCTCATACACCTAAGTCACGCAGCGATACGCGTAACAATCTAAACGTACATCACCCTCGAGAAAATCAAGAATGTTTAAGAGTCTGTTTATAGATATTACAAGTTACAAGAAGATTATTTTAACTTCAGAAAACGAATTTTTTTTTAAACTGTGAAATATGATTCTTCGACCAGAACAAAAAGACCCGTGTTTTGGGGTTTTTTTCTAGCAGGATATATATAGAAATAAAGTTATTTGACATTTTTGAAAAATCTGGGGAAAGGTGACTCGATGAAAACATAAATAACTCGAACTCGATACAACTTTTTATTTTCATTTAATAACGAAAAAAACTTAAATCAAGGATTTTAATACTAAGTTAAGTTCGCTAAAATAGTTCATACGGTTCGAAAGTTATGTTTTATGGAACATAGGTTGAAAAAATTAGATAAAAATTAATAAATACATTCGATTAAAATTTAATGTAAAATATGTAACTATTTGTCAACATAACCTTTGAATCGTTAGGCTATATATAAATATACAAAATTTCAAACAATTAAATACAACTTGAATTATTTTTGTTTTTGTTAAATCTCTTTTCCCCTATACTTTTTGTAAAAAAGATAATTCGGATGATTCTTAAAATCCCTATCTCACCAGAGATTCAGTAATTTATTATATTTGTACTAATTCTGTTATTTTGAAGAATTTCGTCATATTGTTTATTTAATTTTAATTTTTCCAAATTATAAATGTATTTTTTATATTATAAAATGTATAGCTGCTATAATGTACTTATTATGAAAACGAAATATGAAACGTTTTTACTTATATAAATTATTCGAACAATAGTTTTACTGAATAGTTTTTAAAATTTCTATACATATACACAATATTAATATATTTTAAAATCTATAAGACAACTAATACTTCGAACATATTAGACAACATCAAAAAATTTTGCTATCAAATAGTTGGTCATGTATGTCATTAAATTTTTAAATTAAATTGTGGACAGAAATAAATTATCAGCGGTGTAAAATGTGAATAAGTAGATAGAAGCATCTGGCATGAATATAATTAATATATATATATATATATATATATATATTTACTTGGATATGTTACAATGTTTTACCTACTAAATATAAGTATTATTTATTTATAATACTATATCAGTATGTTGAATGAACCTTTTTAAATTTTAACTTGTACTAAAGATACCACTGTAGTTATTGATTAATTAGAAATATTAATTGAATTTATATTTTTACTTTGTGAGTGTGCTTACAAATGAGTAGTCGATTATACTAGGTCATTTATAATTAAATTTGTTACTTAAAATTATTCTATTTAAATTACACATTTATATATGATCGAAAACGAAATATGTCCATCAGTTAGAAATTTAATAGATACAAGTGATAATTTAATACCAATATTTAGCACTTAAATATTTCGAATTATAAGTTTCTACATGTGCATATTGCTATGTATTTAAATGTGTGTGTGTGTGTGTACAATGTTAATATAAATCGTTAGTCTAAAATTTGGCATTTAAAATACAAAACTGTGGGGATAAAATTTAATAATGAATTTAAAATGAAAAATGATAATATTAATATAACGTCATTCAAAGTTTTAATTTAAACGACTTAATACTGGTATATTCATGAATTTATCTACTTAATAAATAATTCATAAAATTAATGAGAAATATAATAATAAAGGATCAAAAGAATGTGAAGAAATTATCACGAATGATTGCCTTGGGAATTAATATATAATGACGGAGATATTGCTCCGTTTGTTATATAATATTATGTTATACCTACATATGGAGTTAACTGGATGTCAGACCCAAATTATAGAAATCTACACTTGTCAACCCAAAAATTATATTTAAAATATTGAATTAAAAATCTGAAGAAATTTATACCGATAGCATAAAGCAGAAGAGAGGTCGCAAAAAATAACTATTTTAAGAACAAAATTATTTGTAGTAATAATTGAATAAACAAAATTTTGGCCGGTTTAAATTAATTAGTGATTTAAAAATCAGAAAATATTTGGATGCTTCGAACTTTCAATACCTTTAGTTCATTAGAGTATTAAAATAATTTCGATTCGCACGTTAAAGCCTCGACGAAGGCTGTTATTTCACTGAAATTTCAAACAGTTTTTCAAGATTAAATCTATTATTTGTCGAATTTATTAGAAACATTTCGGGAATCGGGATGTCGAATGCATAATATGAAAATTGCTGGCTTCGGAAATATCGATAAAAGTCTTATATTTAATTTCTATTCAGTTTATTCAATCTAACTGTACCATCGAAGAGCAATTAATTAGAATTCAATCGGTTCGCTGGGTCACTATAAGACTAGAAATAATGGTGGGCTTTCAACTTTACATATGTCCGATTTTCGGATAAATACCCTTTGTCTTTCCCATCGGATAATGCATTTTCCAGCGAGGAGGGATGATTTTTCATCTACATATCTCGCAGCTATCGGCCGGTTCGATGAAATACGAGAATTCTCGTGGCGAGGTTGACATTAATCAAATTCAGTATAGAGAAACAAAAATTAAAGGAAGGCAAAAGTCAATATCGTAATTATACCAAGTCTCGAACGAAGAAGGAAAGAGTATAGGTACTTTCGTACAATGTCGTATAATTTTCTTACCGAATGGTGTCATTTACCCGGTGAAAATTGAGTCATATGCCTTTTCGGAGGTAGGTTACCCTCCCAAGTCTACCGACATCCCAACATTATCCTTTTATACCCCGCTCTTCCGCGTCTACTTCTCACATTCTCCATCTTCCTAACTGTCTCCAACCATACCAGGCCATCTCCACCCGCATTCATTCTCATTACACCTTTTTCTTACTCCGCCACTCTCTCTCTCTCTCTTTATTTAATGCCTCTCTTATTCAACCCTTTGTTTTCTACGGCACACTCTTTTTCCTTTTCCTCGCCACGGGTCGTTATATAAAGCACATTTCTTGCTATCCTCGGCTTCATTGTACCATCGAGTACATTTTCCTCCCCAGGCGACGCCTTCATAATATAATATTAGGGTCTGGAGAATAGGGAAGGTCAAGTGCGAATACTCACTCTCCGTATAATATCCCGGATGCTTAAAGGGATACCTAAATTCGCAAGCACCAGAATGGTATATTTGCGCATAACACACACTCACACGCGCGCGCGCGGGCGCAAATGTGGTCAACCCTCCGTCCCACCACCATCACCACCACCTCCACAAAGGTAGCTTTAGCAAAGGATCAAAAAGCAAGTGGCTGCCTCGCCTCGCGCGCTGTATATACGCGTCTCTTCCCTTACGGAGGGGTAACGAGGGGAAGCTTAAGTGTTCCTTTCAACCGGTCGACACTTACGCGCGTGCACGTACGCAAGTAGCTTTAAGCGCCTAGGTTCTAAACACTTAAATATAGGGGCGACCACCTTCGTTCTTTGGATTTCGCGTAAGGGCCTTTCTTGCTTGGGTTGCGCGAACCTCTTGGTTGCTCTTTTTTTGGTCTTTCGTCAGACTGATTGTGGAATTGTACGGTGGCGGGTACGTATTGGACCCCCGCGCACGTCCACCCGCGCGACGTTATACCTTCTTTGTCCAAGTCGACCTTTTAGATGAGAGAAAAGCGAATCCTATCGAAAAGCACCCTTTAATAAAACTAGGTATAAATCGCCTTTGAAACACTGCTATTTCGATGTTTACTCAAAATTCTACTTTTCATCTGCTCAATAATATGATTCCATAGCGTATGTTTTATCCGAAACAGATATAGTAATTGTATACCTGCATATTTTGTTATCTTATGTATGTATATTATATACAAAAAAAAGTGTAATAACTCGCGTACTATATAATTTATAGATATACCCGTGTTTGAAGTAAGCTTAAGAGTTTCGCGTTGTTTTATTACAAGATTTATGTTGCGTGAATCATAATATTTACGCGAGGATTTAAATGGAAAAAGTTGAGTGTACACAGTATGAAATAACGCGCAGCTTTTAAGTCAAATCAATTATACTAACAACGAGAATATTACATCACAAGGGAATCAACTTTGTCCCGGCTAGTGGAAGCGGTTTTAGTAGTAAATTAATGGAGTCTGCGTTTGTTGGATTATTGAATTAAACCATCATTTAGTAGATGTAAGTAATAACCAGGTTGTATCAATTTTCGTTTAATTAAATTTACGAGCATTCAAACTATTTATATATAAACGTACACGATATTCGTAATGTGTACGTATACACACACCCGTGCGCACACATAGATACATATGTATGTATATATACCACGGATTACTTTTATCATTTGTCCGACCAAAAGCCTGTACCTTTGACCTCTTATGTATATCATCTACGTGAGCTTATAATACGTACTGAACAAGCAGCATTGTGCAAAATTGTTCGTTGAACTCTTTCTACGTAGAGTCCTAACAAGCAAAATCCTCAGTAGACTGTAAGGTTCTTTTTAAGGATGTAAAACCTCCCTGATAGAATTGTTAACGGATTATTGGCTACTTATTAGTTAATACTTAAAATGCGATTCTATTATTATTTCGATATAAAAGATATATAAATATGTTTTCATATAAATATTGTTAAATTGATGGTATAATATATATGATGATTATAATTAAAGATATTTTCGAATATTCAAATCAACCAAAATTGATTGAGATGTTAACCATAAACAATAGTTAAATTTTTAGCAAGCCTGTGAAACTCTTATGCGAAAAATTTTAAAAAATTACATATTCACTCGGTCAGTTTTTAAAGTCATATAGCGTTAAATGTTTTACGTATATTAATATTTCATACAAACGTTGTAGATTTCATAAAGTAACATTTTTGTTAATTACCTTTCGTGTTTACTGTAATGAATAAGTAAATAAATATATATACATATGTGTAACAATTTTGCATAATGCTGCTTGTTCACTACGCATTATTAGCTCACGTTGATGATACGTAAGAGCTCAAACGATCAGCTGATAATTGGTCGGACAAGTGATAAGATACGTATATTTTTTGTGAGTTTTAAAATATACGTTTAATAAATGAATATAAAGTGTGTAGGATTTATGGTGTAACGTATCATGTCTTCTATTTAGCACATTACGAAATTAAATAATATTCGAATACTACTGAAAAAACAATACATATATTGCTGTATTTAAATAAAAAAATAAATATTATATATATATATATATATATTTGAATAAAAAGTAGCCAAATAGAGAAGGGTTAAATATTTTAAAAATAACTCAATCATCCGGAAAAAATCAATTTTTGATCGGACAGTCAGTGCTGATTTCCGACAACGTAGAAAGTGGACATAAACTTGGACGGGGTAAAAATTGGGCGAACGTTGCGGAGCAATCCGTAAGAAATAGAGCGTGATTCCGGTTTCGGGTGGAAAAGGATAGGAAACGGTCGAGGAAACGGGTTCCCTCGAAATCCATGGATGGTAGCTGCATCGGCGGGTCTCGGATCTCACGTAGCCACTAACCGTATGTGGAAGATATCGCGTTCGGAGAATCGATGAGCTCGAATCTTCCTCGAAAATCGAACGATCCGATCATTGCTGCACCACCTCCGTTCGAATTTCCAGCTAAGCTCTTTCTAGTAAGTTTCTTTCCCACTTACTCTCTCGGCGCTCCTCGACTTTCCCAACCCATCGGCGTCGATGTTACGATAGTACCGCGTGCGTGCTGCGCCTCTTTTCGGATAACACAATTGATGTCCTCCTATCCCCGGTAAGCGGTGCAATCGGTCTGCGCTTCGCGAGCCAATTTTGACTGGGGCGCAATTCCCGGGCAACCAACGAAAGGAGAGAGGGATATGGCGAATCGAGCGAAAAGTACTGCGTAGAGCAAACCCACTCGGTCGTGTTCCCCGTGTTTGGTGTATACGCACCGAGTAATCCCCCGACATTGCCGGGGACATAGCTCGGTTAATTCGCTCTTCTAATTTACCGGAGAAACATCCAAAATTTTCCGCTTGCCGCGGCTACGAATTAACTTTTTTCCATCCATCAAACGACGCGTGCTTTCCATCAAAAGACACGACAATCTAATTACATACCGAGATAGAGACCCTCGGCAAAAAGGTAATGTATTAATATTAAACTAACAAAGGAGATTTAATTTCCTAATTGTACCTTTTTAATCTTTCATGCATATACATATATATATGCCTCGAATAATTATACGAAATAACGAATAACGGGAAATATTATAATTAACATGCAAATAAACATACGCCGAAATTGAGCAATTTATATATAAGTATAACGGTATATATCAAAGGCCAATAGATGGTAAATTATACATGGATCGATAAAACGTAGGCCAACAACAGATGATAAGTTATACATGCACGAAAATTATCCTGAATTTACTGATACAGACGGAGGATAATCTTTGAGAGAACAACATTTACAGTTGAATGCTTTGTTTCAACACGGGCAATTCAAACGAATTGCTCAAAACTCAACAAGTATACGGTATATCGTCAGTTTATTTAGTAAGCTAAACTTACATTAAATCCTATTACGCAGCATTTTCATCGACGTAGATTATTAAACGCGGTTTGGGAAATTGATGCGAAAATAAACATAAAAATGAGTCTGCGAATCTCTTAGGTTAAAAGCGCGATAGTAGTCGTTGTCACCGTAGCGCTAATCATACTAAAGCTCTTACGGATTTTGAAAATCATGACGTAGCACTTGGCTGCCCTCGGACGCACCAGAGCGGCACGCCGTATTTACCGAACGGGCGTAAAAGCGGCCGTTGGAATAGCAGGATCGTTCCATAAACACACCCTGTAAATTGACCCAGTGCGCCTACCGCGAAATGATAACGTTACTCATTCAAGAGGCTCGTAAAAATTGTATTCCTCGATCCGTAAATTCACGTTCGGGAAATGTGAATTTTGAGGATCGCACAAATTCGCAACGACGTCGAAACCGATAATTTGTTTAGGGGATACGAACGCATGCATTTCCAACCAGTTTTAGGAAAATAGGAAGTGAAGGGGAGGAGGTGCAGTATAAAACGTTGGGATCGATAACGACGGTGTGAAAGAGATGCGCGGCGCTTCAAAGAAGAGAGGGATAGAGGGAGGAAGAGAGAGAGAAAGAGGATGAAAACTAGCAAGAGAGAGAGAGCGAGAGAGAGAGAGAGAGAGAGAGAGAGAGAGAGGAGGGTGAACAGCGTGAAATTGTTGAAGGGATGTATGGGAGAAAGTTACAGGGGATGCATGTTTGGACGATGCACAGATTTTCGATCAATTAACGATTAATTAATAATGCGATTATGCAAAGCAGTGCAATTTCCATAGTTTGATGCGATCCGTAGAATAGCAACTATCCGACTATGTAATTTATAGCAAAGGAAGATGATGATGAGCGTGCAGGTAATTGCCACTCGTTTCCCGTAACTTACCCTGTGTTATCAAATTAAACGCAATTAATATTAATTTTCCCAAAAAAAATCTAATAGCTTTACCTTTTGTTATTATTACATCAAAATAATATTAATTTTGTTTTCTCATTTGAATTCTTACCGCGTTGTTACTTGTCTATAAATTCCACCGAACTTTCATAGATCTTCTAGTTCCTTGCACTACTATTAGAACGCCTTTGTGTTCTACAATAATTACATTAATTTAATGCTTATTGAGCAGGGCAAATATAATTATCAGAAGATAACGCAAATAGAGCTACCTATACAATAAACATCAATTTTCTATCTCATTCTTGCTAAACGTAATTTGCGTTTTCTTAACTAAACGTGCAGTGCGTCTGTGCATTAACTCAAATATAAAGAATAATATATTAATAAACTGCTAATTTACTACAAACTTAACTATAAAATAAAAACAATTATATTTATTTTTCTCTTTGGTAATACTGACTTTAGAGTCATATACTATTAAATATTTTAAAGAACATTAATTCTTAAATGTATTTCTCAATAATTTTATCTTCTTAAAGAGGTTAAATTTTTAAATTTTAAAATTGAAATATCTTTACCTGAATAACGCAAGCATCTAAAAAAATGTAGAATTATGCTTGAAATGCAATATTTTTTTTATTATTATACTCTTATACTATTTTAATATTATTTTTCTTACATATTGATAGTTAATTTAAGTGAATTGGATCAGACGTAAATAAATTTGTAATTGCTACAACGTATGGATTTTATGGCTTAAATTTAATTCATGAATTAAAACATAGTAAGTGTGTCAACTGGATTGCTCGGTGTATCGATTTTGTAGCTGTAGTTCTTGAAAAATCCATTTCTCGAAATGGCTTTTACGAAAATAATATACACTATTTTTATTCCCTTCGAAGTGAGTCAATAAGACATTTTAATGAAACAATCACGTTAGTTCAAAGGTTATCCCAGTGAATCGTTAAAACAACATCCGGTGGAGATATATCTAAACAAGTCATTGCTGTCAATAATATCAATTTTTTGTTTGCAAGTATAACAGGTTCTTTCACGACGCGATTTTTCTCCCAAAAGACTCGGTAGCTTTTATTTTCACACTGTTTCCTCCCGTAGTGTAAATAACGAGAAAAAAAGCCTTAATCCAATAAGTCAATAACTCCAGCCAGAAGTGATTGATGCTCAACGCAATAATACCTATTCTCTCTCCCTTTTTTTCTATATTTCATAAAAAACGAAAGATAGCATGAGAGAGAGAGATGGGGGGGGGGGTGGAGAGGGGCAATACCAAGTTCCAATAAAAAAATGTTCCGAGTTCGCGCGAACGAGCCGAACGAATGAACGCGTACTCGATCCACCTTTTTCGAGGTAACCTCGCGCGCGCCTCGTCGTTACGGTCCGCCTACCTCCGCCTTGCTCGGTTTTTCACGTTTGTGCACCCTATCTCTCTCCTCCTCGTCGCCCCTCTCTCCATCCCTTGAGTTTATACATACCATAGTGGCACGTTTGGGAGAGAGAGAGAAAGCGCGCGGGGATTCGTAATAACAGCTATACATCAATCAGATCGCATCGGAGCGTTATTTTCGTTTCGTTAAATATAAAATGCGCCCGGAAATCGATGCTTTTCGCGTCTATTTTGTCGTACCGCTTCCGTCCGCCTCTCCCGCGCGATGTTCGCTTTTCAAATCTAAAAGTTCGATACCGAACATTAGGAAAATTTATTTACCCCTATTTGCTTGGCAGTCGAGCTGTTCCTTTACATCTGTACACTACTATCAGTAAGGGTACTTCGCGATATTATTGGATCCGGCCCTTTCGCTAAAATTCATGTATCATCCGGTTACGCGATGTACATACACGCGAGAGATAAAGTATCGAGTTATACACACTTTACAAAGTTTTATAAATTCACTTTTACAGATTGCCAACTCTCGAGAACCCGAGGGAACCTGCATTTAATGTATTTGTTTGCTCATTGAAAAATGTTGCCGATTCCTCGAGAAGGCTAAACAAACAACGTTTATTGATTTATTTTCCTTAAAAAATGTATCCTGCCCTCTCGGAACCCGAGCACCACCAATCAGCGTTTTATGCGTTTCCTCAATATGTTTTATTTATACTTCGTAAAAAGGGAAACATTTTTATATACGTAACAACCTTGAACTATAAAACAAAATATTTCGAGATATAATTTAAGTGTCCTTTTTTTACTCACTAATAATGTATAGTTAGCCCGAAATACAGAATAAACAAGCGTTAACGGTCGATTAAAAATTACGACGGAGGAGCGACTAAAAAGAGAGGAATCATTAGCGATAATTGACGGGAATGTTTACAGTTCGAGCGAATTTCGTGACACACAGGCAAACACTTATAATACGTAGTAGAGAAAGGAAATCCACCGTATATGCGTCCCCGGTGTGCGTAGTCGCGTAAGACCGACGTGGCACAACAACGATCGATTCCGGCGTTTGACGGGTAAACTCGAAAGAAGAGAAAGGTACGAAAGAGCCAGAGAGAGGGCACGAAGAACGTTTCATGACTGCCTATCGTTGAAATGATAGTCAGGAAATAATTATCCGATCGATTAACTGATACGCCGCGCACCGAACTAGGCCTTTTAACGAGTGCGAGATGCGATGTTGCTTCCAAATATTTGAGATACACCCAAGCCATGTCACGAGGATGGATCGTTGATAAGTCAATCGATAATACGATAACCCAACCGAACTCACGCAGTATGCGATACTGTATATATATATTTTTTTTCGGAAAATGTATTACACGAATTAATCAATGGCAAAAGATTCAACTCTTTTTCGTAAAGCTACCTATTAAGCGAAATAACTTTTCTCTCGCTTCATGAATGATTGAATTTATCCTTTTATTTTTCTTATTTGTTAGAGGAATATTTAATTATTACTGGATCAATTAAAATAAGACCATAGTGTTTTAATTTTAAATTTGTTAAACTATTTTTACGTGTAAAAATATACCGTATAGGTTTTACGTAAGACTTTAGACGTATAGATGTAACGAGTAAATGTTAAATAATTGTGCATTTTGATTAGTAGATTAATCGAGGATATTTTATGAAATTATACCGGCCTAATTTTGTGTACATCGTACACCAGTACCCAAGGGAAAGCGATCGGGTTGACCAACCGGAATTAATTTGTACTTTCAGACTTTTACCCTTTCATTATCGATAACAAGCATGCTATCTATTTTATAATAATAGCCAATCATAATACAATTGCCTGGTATTAGATGGGGAATATTATCGGTCTTTATACATTCATATTTAATTGGGTGAGCCTCGATGGTATATGCGTTTACGTAATGTACGAGGTATATACGGACAATTTTCGTTGACAAACTTTTTACAGATGACAAGGTGAATGCCACGTTAATTAGTCTGAAAATGTTGCTGAAAAATTTCATTAAAAGAGCTTAGAAGGGGCAAACGTTTTAAGTTAATTAAAACATAATCAAAAACTTCCTCTTCCTCTAATCAGGAAAGTAAGCTCTCCCCTTTGCGCAACAAAAATTTAACAAATTCTAAAACTCTGTTAAGCTTACAGGGGTATAGGGCAAGTGTATCGTCGCTCTCTCGTCGTCTTTATTCCTCCGTACCCTGATATATACATGCAACCGTCGTAAAAAGGATATTCCGAGTTAATTCTAGGCTCATGGACGAGCCTTACTATAAACAAAATACGTTTCACTACCAAATTTGTAGAATTATATTTAAAACACTGACTGCGAAAAGTTCCGTTTGAAACCGACGGCACGTTATCTACAGAGCGAGTGGTATAATATTGCCGTATGATAAGTAACGAAGGAGAGTCCAGTTGATATTTAGTAGGGAAAAATAAATATAATTCCGGGAGAATTATCTTAAGCGCATCGACGTCTTTAACGATTGTAAATGAATAAGACGAACGCATACTAACGGATAATTCGCCGCGATATGCAAAGAAGCCATTTTTCAGGTGAAGAAAAAAATGTAATTAAGAGGAATTTTTACATTAGGAGGAGGGAACAGTAGACCGAGCACAAAGCGTCGCAAGAGCTCGAGGGCCGCCAAGTAATTACCTATTAAGTCGCGGCTCCAGAGAGTAGAACTAGAGCCGCACCGGTGCAGCCTCGTGCTGATAGACGCTTTGGTGCGCTCGGGTAAAATATATTCTTGCTCGCTCGCTCTCTCTCTCTTCTTCTCCCGACCCGAAATTACAGTGATGGTTTACCGGATATATTTTATATACATATATACGTATAGGTGTGTATATATATATATACACATAAAGAGCATTATTTAAACTGAACGAGTCTGTGTACTAATGCAATTTATTGGGCCTTTGCCCAGACGAATCGATAAAACACGCAGTAAGCCATGCGCGCAGATTCACGGACCAAGAGCCGACCATGCGTTAAAAGTCTGAGCACGAGACGCCCGGTAATGTCATTAAATTACGGAATCGCTTTCAAGTCCGACGCGACGTACAAACCGTATTATTTCAGGAATTGACGATCCCATCGACTGTTCACTCTTCGCGTACGTGTATAATGTCACGGAGGCTTCGAATCGAGAGAGGTGACTTGCAGAAAACAAGTTGGACTTTTACTTTTTTTTTCGTATTCGTATTCGTTTATGTGTGTGTGCGTGTGAGTGTGTGCACGTACATGCATACGTATGTCAATTGGTGTCGATATGCATCATTAACGAATCTCTGGATTCACGATCGACGTGTATCACTTGCAATTTATTTCATTATTGTTATCGTAATAAATAACCCCGATAGACTGTTGGGAGGCATGCGATACCTCATCGTTTATACGGTAATGTATAACATCATCGAAAGCACTCGAACATTCTATACTGTTAAATGAGGAATATTAACGCTTAATAAGACGCACTGATATACGTTAAATTCTCCCAAATGCAAATGCTCACTGTATAGTTATATTTCATTTTAATTTCACTTGAGTAAGTAGCGTTAGTACTGCAATATTAAACCAACGCTAAAATTTATTAATTTAAATTAAGTATAATTTATTATTCAATTTACTCGAAGTTATATCTACTCTATAATTTCAGTGAACTAAGTCTCCTCACTCCAATGGAATACTTTTTCCCTCCTTAAGATTTAGATAGTACAGTCATTATAGTTTGATTGAAATTTAAAGAACTTGTTACTTCTTTTAATTTCATCGAACTCTATAGGCATTTATATTCGAATGAATCCGAGGCACGGTGAATTTTACGTACAGATATAGAAAACATAAAAATGCTGTTAATTTATTTCAGACCTCAATCGTTGGTCAAATTGAAATTAAATTAAATTTGTAATATAAAAAACAAAGAAAATATATAATATAATTTAATTAAAAACTTTATTGAACTTTAATGAAAAATTATGTAGTATTTTCTACAATTAATTTATTTTTAAAATCTTTTTATGTATAAACCCCCCTTTCACTTTTCATTATCGACACTTTATAGTCGCTACATAAAAACTCCATTTACTTTTCATTGTCGACAGTTTATTCGATTCGTAATTAGTTAAGTAAAAGCATTAAACTCTTATAACCTTAAATATATACATAAATCGGTGTGTGCCGGTACATATATAGATTTTCACATTAATATTCGTCGGTTGTATAAAAATACTAAAATCATTATTATATTAAACAATAATATTTACTTTTAAACAATCTACAAACATAATCATAATAGCCAAGAGCCGCGGTGGCTCATGGGTAGAGCTTCCGACTCTCACACCGAGGGTCGTGGGTTCGATCCCAGACGTGTACCTCTGAAAATTTTTTCATGTGCATTTTTCGAACACCGCGACTCAGTGGCCCGGCGTGTCACTATAATGTGATGCCAGTTCGGGTGCGCGTGCGTTTCGTGCACTTGTCAGTGCATGAGAGGCACGGGCATCTGAACTATAGGGAACGTTAGGGACGCGAAGATGTAAAAAGGATCGCGGTGGTTCCAGCGGGAGGACAGGAAACTGTAATTATTAGACTAATTACAGTGACCGATGATATCTTCCGATGGACACAAGCACCACTGTTTCAACTACATGTGCTTTCTTTACAGACACACCGTTAACCTCCGTCGCTGATTAGCCCTGGCAGCATAAATAGAGCGACGTTAAATAACATAAAAAAAAAAAATAATCATAAGCCATAAAGGTATACGAAGAATATACTTTCTCGCAAAAAATATTGACGCGTGTTCAACGCAGTGCGAGGTGTGTCATTGTCGAATGAATACGATTCAACTTATTAAGAACAATGAATTATATTTTTAATAACCATTAATTCAACGTGTGCGAAAGAATGTTCAATCGCTACGAATTGAAATAAATAAAAGTTAAAAACCATTATCTCGATTAAATATATCGATCAAAATGTCGAGGAATTTCGATTTTGAAAGACTTTTACCCAAATGAAATTCTAGAAAAAGTTTAAAAGTCGTAGCGTAGAAACATCAATGACGCGTAAAGGAACAGAGAAAGGGTGAGGGAGGAGGTGGAGAGGAGGAAGTGGGAGTCTATGTGTACGCGCATATTCGCACCTCGCACTTACGCGAATTTGATCGGCAGCACGATGTAAAAATGGGACTCGAGCCAACCGGAGGCTTGATAAATTTTGCATAAGCGACCGTAAACCATTGCCACCTCTCGGATTCCATTATCCAAGCTGCTCCTACGTCGTAAGCGATATTACCTTCGTGATTATTTACGACCGACGCCTCGCGGACGAGTTTCTTTCTCGAAGGCAATTGTAATTCTTCCGAAATTAACCGGAAAATGTGAAAGAGAGGGAGAGAGATATTTTACATCACTGCGACGGAAGGTTAGGTGTGAATAACATTTATAGTAGTACTATGTATCGTCCGCTAAACCAACTAAACCGCATTACAGAAAAAAGAAAACTTCGCACGAACTAGGCAAAAAAGTGTCACGAGATTCTGAGAGTGCACGCGAGACTGTACTTGCGACGAACATTTTATTTGGTGAGAATAAACACCTGTGTATGCGCAAGATTCCTATTTTCTCCGATATTCTTATCACACACGAATAACGACAAGCGTAACATTTTTCTTTTTTATTATATTCCACTTCAATCACGATTATACACGAGCACCGAAAAGAGATTTTAATTACATTGGGCAACGTCATAAATATTTATGAATTTACGTCAAAAAGAATTAAAACTCTTGGTTTAAAACTTTGATCATGTCAATCAATTAGAATTAAAAGACATATATATATATATATATACATATATTTATACAGTAAGTTAAAAAAAATAAATGTGTAGAACGATATATCTTGTCTATAATTAAGTATTAAAATCGCACATATAGGTATAATGTAATTAAATTAATTACACCCGTGATAATTGCGAACAGCGAGTAATGCCAACCGAAGCTGTATTATTAAATTATACACGCATAAAAAGAGAATAATAATCCCGCATCTCGGATATATTTTGAATAATGAATAACAATATTTTTGTTTGTTCAGTAGCGATCATAACTGTAGAGGGCCGGGAAGAATTAGGTCACGCATCGATAGACCATAAATATCAGCATAAGCATTAGAGTTGCACGGGCGCGCGAATCGTCGTAAAAGATCAGATTTGTAGCGGAAATTCAATGTATCCAAGTGTGCATTAATACGAGGGCTCTAACGAACCCGAGGCTCATAACCGAGATAACTGAAAACACGCATACGCGTCCAATCGAACTCCACAATATTGACCAAGTTCGGTTACGGAAGATGCGCGCGTATACGCGTTCACACAGAGAGTGTAATATGTACATTGACACGCGCGATCACAATCGATCTCTATTTGATTCCATCTTCACCTTCGCACCTTCTCACCTTTCATCCGGTCTTCGTCTCGAAGATTATGGGCCGAGGGGGAGAGAGAAAGGGAGCGCATTGCGACGAGGAATCGCCCAGCCGAGTCTAACAAAGGTATATAGGAAAGGTAGAGCGAAGAAAGGAAAGGCCGAGATGGGGAACGATCGGCCTGATTGGACCCCGTAAATGAACTCTAACGAGCTGACCTTTCTCTGGTTTATGGCCGTACACCGACACGGCGCTTCGTTGCACCCTTCCCACCTTGCTTGCTTCGTTGCTTGCTTGCTTGGTTGCTTGCTTGCTTTCTCCAGAAGAGTCGATCGACCTCTCACGTATCACTTAAGCTCCATCCGCTACCACACTCGACCAATAGACAAGACAGAGAGAATCACCGAGCAAGGCTACTGTTATTCCCTTCCTATCCCTTCCCATCCCTTTCCTTCTCTCCGCTCTCCTAAGAATACACATCGAGCCTCCTTCATCTTCCCGGATTAAACTAAAGAAATTATATACACACGACCATACAGACATACATGTACGCTTCTATTGCCCAATCATTATTCTGCTTTCTTTAACTTTCTTCTTCCCTCATTTCTTTCCTGCTTCCTTCCTTCCTTCCTACCTTACTTCCTTTCCTCTTTCTTTCTTCTACTTCATTTTCTTCTTTTACTACACTTTTCTCCTTACCTTTATTTTTCTTTTCCTTTTCTCTTTTTACTTTTTGTCTTTCTCCCACGTAATCTCACGTAAATCGTTTTAGCTCGATCTTCTCTCTGTCGATCTCGTTTCTCCCCGAGGGCTACTTTGAAAATGAGGCTTTTGGCGTGATTGAGAAGAAACGGCGAGTCGATGGGGTAAAACGAGTTTTTCCACCAACGAATTGCTTCGCCCAAAAAATCCGCTCGATTTCTACTTTTTTTTTCCCTCCTACCTCTTTCTCCTTATGTCTTTTTCTCTTCATTCATTTCCCTTTAACTTTTCCTCGTTTTACCTCGCTTTTTACCTCATTTTTCATCGTTTCCGGTGTGCCCGACTCAGTTCAAATTGCTCATCAATTAACTTAAACATATTTATACATTTAGGTGTATATAACGAAAGAGACGAACAATCAGAATTATCAAAAGAGAAAGAGAAAAAATATAAAAGGTAAAGAGAGGCGATACTTGGAACGATGCCAAACTCAATTTTGAACAGTCTTCGACCGCGTATATGTAATGTCTTTCAACCTTCTTAAGTCATCGTACTCGTATACCATTCTTTTTCTCTTTCTCTTTATCTTTATCTTTATTACTTAAGCATTTGAAACCCTTGTTAACCAACCACCATTTCCTCTCTTTCTAACTTCACATTTTCTTTTTTTTCTGACAAACATCTTAATGATTTAATGCACATGTTGTTATTTTTAATAACACCATACAAGTTTCGCTACATCTTTCTCAATATATTTCTAACCTAATAAGTAACTTTCGTATAACAATTTTATTTGCGTGAACTAAATTTCTTGATCTACTAACAAAGTAAGTAAAAATAATACTGTGAACTACGTGGTTAATTACGAAGAGTCATGCATATAGCTAACGTTACACGTTACGTCTGGAATTTAACATTTAAACGAGTAATTTAAGCTTAAATCATTTCAGATTGTTTACGTATATTCAATTTTGCTAAAAATTTTACTCTTAATTTACACTTTTGAAACAAGAATAAGAACGAATACACTGTAGAATACGTTGCTTTAAATAACTAAAATATATATATGTTTAATACAAATCAATTTACTTTGAATAAAAATAGAGATACATTATCGGATACTCAAGTGAATACAAAGTTAGGTGATTGATAAATATTTGGCAGAATAAAATTTAGAGGCGTTGATTAAAGATCGTTTGATCCATTTAAAACGACGGAAACAATTTTATTAATAAAATCGTGTTGCATCAGCTATTTTGATCGCCTTACACAAGAGAATTCTGTTAAACGTACAACAAACTTTAACCTTTATGCCTCTGAAGCGGCACACGAAGAATCGCTCGATACCTCTATATATACATACATACACGTAAGTGAACCCACACGAGCACTTGCATAGATATAAACCCTGAGTCCTAAAAAAAGATACCGTTTGGCTGTATCATTTCGTGGTACATCGAAGAAATTGTCTCTCGTTTAGATAAGCGACAGTCTGTAGCGGGTGAAAATATAGAAAAAATTTGTACAATAGTTTCGATCTGGGAGAAAAATCATTAGCGGTTTTTTTTTAACCGTCTAACAGTCTAGAAAATTTTGACCTTTGTGAAAAATGAATCAGCGTGTGAATATTACAAAAATTTTGTATATTCATTTGATGCATAATTGAGAAAGTTATTATTACTATTTTCTAGATTAAAACTAATTAAAGAATCAGTAAATGCGGGTTTCGTTACGAATTAATTAACAGTAATAGCATTTGTATTTTATTCGTAGATAGTATGTATAACGACAAACGGCGTTTACGTCTGGCAAAATAATTCATATTATTTTTATTCGATCAGCTTTGTTTTATAATTTATAAATCGTCTTTTGCTCTGCACGTTACTTCGTAATAATTAATGTGTACCAAATTACAAAAATTGAAGAAGTAGCAATTGAATTATTAAAAACCCTTTGATTTAATAATATATATTGTTCGACAGTAATTGAATTTCATTTATTTAACTAAATTATTTCCTTTATGTTCAACCACCGATTGGTGTAGAACCAAAAAAAACCACGAATCATTCTCTTTGTCTGTAATAAATGGTATCATTAAATAAACCTTTTACAAATCATTCGGACATTCGAAAAAAAAGAATGAAGTGTGGGTCGAAAAGAAGTTAGGCGTATTTATCTTTCACCGTCAAAAATATATTTAACAAATGAACAGCAATCTAGTTAATGACGGTTATATTCATCTCGACCGTGTCCCTTTTACCTCTAAAAACATCCCGTGCAGATCGCACAATTATCGAAAACTGCCACTTGTTTACACAACGAAGCGTCGGCGTAGCAGCGGCAATTATGAGGGAGCATACATCGTGATTTATAGATCGTTCGCACAATTCAACGTATACATACGCGCGTGAACGTGTAGCCAAGAAAACGCATCTACCGACATTAATGTGCTCGGTAATATATATTATTTCTATGTGTAACGGGATGAAACAATAATTTACTGATCCGAGTTGTCGTAATCGTAGCGCTTGTTTTATTGACAGTAATACTTTTCGGCGCGACTCTCATTTAAAATTGTGCCGCGACGAGAGTCTTCCCCGATCACAGCATTGCATTATATTGCTGTTATGACATAAGCCCAGCCCGTTGAGCAGATTGTGTCACAACTCGAATAGCTATATGTCGTGAACGTTCTACGCGAATCGAGAAAAACGAAAGCATCGGCCATACCTTTATCAATTTTATGGAATTGGGTTATTGTCGTTTCTCGTTGTTTTTGATATCTGCATTACACGTAACAAAGTACCTCCAATACTTGAATATCATACCATTTAAAAATCACGTCGATTTATTTTAGATACTACTAATGAGAACTCAATAATTATTTTAACGTTATATTATTTCAATGGTTTTTTTTTCATTTAAATATTATGAAACGTTTATTATTTTATTACTGTCATATCTTAATTAAATATTTATAAATAGGTATATATACTGACTAAATTATTTTTATAACACAAGTACAACGTTTTTTTTAACTAAATTGATAATAGATATAGCAGCTACAATAATTTATTTATTTCCAGAATACGACTTATAATTACACTTGGAAGTGTTTATATAGAAAGCCGAAGTTTAGTAGGATATTAAAAAATGTCATATACCACGTCCAGTAGTAAAATCAACTTCATAATACGCAAGGTATGATTTTCGAGACTACAATAAAAGGCTTTCTCTTATTTACTTTATTTAAGAGGTTTTTAAACGTAAACACTTTGGAAATTAAATTATATATAGATAATACATATATTTTATATTTGTATATTCAACTTTTCAATAACATGATCAGTTGTCAGTTTATATAAATAAAAAGTTTGCCTTTCGTACATTAAATTTCCGCTTGAAATTTATCATTTCACTTTTGGAACAAACGAATATCATTTTGCTTGATAAAAAGGATTTGGGTGTGTGTGTGTGTGTGTGAATATATACAAAAAAGAGAGGTAGAGAAAGAGAGGAGTAATTAAAATAAGCAATTATCGCGTTTTAAACTGTTTGTTCATAAAAAAAGATAAAGATACGATTATTTTTGTCCTCTGCGAGGACTATATACATATATGCAGGTATAAAATTACCGAATAATTTCAGAAAATAAAATTAATAACATATATATTATTATCTCGATATTGTTCGATATATTTTATTTAATTTAGTCACACATATATATGTACTACCCTACAATAAGATAAATTGTGTACTATACGAAGATATAAATAGATTAGAAATTACAAAATATTTTTTTACATACTTTGCCCTATTACAACACACAAACGTTGTTACAACGTGAAAAACATCCACTAACATTTTTGTAATTTGTCGCGATGGGTGGAAAACAACGGTGCAATAAGATTTGAGCAGAGTAGAAAACGCTGTGCTAATAAAAAAGTAAATTAAATCTTTATCAATACTGATGAAACGATCTCGCGAAAAGTTTATGTGTGAATGTACATATATATACATCGGTCTTCCTTGTCGAGAGGGTGGAATAGAAAAACAACTTTTCTATAGTCGACGTTAGTTCCAGTGTAACGGTGGATATATAGTACACGTCGTAAAACTACTGAGTGTGAAACAGAATATTTTTACGTAGGCCTTAAAACAGTACGTCTCTTCGCGGAAAACAACCAGATAAAAAATATATATACGTTTTGAGAAAGATGTTATAAAACTATAGCGTAGTAAATAAAGAAAATGCTCGCAAACAATATCGTATAATAAATCATCCATAGCTAACTTAACGAAATACATTTAAATATTTCAATGTACGAAAATATTATAACGTATAATGTAAATATATATATATATACTTTTTTCTTTCCCGTTGCTTCGCGCAGCTTGAAATCGTCTTCCCATTATACACATTTCCACTGTCTTCGCGGAGTGCACAGTAGCACATTTCCAGTGCTCAACGCGTTCGAGATGATGAATGACTCTGCGCCTCTCTTTCTCTCGGGATAAGAATGCGCAGAGCGAATTAATTTATTTTGCAAACATCCAACGTGTATATATGTATGTATATATATATATATATATTAGGTCATTCCAATACTTCTTTAAAAAATCGTACGTCTCTAGGTCACCGTTTTTGCTACAAGTTTAGTATGTTATTATATTATAAAAACTTTTTGAGTTTTGAGCCAAAATTTCAGTACCTTATTATTATAAAGGACTAAGACATCCATTTTTAAAGTCTGAAAATACGTCTATTATCAGACATTTTTCTGAAACTCGAGAATGTAATATGTTTTAACCCAACTTACAGCAATTTGGCTTATATTATTACAAGCATTTAATATACATAAATTGAATTAAATTATTTTAATAACGAGAATTTTGACAAAAACAGTGTAACTTTTGACAATGATAGTTTAATGCTGTGTATTTCCAATTGTGCACACTTTTTTGTCAAAATACTTTTTTACCTAAACCACTCGAAAAATTCTCTTTTTATTAACTTAATATTCCTTAATTTTCCTTTATATTCAAAATTTCCTGGTTTTATTTTTTTAGCTCCATATATTCAAAATATTTCAGTTATTGACTAAAAGTGTATTGAATACAATTTTTATATTAATGACAACTTGAATGCGGGGACCAAAAAATGAGTTCGGGTCTACAAAGTGACTGTCGAGAGTAAAAAGTACTTTTTCACCCTGATATTTTATCTAAACAGCCTACTTTATTAACCTCTACGAGTGTAGCAAAGCTGCATTTTATTTCTTCAATCACTTTATTCCCCGTAGACTCACTTTACTTCCTGTAGACTCATTTTATTCCCCGTGCACCTATTTTATTCATCAGACACATTTTATTCATTGAAGACTCATTTTTTTCATCGTAGACTTACTTTTTGTTTTTAACACAATATTGAAACAATTTAGAAATTAAAAAAAATAAATTGTTATTGCAAAAAGTGATTTTTTAGATGATTAGAGTGAAAAATTTTATATGCACTTCGGGAGCAAAAGGCGATTATTCCCTTAGATGAATTACTGCTCTCGCTAAAGCTCAGGAATATATGCCTATTTTACTCCCTAAGGCAATAAATATCTATTACACTCTAACAAATAAAAACAATTTTACTTCCTCGTTTGAAGTCAATAAAGTAGACTTTTCGGATTGTTTGCGTGAAAAAGTATTTTTACACGGTTTTAGTTGATCATAAGAAGAAACGCCAAATTGAATAATACGTACCAAAAAATGAAAATACTGGTTAAATTAAAATGCTCATAACTATTTGCTAACAAAAATATCAACTACCGGTTTAATCGGGATACATAATTTAAACTGCTTTCTTTCCAAATTTCATGGAAAACCGTACAGAGACGCGTTTTTTAAAATTTTAGATTGAATTTAAATGAACGTAACTTTGACTATATAATATATATTATGTAGAGAGGAAAGAACCTAAGAGAGATGAAGAAAGATGAATTGCGTATATATACAGTGAAGATAAACTTGATTTGAGCCGGAGGGCAGACCGATAAAAATCAGTATCGATTGAATATGTCATTCATATTCGACCCCAGTTGACCCGTCGTGGTTCACTCAACTGAGAGAAATTATGTATACGATGAAGTATTTTCTGAGATTTCTTGAGATCTACCTCCGATGCTTGATATAGCAGTGTATCTACTGAAAATTGGTTAACTTGCAGTTGATTGTAGGTTACCCTAAAGTTTATGTAGCTACCAAATTTTGGCTGAGTTAGAACGTATTTATACATGTCTATAATTTGTGTGTGTATGTATATATATATATGTTTGAATATATTTGCCAAACGAAAGTATCTTAAACTTTTACATGTATTCCCAGTTAAATGTTTTGCGTTTTATGCATTTCGAATTAGAAAGTACAATTGCTCTTTTCGTTTCAGAGTTCTCATTGCCGCAAGTTTGAAAAATACGGTTTCGAGAAAAACAGTTTCAAAGTTTCGAGTTTACATTGCAGGGTTGTAAGCTCGGCTCTTTTCGACCAACTATACCTCACCTACATTTCCGAATTTCAAATTAAACTTTTCGCAATATATTTTTAAAACACCGAATCGATAAAAAAATACCGTAAAAGTACGTATACACCCTCTTTAAATGCATGTAACGATTATTAAAAACTTTATGGGAAAATGGTTTGTGTTGAAAATGTCGTATACCAACAATATTTTTATGGGTATTTTTATCAGTATTTCAAATCAGTTTTTATTCGACACTCTCTTGATTTATTATTTTAAATTTGGTATACCCGAAGCGTCTTCCTTCGCGTTAAACACCTTACTTTACATTGACGATATAATCGATAAATTTTATAAGATCAACTAATACAACGTGGATAAAGAAAAATACTTAAATTATGCATATTGACTCAATATCGGGAATTATTATTACTACGTAACTAATTGAACAATCTCCTTAAATAAATTTCGTCGTAATGAATTTCCCCCTGTACATAAACTATAATGCAATAATCAAAGTTATCGAGGGAAAAAGTATAAGAAAAAGTTTAATTACGTAACGTCACTCGTCAAATATAAGCGTTAATTCGCAAAGAGGTAAGAGGCAAGAGGCAAGACCGCGCAAGTCTCTCGTAATCCCGGGGAATAATGAAATAAGAGTCGTGTTCCGTGCCCCTCGGCGTCGCCGTCTTCCGGTTCTTCGCACTATATAGTTCGCCCCTACATCTCCGCTCTCTAAGCCGATTCGCGTGCGTCCAACTTTCGAACGATATAAACCCAATCGACGCCAACAAAAGCCTAATAAAATAGACCCTCGGCTGCCCGAGGCTGCGCCGCAGAACCGATAAATATACACACGAGCTCGGCTCCTGTCGTATATATATATATATATATACTGACAGAGTTGGAGGAAGAGAGAGAGAGAGGGAGGTACGTGACAGGGACCGCAGGTTCCCTTTTTGCTCCTGCGCGTGAACGTCACGCGCACTCGGGCAGGTGAGGAGATATTCCTTGGGGAGCGGCTTTTTCTTTTCCTTTTCTCCCTACCCTACCCCCCTTTTTTTGTTTCTCCGCTATTGCTTACTTTTTTATGAGCGTGTGTGTGCGCGCGCGCCCGGGTCTCAACGATTCCGCCGAGACGCATATTTTTTCAGAAGGAGACGCGTGTATGTGGAGGGAATTACGTAAACTGAGTGGTTTATACGTTTTCTATAGGCCTTTGTGACGCGTGATAAATGATTTTTATCGCGAGTAAGATTAAATGCTTTAACAGGAGGTTACTCTTTTTTCTTCCGACTTCGACACTGGGATTGAGCATTTCCTTTTACTTCCTAGAATAATCTTCACCATAAATATTGACGGATTTATTATACACATTTTTTAAATTTTACGTTACATTTTGGGACCATTAATGTTCTACTGCACATACAGTGACATGTGCTGTCTCCATTGAAATATTTAAGCCGTTCGTAAAAATCGTACAAACACGTTTCACCTGAAATGTTCAATCCGCAGAAGGAAGCAATACAATTTATAAGCCGGTTGTTACGTTGTGTGTAACAATGTGTCGATTATTATTTTACGAGTATGTGCGTAAAATGTTACGGTTGATTCTTTATAATTCAATAAAATATAATTTCAATCGTAACTTAAGATTTGAGGTAAAATGTTAGAAAGAATTAAATATTGTATAAAGAATAATTAAACAGATGAATATAAACTGAATGTATTAATTATTGAAAATGTATCGATCTTCCTGAGTCAAATGAGAAAAGGTAAGGTGAAAAAACTCTACCACTTTCTTTTATTTTTGTACTGTTTCGGTGGTCAATGCCGTTTCAAAATAACGTTACAAAAGGAAAGAATGTGTTGAAGTTTTTTTCACCTTACGTTTTCTCATTTGACTCAATATTAATTTCGACAATCAATATTAAAAAACTACCGAGTGATACAATCAAACCAATGACATGAATAAACTAAATGTAATATATAGTCAGCATCACTAATTAATTTATTGGAATATTTAGTTACCACTGAAATGAGTAATTTGATTAATATTAATTAATTCGTAAAATGATGAAAATAATATAAAATATTGGAACGAAACATTATAGTATAATATTCCGTAGTAAAGGTAATGTTGGTAATAGAACAGAACAGCTATAGCAATATCGTTTCCATACAAGTTGTAACGAATTAAAGCTCAAACAAATTAATTATAAAGTTTTTAAGTATGGAAGTAACTTGTATATATACCATCAAAGTTAATTAAACTTGGCATTTCTTAAAAATCCTTTATTTCCGGGAGTATATAGGTCAACGTGTCGAGAAAAATAATTCCGCTTTCCCTTAACTTATTCCTTAGCTTAAAAATCTTCGAAACTAATTGCACGAGTTTCGAGTAGCTATGTATATATATATTAAAGTTGGTGAGTTCTCGCAACTGTTAGCGCGTAATTGAATTTGTCGCCCGTTAAGTTTCGTACCCGTTAAAAGAAAATTATAAAAAAAAAAAAGAAATTTGTAATTGAGAATGGGTTGGTCGCGTTATAAAGGTATAGAGTTTCGTAGTAAAGTAGATCGAATGGACATGTTCTTTAGGTGGAGAATATACGTAGATGTGCACGTGTGTAGGTGTATACATGCGTGTATATAGGGAAGGTACAATCTCGTAATTCATCCGCGGTCCTCGACGAGCGAGTCGCGCACTACCAAACGTCCTTCTAAGCACAGTGTAATTCAGAGCCGCGCTTCGTTAATTAAGCATTCACGTCGGGTGAAGGGGTGCAGAAACGCAGGAAGGGGTTAAGCGAGTGTAAGGGAGAGAGCTGCCAGAGATGGGAGTAGCGGTAGCGCACGGGTATTACCGCGAGCAAATGGCTAAGCGGAACTTACGAGTCATGAGACCGTATTTCACGACGCCGCGTCATGAGGGAGCATTACTGTTAATATGATGTCGGTCTGATTCGCGCGACGCGTATACGCATTCCCATCTCCCTCTCTCTCCCTCTCTCTCTCTCTCTCTCTCTCTCTCTCTCTCTCTCTCTCTCTCTCTCTCTCTCTCTCTCTCTCTCTCTCTCTCTCTACGTACGTATACGCACACGCACGAGAGTATCAACTGTGTGCAAACTCTCGCGAGCGCGTTGGCGGCCATCCGGAGCTCGATATTATGCGCCCGCGTCTACGAAGCGCCATTAACCCCTTTTTTCGTGCGTCGCTTTTTTAACGATCGGATTAAATCGCGCGTTTGCCAGGAAGGACCGCACCAACTACGCTTATCGCGTTCTCCCAATTGACTGTTT
This sequence comes from Theocolax elegans, assembly GCA_026168455.1. NCBI lineage: Eukaryota > Metazoa > Arthropoda > Insecta > Hymenoptera > Cerocephalidae > Theocolax > Theocolax elegans. The sequence continues at coordinate 38,417,615 of CM047430.1, read as the reverse complement.
TTGCGGGTTGTATATACACTCGGTCGTCTCGCTATGGGATGCGATAAATTCACTCGATTGTAATTCCAAGTTTTTTACGATTAATTAATGCTCTTTTCAAAACGTCTCATTGCATTTCGCGAAGGAAATTGTTGCGAAATAGCTCGAGTACTGCGCCTGAGCGTACTCCAAATCTATGGATGCGAAAATGATCCTATGTATACGCGCGTTTAATGTTAGACTGAACAAAAACATACAAAATGTAGATTTTTATATCAGTCTATGTAGCTTAACGTTGTACAAAATGTTAAAATGCTTTTTAAATGCAAATATCTCTTGATATGCAATAAAAATCTACATTGAATTTTAAACTAATCTATTTATGAAAAGCTTTACTTTCCCGCTTTACGTATATATTTACAAAGGTACGTAATAAGAAAAAAAATTGTTATATATACTAAGTTATGTATAGTGTTATATTTAATAAAATGTTATGAGTGTAGATTCACAATGTTAAAGTAAAATACATCGCTAACCCGAGAACTTACGTAATATAATAGACACTTTACCGTTCATTTTCCTATATATAATAATAAAAATGTATAGTAGTAAAGGGCAATTGACCGATAGTAAATAAAATAAAATAAACCGGGAGATTCGAGTAGTGCCGTAAAATTTGAAGACTAGGCTTTTACGAGAGTATTATGTGTACACTAAGAGATCGCGACACTCGAAATCGACTTTACAGACAAAAGCACCGAAACTCTGTCAGTTAAAGCGGCATTTAAAAATAGGGGGCGGCAAGCCATCATTCACTTAGGTACGTCATTCGTCTTGCCCTCGAGACCCGTTTGCGTCCTCTGATTTCCCGCGCGCGTCTCTTCATCTCTATCTTCATCCTTTTTACCTCCTGTCGACCGCCTCTCACGTTTTTTCCGCTCGACGCGCGGTCTTCGATTCGTCAGGGTTTTTGAGCGTCGTAAACCACGTCATCTCGCTCGCACTTGAAAAGAAGGACGGTAAGACGAAGGAGTTCCCATTAAACGTGATGACTGTCCACGAGCGAGCTCCGCGATATATACCAACGCAACCACTCCCCTCGACCATCCGCCGTGCGTGATCCGCACCGTGGAATCTTAATAACGGATTCGTTGAGCTCACCTCGTTTTTTGCCTCTGCCCTCGCAACAATATTGCAGTTTGTTATATACACCCGACGCCGAATGAATTTCTCATTAGATATCGCCGACAATTAGTATTTGGGTCAACAAATGCGCCAGATGCTCGGGTGAAACATTATTTGACGCGTTTGATGATTTTGTCGTTATTCAACGTAGGAGAGTCTGCGTGGGTATTTGTGAGTATATACTAACGCGCGTGTCCGCCGTATATGACCATTTATATAAACGCTTGGTTATGCGTATTTGCGTCTCCACGGATGTATAATACCATCCAAATCCTCCCGACAGCTTCGTGATGAAAGTGATGGTATAAAAAGTATCAAATTTGAATGCGTCAAGGTATCTTGAAATTTAAGATGGATATTAATCGCGATCAATAGAGAAGTATAGACACTGAACATCTTTTGAAGTTAGAGTAAAATCCAATTATTAATTATTATCTAATTTTTTAATATACTTTATAAAAGGAAGCATTGATTTACGAGTTACTAACCATCGATATTTTCATCTGTGATAATAATTCAGATCAAAAACAGTTACAACGAAGAAACATTAAAATATTAGTTTATAATTCAAATATAGCATATTTTCGTTTGACTATCTGTCCTATTGAATAAATGTCCATTAAGAACGTTATTTTAACAAATCAATCTTATTTATTGACTGATCCTGCAGGATATTGTATTGTTTAAATGAATTAGACTTATGTAAAGAGTATTATATATGTATATATATATGTGTAAAAATAAAACTATGTACATTTTATAAACTTATATGTATAACTTGTTTTATAAATAAAAATAAATTTTTAAAAACAAAATTTTAACTATCTTTTTATTTCGCACAACCGTATCTTAAAGTCTAACTTATTATAAATTATAGTAAAACTAAAAATTATGATGCATTTGTAATATTATTTTTCTATTAATTTCTATTATAATTTATAGTAGTGTTTAATAAAAATATAATATAGTAATTTTTAATAAATAAATATTTTTAAATATATAGTTAAATTTCAATTTCTTTTTTGTAAATGGTACTTACAACTTTCAGAAATAGTTTTATCATAAAATATTGCATTATAGTTATTGCACTATATTTTCTGGTAATTTTATAGTAAAATTATCCTTTTTTTTCTCTCAGTGTGTGATAGTTATATTCTTTTTTTATTTTAAAGCCTTTATTGAACTTTTTTTGTTTTGTTCATTTAAGCTTTACATAATACATTTTACAACTACAGTAATGGTATTAAGTATTAGATTTCTAAATGACAATTTTTTAGAAAAGTTACAATGTGTTGAGACGCTGCAATATTGGGTGCCCCTACAATAGATTCGACGTTTAATCGAGGGTACAACCGTATGGTTTCATTAGATTCTTTAGTAGCTTACTCCTAGAAGTATCAAATAGTGGACATTTCCAAACCACATGATTAATATCTTCTGATTCGTTTTTACGTTTACAACTGATACGATGTTGACGCGAACGAGAGAAGTACCAAGGTTGTAGTGGTTGAAGCGAATGCAATTAATTGTTGTAATGAAACTTCTTTTAAGATCTTCTCTTTTGGAAACCAAGGATTTTGTAGTTCTTTATAAAAGTATATGAAATAATTTTTTCCAGTTTTATCACTGTCATTCTTAATAGTTTTTGCGGTGTTTAGAGGGAAGATCTTTTGAAAGATGTAAAGAAGTCGGTAAATGGAGCCTCATCGATATCAATAATTTCATTGAGAGTAATTATTTTAGCATAATTTCGCAGATTCCATTATGCAAAGGTAGCCAGCATAATTTGATGTTGGTATGTCTGTTACTAATAGAATTAAATAAATTATACTTTCGTTTAATATCAAGAATTTGAGGATTTTTAATATTTTAATATCGACTGTAGTGGAGTTAAAGACTTGGAGAGCACTACATTTTCTGTAATATTTTCCAAAGCAATGTCAAAGGCGACATTTAGAGCAATACAGACGGCAGTATAATGGAGGCGTTGTCATTTAAGCGTTTTGATACGTTAATATTATGCGCTGGAAGAAAGCATGCTCTGCTTACACCGTTAATTGTTTTGCTACCATCGGTAAATATAGAAAGTGATTAATCGCTGTTTATATGATTCTGGAAGGCATCATTCGCTTGAAATAGTTTTTTTAATTCGTTGCCTACTTCTATGTTGCACGGTATTGAGGTGAGTGAGGTTTGAAATTCATGACAGTAAATGTTATAATTTTGAAATTTGACTATTTTGTAAGAGGTGAAAGTTCGTAGATGCTATTAGTAAGTATGCTGGAAGATTTATTTTGGTACTTTTTATTAATATGTGTGCTAAGGCAGCACGGATCACTCGTCTTTGAATTATCAATGAGTATTTTTGAACTTGGAAAATAAATAAAGCAAATATAGTCAACGATGCACCGAATAAAGCTTTCAAAAAAGGTTCTTAGAGTGGAAGGATCAGATTTCCAGTGCGTTCCGCAAAGAATTTTAATAATATTAAAGGCTTCGTGACATTTTTGAGTAACTAGATTAATGTGAGGGTTGAAAGACATTTTATAATCAAATAAGACTCCCAAAAATCGAGTGGAAGAGCTAGATGTTATAACACTATTTCCGACTTTTATCTCGACAGATTCAGGAACAACATTTTTTTTATTAAAGTAGTTAAGAGCAGTTTTACTAGTAGTTAATTCTGGTCCTAATGTGAAGAGATTCTTCATTAAGTATTTTATGGTTTTCTCAAAATTATTTTTTCCACGTTAAAGAGATTGAAATTTAATATACAGTACAATATCATCCGCAAATTGCGAAATAAATATATTACGGTATAAGTTATCGGCTAATGAAGTAGTGTAAAGAAAATGTAAGAGAGGCCTAAGAACCCCTCCTTGTGGAACTCCTTTAAAAACTAGCCAAGGGTGTTCAGAAGAGTTGTCTGATAAAATATATCTTTTATGAGTGAGAGATTTAATGAATTTTACAATTTGATCAGGACATCCGAGAGTAGCATGTTTGTTTAGGAGAATATTATAATCAACGTTGTCAAATGCACCTTTAACATCGAGAATGGCAGCAAGTACTTGTTCATTTTCAAGAAATGGAGATCTGATTATACTCATGGAGGACTGATTTTTTGAAGTGCTATTTCAATTTTTTCTTGATGTTGTAAGTTTTCTGCTACATATTTTGCTATATATTTTGCTATATATTTTGAGTTTATTATTATTTTTTGTTTTTTTTTGTGTAGAGAGAGAAATTGCGTTATTAATAGGATTTATAAAAATATCATATTTTATACTAGCAGGGGAGAGATCATAGTCAAGAGATAGGAATTTTGTACAGTCTTTTAGGAGCAGGTCTGTAAATTTTCCCCAGTTAGTGTGAGTTGGGCAGCGCCTAAAGGTTTTTTTTAACATATTTGTTTTTTTTCAATATTTAGATTTATAAAAACTTGATAATGATCAGAAGTTAGGTTATCGTCACCAATGTGAACCGAGGTTCAGTTAACAATGCTGCTGTTAGAAAATACAAGATCAATGTTCAATTTATTATTATTGTTGGTATTTATATGAGTAAATGTATCATCATTGTGTAATATAAAATTATTTCATCATAGCAATTTAATTATTTTTGTTAAATTGTCAGTAAGCTGTATCACAACTGCCACACTACTTAAATAGGTACAAACTAGGTCTTGAGAAATTTACAAAATAAAACGTATGTTGATGAAGGGAATAATTTTTCCCAGGGCTCGAGTATAGTCTTACACTGATATGCCATTAACTGCATCTACTATAATAGCTTCATCTTTGGTAGGAGTTCGTACTTCTTGCATGATACAAGCGTACTAAACCTTGGGGAGTGACGTTCGTGAGTTAGAAGAAATCAGTGGAGTTAGAAAGAATTTTGGCTTGTGCCCCTGCAATCAAAAGCACTTGCTGTTATTATTTTGAGTCTACGGAAGGGTGAATATGTAAATGTACATGATAAACACACACGTTGAATTTAACAAATTCACTATTAACTGACTATCGAACTAGACTAACAACAATAATAGACGCGAGCGATTTCAAAACACGTCCGTGCCGTTCGAAGGTTCAATTCGATATCCGATAATTATATTATAACCATGAGAATGGAAAATGAATAAATCGGATTAAATGAAGGGTTATGTCAATGAATCTTTACGAGGTATTTGACCCGACTCTCGTTTCGTACCGTCTAATTGTCAAAAAGGCAAGAGCTCGTGGTTTTCCCCAAATCTTCGACATCTGCTACGTCTACGAATTTGAAACAGCGTTAATTAAACTGATAGACGCGGATGCTCTCTTCTATCGACTAAGCGCGCGGTGCAGCACTTCCAATTAGCACATATATATGCGGATAAATAGGTGATTGTGTACAAACTCCTCCCGCGTATCTAAACACGCGTTTGCTTCCGTGCATACGTTGCACTTGTTCATCGCGCGTCAATAGAGAGTAAAGTTTAATCACTCGTAAAAATGTGACAATGGCATTTGATACTAAAGTAACCAAACAATAAGTATAAGAACACGGGAATTTGGCTTATTGCTCAACAGGTTAACATATTAAATTACATCTCGGATGTAACGCAAAAGTTTATACGTATATATATATATACGTATACGCATTCTTCGCGCTTTTCAATTGAAATAATCGTGTGTTATAAATATTTTTTACAATATCGCTATATTGGAGAAAAATGCTCACGTTCTATGTGCAACAGGAATTGATGTTACAGAAGAAGGGTGAAATAGGGGGAGAGAGAGAGAGAGAGAGAGAGAGAGAGAGAGAGAGAGGAGAAAGAAAAGGTAAAATGCGGACAAAAAGAACTGGGAAAACGTTGACATCTCGGAATACGAGGTTCTATTTAGAAACATTTTATGTAAAATGTAGGTTGCACAAATGAAAAAAGAGGAATCATAAAAGTCGAGTAGTCCAACGCCTCAATATGCTGCGGTAACTGGCTTTTTTCCCCTCGCGATATGTATCGGTACCACAATCCTCTCGAGAATTCTCTGCTACGGGAATCATCCAGTCAACCGTTCGTTTCGTTTCTTCTCTTCTCCTCTCTTCTCTTCTCTTCTCTCTAGGTTCTCACCCTTACACTTTTTGCGTTCGGTTGTTCCTGTTCCTCGGCTAGCACGCCCAACTTCTCGTATGGTTTCTCCGCTTGGTAATACCTATACATACTCCGCGAACCATTTCACTTTTTACATTTACGAAAGCCAATCAGCAGCGTGCAACTGAGCTAAATGAATGCTCCTGATGGGGAATGGGAAAGAACAGGCAAAATGAGACAACACCAAGAATTGTGGGAAGAATAATATATATATATTTATACATAAAATCGAGAATAATGCTCACGTGACGATCAAAACAACTATATATTTATATTTTTATATATATTCTCTTTGTTGTTATCTCAAGGTTCTTTTTGCGATTATGCATTACGACAAAGAATTGACCGATTCAAGATTGAGTGTTCTCTTTTTCACTTTATTCTCTACTTATCAAGGTTACTAATTATCTTAACTCGCAGAAAAATCCAATGCAAACAGATAAATGGCAAATGACAATGCATAATAAATAAAGTAAAATTCATTACGTAAATATAATTGTTTAGCTGAATCGAGTATATTTCCAAGTAACATTCAATAAAAATATTTTTCTTTAGTTTTATGGGATCTTAAAAATTAAAAAGAAAAATTAAAAAACAGAGCTTTTATTAGCCAACACACCTTAAAAATCATAAAATATGATTATATGAAATATTATAAATACAGATTATCTGTAATTTGTATATAAATGTTTACTTACTTATTCTCCTTTTTTTAGTATCCATAAACTTTCTTGAACTTTACAAAATTCTTGATTGACAAATGATTATAATTATTCCAATAATGTAGAGATACCAATTATATATGTTATCAAACACAATTATAGACTATAAACATATGCATTTTATATAAAACAATCTGTTAGCCACCGCAAAATTATATAATTAATGTCTATAAATGCGTGAATTCAATAATTAAACCTCTATCTTTATAGTTCTAAATGTAATTAAATTTTATACCTTTGTTCTCTTTAATTCTATTATTTACTTATAACTGCTAATTAAACTACTTAATTAATTCATTTAATAACGGTATAGTAGGTCAACATTTAACATATATATGTTTTTCACATATTTGATTAAAAAAATTCTTTAACCACTTGACTTATAGACCTCGAGAAGTTAATAATATATTATTATAACAAATTCACCAAATTAATAACTCTAATAATTTTGGAACGAGTGAAATATACCTTAAATTCACATGTAGGTATATTAAATTGTTGCAATGTAAAATGATTTACTATATACTAAACTTTGTAAATGGATAATAAAGTGGCATGCATTTGAATATATTTTCTAATGCTTTTTGGAAGCAGCAGCTACGAGCTGAATAAACTTTAAAAGTATACAACACCCAACAAGTAAAATGTAACATTATGTACAGTATGTACATAGAAATTTTATAATGCACAACTACGTAATACAAAAATGTAATAATTCTTTAAACAAAACTAAAAAATATTCAACAAAAGATGCGAACCTAAGATGAAATCTTAATAAATACACTATCGTGCACGTGTTATTTTAAAAATACAGGTCTCAAAAGTGTTTGTTTAATAAAGGAGTTTAACATTTTTAACTCGATATATTTGTTGTTAAATTAAAATATTTTGTAAATGAAATTCTTTAGGAAGTCAGTTTTTTAATCGCCGTAAACTCTTTTAAAAAGAGTTTTGATTTCAGTAAACTAAGTTACTATTAAGGGAATTACCATTTAAACATATTTTTCTGTATATACATGTATAATGATAATAGATTGAAGAAAATAAATAATTAAAACGTAACGTTAAGTTTCCGTTTCAGTTTCACATAAATTTCAATTTTGTTTAATGAAAGTGACAAGTTCTCGCCACTGTTGACAATAGTACTACGAAAATTCAAGGAATAAAAACGTACCGAATATCTTGGTTCTTACACTCGCTGTCACATTTACTTATTTGATGTTCATAGTTTCCCGACGGTGTTTATGCTTACATTTTCGCCTATGCTACTACTCCTATCCGTGAATAAGCATTTGTATAAGCAAGTATGCATTGAAATGCACAACTACGAAAAATGTAAATGTGCAACCTGAACTCGACAGTATTCTAACATATTTCACATAATAATGTATATTTATTAAGTATATTTATTTAATTAAGCAAAACTGATATAAAAGACAATATGATTGTATAATTAGAATTGTACGAATCGTATCGGAAAAGATCAATACGCGCAGTTATACCGTTGCTCGTTGATTTTTAACTTTGTAAAACAAAATATTGACCCTTATGATATGTGTATTTGAATTTGAAAGCGAAATTAATTTATTTTTCTATCAATACTAATATTAATTAAAGTTATTCCGGTGTTATAGAAATGAATAAATTTGAAGTTTCAAAAATACGATTATTCGGACTTATCATTATCATTTTAATATATACATAGAGTCGAAAGAATATAGAGGAAATATGAAAGTAATATGATGACCGCGAACGGGTAAATACGGCTACTAAAGCTCCTGTCGATATGATAGCCAAGAGAGAAACTCTTTGCATATCGTATTTACTCTCGACACAAATATATGTATACGTATATATGTATACCTATATTAAATAATCTGAATTCATTTAATATTTCTTTAAAACCATTATTTACAATTGCTTGGTCAGCTTTCTCTCAAAGGTAAACTATAAATACACTTATCCAAAATATAAAATTAAAATTTTTAATATACCATTTGAATGTGCGACTGCACATAAAAATATAATTTAACAAATTACAATATATGGGTGATCCATCATGCCGAAATATTTATGTGGTAATTCAATCAATTCGCTAATATACGTTTCGTTAGACTAGTTAAAAATACAATATTTCCTGCACTCAAAATTGATCATTTCTAGAATAGAATTATTTCCTATGTTTATGATAGATCTTTCGAGTTTATTTTAATACCAGCAATGTTTTTCTAGTTCATTTCTAAAAATAATTAATCAGGACATGAAAGAAATTGATAATGGATTTATCCATTACTCGAATGTTCATTTTTAACAATTATTACTTAATTGCTATAGTATACATCTAGTTATTTACTGCAATTGTGAGGATTTAAGTATTTAAGAGAAGCTCCGCTTTATTATAAGCTACACTGCCAAAATTGAAATATATATCCATCTTTAACTTAGCATTTCGTCTACATTCAAATTTAAAAACTTTGCAGTAGATTCCTCTTTAAGTACATTTAAAATACTCGAAAAGACATTTTTATTCGATTTTAAAGCATCGTCAAGCTCGGATACCACGGAGTTTTTTTTATATGCCAATGGCGTTAGTAGGTTGTCGATTTGCGAGTTGAACAAAAAATTGAACACTTAACCTTAATTTTACATAAAAGCATAAGTTTAAGATAGGAAGAGGTAGAGAGAGGGAGAGTTGAACATCATCTTTGTGCCAAGTGAATACGCGACTTCTATCTACGATATTGTACGTTTCGTTGACGTCTGCGAGAGCAGTAAAAGCACCAATCTGTAGATTCAGTACTCGAACTATGTAAGGACGAACACGACCTCAAGTGACTGTAGATTCGAGATCAACTAGAACAAGAGAACTTCGAATAGTTTGCGATACACTATTCCTGAAATGTCTCACCTTTTCACCTTAATGACTTTCTTCTTCGAAAAGCTGTTTACAACGTTCACTTGTAATAACTTTTTGACGTAAAACTAATCCTAATTTAGGTATTTTCAAAAATACAAAATATTACCGATCAAGAAATATTTGGTTTATTTCTCACTATGTTTTTATAAACATTGGCATATCTCACACACAATGTTATCTACATTTTCTAATAATAAAAAATTAATAAGTGATTACTGAAATCCATAGATACTCAACATTTTTAAAATCAGAAAATATCGAGTAATAAGGATTATGTACAACCTTTTCTAAAAATTAAAAGGTTGTAAATTATTTTATTTTGAATATATTAATATTTTTCCTGTAATTAATAAATGTTTCGTTAAAGAAAAATCGTAACATACATAATAATTTGAATCATAAATCATTGAAGACATCAGTAAATGTATAATTGAGAGTTTCCACGTTGAAATAGAACAATCTCACTAGTGGAAGTGATAAAGCGTAAATCAAAAAGATATAACGGGAAGTAGTGGACTTGAAATGTTCTTTTAGTTCGACAATTCTTGGGTCGAAAACGCGAAACTGTTAGCAAATCTCCAGCGTACGAAGAGGATTACGAGTAATCTGGCCATGAAGCAGGTCACGTAGGACCGCTTACAGTTGTATTGGGATATTGTTTTACAATCCTGTTCGAACTGTTACATTAAATCATTGTCTATATAAATGTTTAGGTGAATAATAGTTCTTTAATTGCAGATAACTAATTATTCTTGTAAAACTATCTACAATATTTCTAAATACATCCGAATCTCAATTAGTTGTAATAAAATCATTTATATATTAATTATACTATAGATATACCAAACTATAGAGTTAGTTTTCAGAAATATTTTAAGTTTTCTCCAAACGATTTATCAGAATGATTTGTAGATACTGTACGCTAGGCTGTATAAACAGCTAAATTTATAACCCCAAAAATAAAAATATATTGTAGTAATTATTACTGTTGTATAAGTGAATAAAAAAATAATATATACAAAAAGGGTATTTCTTAATTATGTAATGAAAGTTAGTGATTAAAAACATTCGGTAAATAAATTATAAAGTTACCAATAATCTACAAGTACTCTTATAATTTGTACTTATTATCTTTTTTATTGTTTTAATGTTGTTCTTTTTAGAAAGGGAGGTGTGAGATGTGTTAGTGGACAAAGTACTTTTTGAAAATACATACGCAAAATGTTTGCGGCCAACGAATCCCCCGTTCTTCCGACCGAGCCGTCGCAGGCCTCCTATTTATTATATTTATCGGTAGACGTGTATTGAATTATAACAGTTAAGTTACATGCAATGAAATAATCGTTATATTTTTGACTGCGAATTATTTATTTTTTGAATATAATTAATCCTATAATTAAACTCCGTGGCGAAATAATTAAGTATTTTTTACAAGTTTGTGTAGCACGTATAAATTGTTTTTTTATGAATGTTATTATTAGAGGTTTTCGTACACATTTCTATCATATAGGTATGTTTAATACATAAATAAAATAATAAATAAGTTTATTTGTAAACGAGTGAAAATACAGTTAAATTAAAAAAAACAAATCTATGGTTATAAATAAATAAAAAATGGTGATATTTAACATTCACAATGTACCTAATACTTAATCCGATTACGATTGTAATAGATTTATGATGAGCTGTAAAAGGGGTTTAAAGCAAGTGGTTAACATCCCAATATTATCAGAGTAATTTAAAATCTTGACGTTAATGATGAGAAGTATGGTAAAATATTTAATGCAAGGTACATAGCTAATGCAGAAGCAGTAGCAGCACATAATCCAACGGAAGTTGGCGTTACGCAGACGCAAGGAAGAGTAGAGAGAGAGAGAGAGAGAGAGAGGGGGGGTGGGAGAGGGCGAGGGTAAGCCGAGAGCGGGAGGAGGCCACATGTAGAGGTGTATATGTTTGATGCGCGCAGAGAGCTGGCCTGGGTATATACTCTGGCTCGTTACGCAAATACAAATGAAGGGGAGATCGCTCCCCTAGGTTACTTACACGGGCGAAGACACGAATTAGCGGCGAGTAACTAGTCGTTCGAGCGACCGCGCCGCACCGCAACGTCGATTGTAATGGAGCGAGGAGCCGCGAGCACCGGATCGACGAAAAGCGACGATCTTGTCGAACACGAGAATATCCCCTCCCTCCATTCCTCCCTCAGCACGAGCAGGAATAGGAAGGTTGTACACGAACCGTATAGCCCCGTGTGGATCACTTCGCGATAGAGTTACACGAACCGAAGCCCCCTCCTCCCATCGGGATGCACCTTCTGCGGATCAGCCTGGCGACTGGTTACATCGCCATCCATAACACCGAGGTGTCGCTCTCGACTATTGCATACGGATCCTGTTATGCGATCATTAATCAATCTTACGATCTGCCTAATTGTTTTCCTATCTACTTCAAAATTCTAATGCTCAGCCTCGTTCTATATTGTACGATCAACAATTTCACAATCACAGGACTCGATCCGTTACCATTTGGGGGGAAGAGCATTTTAGATATGTATCTCTATCTATGTATGTATATCGAAAATGTTGGAAAATTTTTCTTTAAGACATATTAGGATAAACGTTAATTGTTTAAACGTTTAGTTATGTAAACACAACAAAATATTAAAAAAAACGATATTTACTTTGCCTAATTAATTTTTACATTTATTATACAAAAAAAATCAATGTCATGTTATTATAAATATTAGTACATTTTTTAATAATTGCAAAATTTGTTTCAACAATAAAAAAACTTATATAAGTATAATTTTACACTGAATTAAAAAATTTTGGCAACAATTAATATTATTACATTTTAATATAAGGACTGTTTTGGTGTACGTATTATGTTTCATATACTGTGGTTACATAAATACTAAAAGCTATTGTTCATTCATGAAACGTACATTTTAATTAAATACATGTATTTATTTTTAATAAAGCTTGTCCAAGGATCCTTCAAGTTAAATATATAAATTTATAGCTATATAAGTCTCCGGAGCTTAATATAAAATAATATAATGTTATAATTCGATTTGATAAAAAATTTACGATAAAAGTAAAAATTGAATACATGGGGACTATTCTTCCGTAAAATAAGTATTTGATGTATTAAAGAATATTCAAGAAAGCAGTGTTAATTATAACCACAGCAATTCTCACAGGGAGAAAGGGAATATAAAGAGTAAAAGTTTGTAGAAACCACATTTCACAGATAAAAGTAGGAGGTACAAACATCATAAAAATTTGTGATAAGTGAAAAAAGTTGAAATGAAACCTTATTGAATTTCAGGGTAGGAGATAAATCTTTTTCTATTAAAATCCATCAGATAGATCGAGAGTTTGCGAACACCGCAGAAACCCAGCAATTTCAAATGAAACGTACAGTGGGCAGCCACGAGGTCCCGGTATCTGGAAGTCTACGCGGTTATATTCGCTCGGTTCCGTACCTATTCCCAAAGATGGAGTTATGAAGTTGGACGATAGTGCCGTGAATTGCCGAGGCACGCCGCAAAATTATTATACATTATTGGTGCTCCCGGTGGTGGTGGGTGCTCGTTGATTGACCGTTACGGCTCGTTTCGTGCGCGCGACCGGCTAATGGCCACGTTTTTAATGGTGGCTTTCTGGGTATAGGGCGACGAGGAGATTAGCGCGCACCGACCGATTACGCATCGCGCGCGCGAGGGGGATCATTACGAGTTCGGATTAGTCATGCGCGAAATGACTACCTGGAGTTTTGAGCCCACTGATAGAAACGTTATACCTTTACACACCCACTGCTTCCCCCTCTGATATACCATTGATAATCATTTGAATAAGATTTATTTACATTCGCTGATGAAAGTGAATATGATAGATGAGTGTTGTTTTACGGTTACACCAATATTATTCGATTGATTATGCCACTGTTTGTTACTGTAATCGCTCGTCAGAATTGCGTTGCGAGCTTGGGCTTCCATATTAGTTATTTATATACTTTGGTATATACGACGCGTTAATGCAACCAGAGGAAAAATATCATTGTAAATGAATAGTAGTTATAGGCCGTGGTCGCGATCGTACCGAGCCTTTAAGGCAGAACTAATTTTAATTTCTTCTATTAATTTCTTCGACACGTAAGAGTCTTGTACGGGTTAGCATTAGAGCAATTAGAGGAAAAATATCTATGAGAATGGATTAGTTCTGCCTTGGACGCTCGCTGCGATCGCGATCGCGGCCTAACTAGTATTCATTCACAATGATATTTTTCCTCTGGTTGCATTAACGTATCGTTTATACCAAAATACATAAATAACGTCTCTTTATGAGATTCAAAATTGAAATTAATTGTTTCTCTGTTTAAATGTAAAACATTTCGTTAAACTAAATATTTTCGATAGGAGTATTGTTTGAAAAATAACTTTTCACAACTGTCAATATTGTCGATAAAAAATTAAACGAACGTATACATATTTCGAAAATTATTCAAATGTGATGTATTCGCATACGATTCGTTTCGTATTCGCTTTTGAATAATAAAGTTGAAGGTATTAAAGTAAATTTGATTACCCATATAGGTGAATCGTAATAGTAAAAAATTAGTCAATGTTTGTTTATTCGAATGATGTATATATTTATATATATAGATATAGATAGAGTTGATCAAGTGAGAAATCACTTGCAACGAGTTATTTATCACTCACGCTCTCAAATTTAGAGTATCAGCGTGATAACATAATGTTCTACCTAATTATTCACTGCTGAATTAATGCCGTAGGGGCGAAAAAGTGTTTTTAAATCGCTTTATTTTCCCGCTCCACCAACAGCTTTATAATGACGTGATCGCGCTCGTTATATCATTCGCTTTAAACTTCTTTTGTACGAACCTCTAGCGAATAATTACTGGGTTTAACAGAACATTGATACTATCAGGACTATTAAATTGATAAATTACTAAATTCTCTACGATGTTTTCGCACGTTTCACATTTTTTTTACGTTGATACAACAAACATGTTTGTCCACGGCAAATTCTAAATGTCCCATCAAATTAACAAAGCACATTTACTAGGGTATATATACGTATACACACACACACATACGGTACAACGAATATTAGCGATTAAAAATATTGATAATCATTGCATGGTGACTTACCATAATATACAACGACTTAATTATCATTACGTCAATTATATTTTAACTTTATATATCACAAATATAAGATAAAATTTAAATGTGACTTTATTTAAATTTTGAGAATGAACATAATATTGTATTACGCGTATTTATTTATTTATAAAGATGAAATAATAATTATTACTTTTGGAGGTAAACCGATAAACGGTGACGGAGCATAACTAATAATTGTCACGATAATCCAGTAAGCAATGTCCATTACAATCGTTATAGAATTATAGAAATGTAGGAGTAAAACGGGTTTTAATCGCGAGCATGTAAACGTATACTTAAAAGTTTGAGTATGTAAGCATTTAAAGTTTTCCTGCACACCGCGAGAGATAACAGTCTATATTAATTATAATCACAATTATGAACAGGAACCAACTAATTATGTTGACTATTATAATAGAATAGTCAAATTAATTAAATCAATCGTTCGCACAGCATGCAATAAATTAGATGCTCGGACAAAAGGAGTGAAGTAGAGAAAGAGAGAGAAAGAGAGTAACTAAAGCAGCTAAATACCAGAGCGACATTATTCTATCGCGCTTTCATAGATATCGCAGGTAGCCTTTGTCCGGGAGCACGTTAAAACAAAAAGAAGTAGAACAAAAAAATGGTAAAAAGAGTCTAAGCTCGGCTGAAAGTCCAACCCGGGCAATAGGAGTTAGCCACCAACGGAAGAAAATAATAAAGTCACGGGAACGATCTAGCGGCGGCGTTTAAATTTCCTCGAAATGACAAACGGGACGGTCATTAGGTCGATTTCGTGGTTATTCCGCGGTTCTTCCATGGGGTTGCTCGCTCGCTTGCACCTAACCACGCCGTCGCGCAAAAAGTTAATTACCATCGACTTCCCCGAGTGAAGGTGAAATTGTCGACGATAGTGCAACGCGAAAGACCCCAAGCGGGAAGGAAAGAGAGACGTACGTAGAGGGGGTGGGAGGGAGAGAGAGAGAGAGAAGGTAACTCGCATCGGGACATCTCTTACTCGTTTTATCCGGCGTACTTTTGCGCGTTTGGGTGGGTGTCTGTGTGTGTGTGTGTGTGAGGTTGGGGAGGGAGCGGGGGAGGTGCATGCGCGTACTAGTGCGAATTACGAACTGCGGGGCGAAGGAGCGGAGGTTGCCGGCAAAAAAGGTTAACTGGCCAAGATTAACTTCGCTGCGGTCGGAATGCCAACTTTGCTCCAGCTCGCTTCTGACTCTCGTTTTCTCGTACATACGCGCACACACGGAAGAAGAGAATTGCGGGTGGTGTTGCCGCCCGCGCTTTAGACGAAGAAACCACCGATATTCTACTATTTCCAAAAAATAAACGGGTTTTGGTTTTTAAAAAAAATCCAACGGTCTCTACGTGTTTCTGGAAACGAGTGTTCACGGATACTTTAATGAGTAACGGCTTACCAGGAAATTCCAGCGCTCCTGGCTTGATTTAAAATTGATCGGTATATATATATAATATTGCACGATATCCAAGACTTTTTTGCTTTTTCTTTTCAAGCGCAACATAAATTTTTGCAAAAGTTATCCTACACGCTGAAATTCCTTTGCACGGGATCACACACACTGCACTGTGTCATCGGTCTTCAAAGGACGCCGTGGAAACGAAATCAAGCTGTGAAAATTTTACGATGCAATATCTTGTTCAATTTAGTATAGATATTACAAAAAATCGAAAATTTTAGGAAGCTACGTATGCTGCGGTTGTTCGGAATATGTCAAGGCTCTCGGATGAAATTTTTTTTTGAATTTTCACATTTATTCGTTCCCATATACTACAATTTTGGAAAGGTTTTATTTCATAAATTATATAAGATATGTATATATACATATATCTCGCTTATTGCTACACCGAAAGAATGGAACAATTTATTACTCGCCAAGAATTATTCATCCAAAATGTTATAAATGAATAATTTGCAATGTATTGTCTTTTATTTTATGGTTTCGGTAACTTCAACCCTTAAAACGGCAAATGAAAAAAACCAGAAATCAAAGAAGAGAAAGAAAGGTACAACGTACGTAGCGAAGCGGCGCCATCGGCATTTGTTACAGCGCAGCTCGAGCGCAACGTCGCAAATTGGCAGCTTTCGGAAAATAAATCCCCGAATGATTCGCGGCTCTCTTCCCCCGCTCTCTCTCTCTCTCTCTCTTTCTCTCTCTGGATTCCTCCTACCTGACTCCTCACTCTATCTCCTCAATGCGCGAAAGTCATAAATCTAATGAAAGGGATGGGGAGAGAGAGCAGAAAGTTTGTTCGCATTGTGCGTGAGCCTGTATAATTTTGCGAGTCTTTTCAAGAAAGAAATAATTGTGGTGGTAAAAAAAAATAATGCGATGGAATTTTTTTCCCCGATGCCGAATGCTGTGCGATTTCCTCCGTAATTTATTATTACGTAGCCTACAAATTTTTAAAATTGCTCCAATTCTCGATATATTTTCGTGATTCGCTTTACAATGGAAAAGCCAATTCGATTATTTATATTCTCGCATTTATTGGGAGGTATAATCGGCGATCGTAAAAATTCGATTAATATTATTTAGCGCACTATTTATTTAAACATACGTTATAATTTAACCGAGACAGCTCTCTCTCTCTCTTTCTCTCTCACTCACCGTGCACATATAGACACAAAAAAGAATAATCGATACGTTGATTAAATTGTACACAATAATGTAATTACGATGAAATATATAGGAATTTATATATAGCTAAATAATATCGCACGAATAATGACCCGAATAAATTGTTTTCAAAGATAAATAAAAGCTTGATGAGTGGCATTATTCGAATTTAAGCAAAAGATATTTCGTGTATTTAAAAGTGTAGCGTTAAGCATACTGTTGCGTATACGACATACTGGAAAGAAGAGGAAAAGGAGTACTCGAGCTGTTTACCTTAGGTTAAAGCGCATAAATTAATTAGCGTTCACCGGCGATTATGCTGCCGGAGTTAATGGTAGCCTGCAAATTTATATATATATATATATACGATTTGACTTTTACAAGAAATACGACTGATATCTTGTTTGCCGTTCGGCGGCGCTCGTCTTTTCAGTAATCTACATCGAAGATACACAACTCGTGCCGACATAAACATACAAACGCACCCTCGCGCGCGCTCGCATTCATCGAGAGATACACATTTGTGATAAATCGTACCGATCGGTTATAACCGTCAGCCGCATGAATAACCAGTATTACTACTCGACTCGCTCGCGCCCAAAAATATTTCGCCTCCGCCTTTCCTCCCGTCTACCTGTATCTGTTGTATCAATGCCCGAGCACCTATATTTATATATATACATGCACGCACGTATATATGCGTATACCTTTCTTCTTTCCTTCCAACCTTTCTTTTCTTACATCGAGACTCGATGACGGCGCTATCGAATGATGTGCGTGTGTGTGTGTATCTGCTCCTCCTGCCTCCTGCTTTCCTTCGTTTGCTTTCTTTTTTTCCTTGTCATAGCGCGCAGCCATAAATTCCATTCGCGGATTAGCGCGAGCGCGCGGTAGTTTAATTAAACTGGTTGGCCCGTCGTTAGACAACGCGCGCGCGAAGTGTGCTCGATGGAAAGTAAAGAGGGATGAGACGGTTCTTCGTGCCGGAATCCAATCGATCGACACCGCCTCCGGCTATTTTTTACACGATTCCGCACCGACGCTCCCTCTACTCGGGTAAGGTCTATAAGAGGCGCCCGCCGCGCGCTATTTTTTCTCCTAACAGCCCGAGCTGATCTTCGTACAGCGAAATCGCGAGCCGCTTCGAGAATATGCAGTATACCATATATATATATATATATATATATATATATATATATATATACATATATATATACATATATCTATTTGTGTGTGTATATATACACCGAACCCTCGAGTTATCGTTTCTCGCGGAGTAATGACTCATCGGTCGAAGAGGACTGGGTTCAACCAGCTTGGTTATAAATTTTAATAAAGCTAACATCAACAACGCACACTTCCTTCTACTTAATTAATGGTTGTTTATAGAAACTAATTGATTCTACAAACCTCTCTTGACTAGTAATACTATTCGTCAAGATTGATGCGTTATACGACAAAATTGAAATTTACGAAAATTGTACCGTCTATACACTCTTTGTTATAATTAAATTACTAATGCATTTAATGTTAATTTAATATTCAAAGTGAGCCATTCTGCTTTGTTTCAAAATGTTCGTTATTTCTTTACCATGTAATTTTATAGTTTACAGCATCCTAAGATATACGCTAACTTTAAACTCATTGTATTAACTTGCACCCGGAACTTTATGAAAGCTTAGAATTTTGAGAAAACTTAGAATTTTGATCCAAATATATTATATGTCTAATCTTGTTCAGATTATAATTTAATTAGATACTTCCACAGGATTCGTGCATTACGTGTATTCTACAATTTTACTACAATTTTGAAATATTCTGTTGATTAGAGTTGTTTTAAAATAAATTAAAGTATATAGATCTATAATTACATCTTCTCCGTTATTGTTGACCTATCGTTAAAGACCTATCAAGGAAAATATTTTGTCTTCGTTAAAATGTAACATTTTATAAGCTGCAATATATGTAATTAATGCCGGCTGATAAGTGAGCGAATATTGAAAAGTGATAGACATCAACAAGGGTTATTATGAAATCTATATAAATTTACCAGTAGCAGGAATCTTTAGGTAAAAAAATATATAGTCAGGGAATATTCTCAACTCAACGAAAAACGAATACATTTCTTTATTCATTTCCAAGGGTTAATCTCGAGTGAACATCGCGATTGTAATCTTTTCTGGTTCCCTAGTTCTATATCTTTTATATACACATACAGAAAAGTTTTACGTGCCTCCTCTCATTCTCTTTCGATCTTGACGATATTGCGAAATTCTCAGTTTTCGAAAACACGAAAGTCATTGCATACAGTGCACGTTACAAAAATGCGTACGTGTATATTAAAATTAAATTGATATCAACTAATACGATCGGAAGATTATTATTACTTGCTTTGATGCAATTAAATAATAATATTTAATTTAACGACATTATTTACATTAATAAAGTCATTAATATTACAACTGCATATAGTTTTAAAATAGAGCTTTAGCAAAGTCCAATGGTTAATTAATTATAATTGGTATCGTAGTTTAATGCATTAAAGGAAACTATGATCTATCAAGTAGAATTATATAATGTTGTTAAATTTTTTAACAATGTACCCTTTCCAATTTCCAATATCTTGACATAACGTCGCGTATCTCAATTACACACGGTATATATACATATATGTATATATGTGTACATATACGTGTATAAATATGTGCTGCAAAAGAAGGTCAATTTTCATTTATCCGATTAAATCCCATTAAGAGATGATTATACGACATTTATCGCGGTTGAAAAATGATTTTCTACAGGAGATAAGTCGATAATGTACTCCTTGGGAATAAGTCGAAACCAGTCGGCCTTAATACCTTCGAAATCGTAATAAGGGTCGAAGGAGGAGAAACGACAAGTTTTTCTTCGTACGCAACATAACTGGTCCAATAATCTCGTATACAAGATCGCATATTTCAACCACCGGGAAGTCGCACCTCGGCCATTCGGAAATATAAGTGCCCGGAATTTCCCAGGCCGAAAGAAACAAAAAAGCACGAGCAAAGATATTCTTGATCGAGAAAGGGTGAAAAAAAAAGAAATGTAATTGAAAAAGGAGGTATACAACTCACTCGGCTTATCCAGATCGGATATCTCGGTGGGTGAAAAATCCGCGGTGACATTGTCGAGAAGGAGGAGTAACACCACCAGCACCGAGAACAACACCATCGTCCTTGCGACAACACTGCACCAGCACCTCCGGAACGACCGCATAATTTAACGAAATTCGGTTTTCGACTATTAGCTCCTTATCACGCGCACACGCGCTCACTGGTCATCCGGAAATAAGTCCCGGCGTCCTCGCGATCCCTTAGTCTCGATCGTTGAATCATCCCCGCATCTCAATTAAGGATCGATCTCGATTCTTCGGTAGAGGCACCCGCGAACGTCTCGACGGTCATTAGCGCAGCTGGACACGATGCCTCGATAACACACGATGGAATTGCACTCGCGCATCGGACCGTACGGTGATCACGGGGTCGCGGCACACTGGTTTTGATTATTCTTTCATATCCGGGGGCGAAGGGTCAACCGAGCTCGCGCCCCTCGATTCCACGTGTACGGAAAAGCCTCGGTACATTAATCGTCCGTTCGACAGCCACCCCGCCGGTTTATTTATGACGGTTGCTCCGGCCAGCTCGTCGCTCCTCTTCCCTCGACGTTGTCTCTGTCCCCTTTTCTCTTTGGACAACCTGGTTTTTTTCTTTCTCTTTTTCTTTTACTTCACACTGATTTTTACAGATATGTACGCGCGATTCGTGACACACTTATCCATTCGTATAAATAATACTTATATACGAGTAGAGCGGCAGGATCGCAGGGAGAAAAAAATCGGAGCAGGGTCACCGGTCTGTTGTCACCTTCGGCGTTTTCAACACTATCATCGTATCTCGCTTACGTATATATGAGGGACTATCCACAACGAGACGTCGAAGTAGCGACAAGGGTGCAATCGGCTAAGTTGGCGATCATCCCTGTAATGATCGATGTCACTGTAAAAACTCGTGGCTGACGATGCGATTATCGGTGGAAAATGTTGGAGCGACACTCTGACGGAAATCACGAACGAAGAAAGCCGGCGCGTCGAGTCCTGACCCGTGGCGGCTCGGTACTGAAAGCGGCGAAGCCATTGAGAAGCGCGCGGAGAAGGCGCACACGAGCCTCGGTCGGGTTCGGCCAGTCTCGGGGGTACTCGGATGAGCTCGGAGTAGGACTGCGGCGCGCCGCGCTTCGAGTACGTTCGGGCGCGCGCACGCAGGACCACGGGAGATCACTATGATTTATCGCGACAGCTAATGACTCGCCCATAATCGCCGCGCCGCAGACCAGGGAGCATATGCAACGGAGCCTCGTCCGATCGGTTACCGTTTCTCTTGCTCCGGCCCGCGCTCTCGTCCTCGAGGTACACGTACACCTGTGTTACCGAATGCACCACCAATGATTTCGGTGCGTGTGTTTCGGATTAGCTCCAGTTAGCGCCAAGTACCCTGGAAACGGGTGGAGGGGCAGGAGCAGGAGAGATAGCCCTAGCGACAGAGAGAGAGAGAGAGAGAGAGACAGAGAAACGCGTTCCCCGTGTTTTGCATGGCAGCTCGGCAGTGATTTGAAGGCTCGATGCTCGAGCGACGAAAATTGCTCGATAGGGGGATTTATGGGGCTGTTATTGCTTGCACGCCTTACTCGCGATAAATGTCATCGGAATCATCCGGGTGCCGCGGCACGCGTCGAAAGGTTTACATGCACGCTCACCAACCTCCCTCCCTCCCTCCCTCTCTCACTCTCTTTTGCGCTTTTTTCGGATGCGTTGATTGGATTTGTTTATAGGATTGTGGTATAGGGTCGCTCGCGGTTCTTCTCGTGGTTGTTGCGTGCACGGATAAATGAATTGAGGTTTTCCGGGTGTCGTCGGGTCAGGAAGATATTTCATCGTTGTGCGAATGATTTCGCAGAATGTTTGCGCGGATAAATATTTGCGTATACTGCGGTTGCGGTGTGTCCGTGACGTTATATCTGTCTTCGATGATAAACCATTCCTCTTAGCACTTTCAAAAAATTATACGTATAAGCCTTTTATTTATATTTACAAGTTTCACTTTTTTTACGCGAATTTTATTTATCACGTTTATCGCAGTGTTTTTGTTATCGCGAACAAGCAGTAGAATATTAATTTAGAGACATAAAATAAGTTGGTATCTAGCAGGTTCATATGCCGTTAAGACACCCATAGGAAATTATAAACTGGTATAAGGACTGGCCTATAAAGTAAAAGTTCAAACGGAGGGAAGAGAGAAAGAACTATGTAAGCCTATATAAGAGACGAAAACTTGTGGAAACTTGGAATAAATTTTACTGCGGTGTGTAAAAACACTAGATGAAATATTAGGCTACTTTCTTACAGGCTAATAATATACTTGTAGTATATTATTTTTGACTATTTGCATTTTAAATATTTAATATCGAACCTTTGGAATGTCCATTAATATAACGTATATGTAGAATATCCGTGTATCTAGATTTAAAAATTAAATTATATTTATACACGTTACTTTGTACTATATACGTTTAATTTCATAAAATTTACGAGCTTATGCGATTTAAAAATTGATGCAAATTAAATGAGGTCGTCTCGTGAAACTTTGTTTCTTATAAATTTACAATATTAACGATAATTATTAAAGAATAAATTTATATGGTCTAATCAAAATTTTGCCTGGTAGAAAATGGTATCGTATATATAGATTATATTATACATAGATTTACGCAGTCATTCTGTAGAGATCTACATCGATATGTGACGGCCGTATGAATCTAGTTTTCTACATAGTTTCAATAAGTGGCAAGTACGGTATTATGGTATTATATATAGTTTTATTTACATTTAATATATGTTATGCTCGGGAATATCTCTATTATTTCTGTATTTCAATATTACACAATAAAAATGATTGCTGAAATTTTTACCTTTTCTTTTGACGAACTTCTATTATAAATTATTAGACAAATGTTGTACCGTATGAGAAGGCTGAATAGTTGTATATAAAAGTACGCTATAAATTTTTTTTTTTATTATTCTGTTTTGTATATTTAAGTATTATCGAAGCGTCTACATAATTTTATGCAGATTTTCATAGAAATTTATTTAATTTAAGGTATTTTTTTATAATTTAGTATCATTCAATTCTTTATAAAGGTTTCGATAGCTTTATCCATGAAACTAGATAACATTTTTATCAAGGTTATGTTTCACAAATAAACGTAATACAATGTAATTTTCTTTAAAAAAAATCACCTGTAGTTATAGAAATTCCATGAAATACAATATTCTTATTTCCTTGTTTATATTTCCCTTACTCACAGATCTTGTACGCAGGATTTATTACATCAATATGTTCGTTTATAAATAAAAATACATTTTTCTTTAATCAAGAGCGTCATATAAGTTATATTTATTTCTTTTCAAACGTAAAATAAAGGTTTAATATTGTACAGTCGGTATTAATAATTTTATACCCAGACACAGTAAAATAAATATGTCACCTTACGTGTACTCAAGTTATAATATTAAGGATTAATTCTGAATAAATATTTCCCCGTTCAATAAGAAATAAATTATTAATTAACCTGGAAGATATGCATAATGAAATATTAGTGAATATAAAGGTTGATTACGCGAGGATGCTCCGCATAAAACGTTTCACCACAGTTCTAAATAATAAAGGAACGATGGGCTTGTTTGGCAATTAAATTAGTAATCGACTAATGTATCTCCAATCTGATCCATTAGGTTAATGCAACGCGAGCAGGTCAGAACGTAACGCGAACGCGAAGGGTGTTCGGGTGCGGAAGGGCACCAGTGTAAGCGCTTGCTCTTTCTCGAGATTTCTGACGTCCCGAAGATTAGGATTAGATCAATTATAACTTTCTTATCCGGAAGAATTGATGAGGAACCGCACTGGACTCGGAAAGTCGATCGATGCTCCTCTTCATCCTGTCTTTCTCGCTCTTTCTCCCGCTCTCCCTCTCCATCTCTCTCTTACTCCCCCACGCTATATATTTGTCACTCGGTGCACGTCGGAGATAACAGCGGGGAGTGAGCGAGAGCTGCTGGCGCATCGTGAGAACTCCGCCGCGGCACTGAATCGAGATGAATTTCGGCTTTAGGGCTTAATCCGTTATCGGCCATTTCCTATACCGAATAGACAACCCGCTCCCATAATCCTTGCCAACGCGTGCCAAATCATAAAGTCAGTCCCTATCTCGAGACTCCACCTCCGCTTACGATCTTCTGCAAAAAAGAGCCCATCTTTAATCCAAGCTAATCGCGGAAATCAATATACGCCATCCCCCGAACAAAAGCCCGACCTTCCTCAACGAACACCTCCTATATAGGTATATATATTTGGCCGAATCGATGTGCGCCGTAGTTCGAGCCCACTAAATATTTATCGGGCGATTAATAAAAAATATATTTGGAACATCCGAATATACAGGGGCAGACGTACACCGTGTATGCAAATCTATGAATATACTACGGTCCTCGCGTCGACAAATACCTCGCGCAAAATGAGCTTTCATTTCCACGCCCGATCGAATCGCTATGCCCGCACTCGTAATTGCAGATTAGACATCGAGTACTCCACTCGAGGTTCATTACAAAATTCAAATGGATTTTATTTTATTTTATTCGAACCACCGTACATACACACATCCAAAGTGAATAGAAGATTAACGCGCGACCGTCGGCTGTTTAAACTCGTCGTCGTTGTCGTCGTCGTCGGATGTACAAATACGCCGTCGCGTATTCCACAAAGCCGATTATTATCCGCTAATCTCTCTCCGATATTTGCGGCCGTCCGACGAAATGCGCTTACAACCCGTAAATTTGAACGGGGGTCCCAAATTTAGAAGAGCGCGCATACACACCCGTAACTCATGAAATTAAAATAGGCCGTCCGAGACCCTAGTGGGTTGGGCACGCGTTACAACATCGTACGTGAATCGCGCCTCGTTCTCGCTACCTCGACTCTACGCTATCAAAACTTGGTGATATTTCACGAGAAGACGCAGTGTTTTACCTACAGTTCGAGATCCAACGTTTGCTTACGCGACTGTGCATATATACGCGCCTCTCGCGATACGTTGCTATATGATTGTGTACCGAATTGCTGTATACATTTCCTTTCGTTGATCTGCAGCGGTGTAATAGACTTTGCAATACTTTTTTTACTGTATTCGAACGAACCGTGAAACCTGCGATTTCGCTGATCAATCGTGCACAGACACGACTTTCACAATTTTTTTCATCGCTATGCGGATGAACGCACGGTGTCGCACTTCTGTTCGTGCCGAGTACCGTGAATAATGTGGCTTTTAAAGCTTCGAACCCACAGCGATTCCCATTGTTCTTTTTCCTTGTTTCGGTATAGTGCTATTTGTAAGGTGTGAAACAACCTAATCACGTGTTTACACTTTTATGCGCATTAGTAGAATACAATTACTGCTCGTGTTACTCTATTGATTTTTGCCGCAAATACGCTGTTTCTTATTGATTTATTTGTTATCAACCGCAGGAAAATCATTTTATGGAATGATCACAGGAAAATAATTATTTATAAAAAATTAATTGTCAAAATTTTTCAAGTAAATTTTTTAAAGGACCTTTTTGTGGAATTTTTTGTGAAAAATGTAAAGTCTACGGGCGCTGTCAGTGCTCCCGTCGTAAGTATGGGAGTAACGAAATAGTCTGACATTCAAAATTAACTCGTTTGGCCGCGTTTGGCCAATTTTTGTTTCGAAAAACAATCTCAAATGTCCAACCTCAAATTATTCTCTATCAATATATCTTAGGAGATGTAAACCCATTAAAACAGAATCACTATTTATTTTTTCTTAAGCGAACAGTATACTTTATCGAAAAAAAACGCTCTGTAACGGTGTTGTATTTACATTAAAGATAGTCTATGAATTTTTTCAAATTTTTTTATCAATAAATCAACGAGATTTTTGAGCAGCCGTGCAGCATTGTTTTTAGCTATATATTACCGACCAAAAAATGGTTATTTCTATATAATTCATTTTAAATTAATTATTTTGAAACAATCGCTCTGTAACGGTATTCTATTTGCTTTCAACATTATCTGTAAATTTTTTCAGATTTTTAATTCCATTAGTTTTTAAAATTTTTGGGATTTTAGAGGTAAATAGGTTCCTGTAATTTGGGTATCACATCGCCTTAGTATTAAGTTCCTTTTCAATCCGTTCATTCTATTCTTAAGATGAAAACACGGGAAGATTTCATATATCGATTTCATTTTACAAAATATATGTCCTTTTCCTTTTTGGATGTATATATTTATATGAGAAAAAAAATTTAACATCATTAGACATATTACAACAGTAACTGTTTGATATACACGTATTCGACGATTTACATCAAATCAATAGCTTAAGATCAACTTCATCATTTACATTATTAGTCAGCTCAATATTATCGTTTTTTTTTTTGTACAAAGAATCCACAGTCACTATTGTAACCGTAAAATTAATATATTATTTTTTTAAGAATTAAAAGTATTATTTTTTAATTTTATACATTATTATGAGGTTTATTATTATCCTTACTACTCGGAGGTCTCGGGCTCAATTCTCAATCTCCGCCGATTGATACAATCACCACTAGAAAATGTATTTTTAACAGGTGCTTTTTCATAATGACATTGTATGATTTTTATCGCTGATTAGTATTGAGTTGGGAGCATAAAAAGTGAAATTTGATTTGATTTTAATTATTACAATGCAGCCTTGCTCTGGCTGAATAGATTTACAGTTTTTAAGCATATATATTCAACAGAGCGGAATAATAAAATAGTATAACAGATAATGTGTTGTTACAAGTACATACAGGTTTAGGTACATCAACTGAAAGAGTTACAAATATAAATTTAGATAAAGAATTGAGATGAACTAAATGAACTACATAAGATTGAAAATTCAAACAAGGTCGCAGGAGCAGTCACTACACAAGTAAGATTCAAAACAGCTTAGATCATTAATATCAAAAACAACTTCTTTTAATCAACTATTAATAATTTAAGAAGCAGTAGCAAGAAAAGAGCAGTTCCACGTTTAACCGTGAAGAAGGAGCATAGAACAGGACTTCTCTAAAACGATCAACAACATATTTCGAGTTAATAATACAAATACATGTAAAGGCTAGACAGCCAATTACGTACTCCTTTGCACGTTTAACAGAAAGCCAACGAAACTCAAGGCGGTGTGGTGTAACATGACCACGATAAGGTATAATGCCCACCACAAATCAAACACAAGCATTTAGTAACCTTTGCAATTTGAGATCATGGGTGGAGTCAAGGTCATGGTACACATCACACTAACGCATCTAACTAAAGTACGGAAAAATAAGAGATTTCACTAATAATTTCCACATTTTACTTGATATCGAGTTCTTTTCAAATTTAAGGATGTGCAGAGTATTATATACCTTCGTTGAAATCTATAGATTAGTTACAGTTATAACTCACCTGTTTATTCCAATCTAAGACCCAGATTAAGCATTTTAGTAAAGTATTGAACAGAGATACCATGAAAGAAAATTCCTTCAATTTGACTGATATTTAAGGAACTTACATAATGTTGACTCCCTAGTAAACCTTTGCTTTTTGTGCATTGAGTTGAAGACCATTCTCAATAGCCCAATTACTTTAACCGCCTTAATATCTCTCTAAAGTAACACGATCTCTGGTGCAATTTCGGAGGGAGCAATATGCGCATAGATTTGTATGTCGTCGGCAGAAATCATAAATTTGCTGGTGGCCAGAGCATTAGGTAAATTGTACATAGAAAGTGAAAAGAGAAATGAGCCGAATACACTAACCTGAGTATTCAATACCACAGAGAATTTTCCTTCAATTTGATACATTTAATCGTGAGGCAAGGTATCAAACGTCTTGGAAAAATCAAGAAGGGTAAGAATGATGACTTTGTGCTGGATCAATGGCTTCATGCAGATTATTATTGATACCAAGCAATGTCGTTTGAGTACTACACTTCTAATGTATAATTAATTTCAAGATATTCAGAGAGTTGATTATGAACAATACTTTCACGTAATTTTAAGGCATTTGAGCAATAGGGCGAATGACATTGGAATTTGCAATTTTGTTAAATTTGGCGAAAGGTATACTAACTAGGAGAGTGTCATACCTGCGGGAAACGTATCTTTACCAAACTCTAGGATATGCTTTCTACTATAAAAGTATAGAGAAAGCCGTAGATTTAGACTCTAACGCTCCTAATTTACGATAAATATAAGCAAAAAACGACAAATTTCGCCAAAAATACTCTTAAATTTGATAGCTTGTAACTCGTAAACGGGTAAAGACGTACATTCAAACTTAAGTTTAAAAGAAATCTGAGATCAAGTAGATATATTTTGAAAAAAAGAAGCAAATATATAAAACAAATATAAAATAAAACAAAAAAAAAATAAAATCATCAAAATGTATTACTCTTTTTCGAATTACAATCAAAGTTAAGAGTATTTTTGGCGAGATTTTTTGTTATTTGCTTATATCTGCGGTAAGAAAGGGCATTAGATTCTATTACTCCGGCTTGCTTCATATTTTTATACTAGAAAAAATATCCTAGGGTTTGGTAAAGATCCGTTTCCCGCTGGTGTGACACCCTCATAGTAAGTTCTTGTTTCCATTAAGAAAGAAATATTTAAGATTCAAATGACAAATTAAAAAGTTTTGTAATTTGTGAAGAGGAGGTGATGAAAGTTCAATCATTTTAATAGATTTAATCACTGTCAATCCCCTTAGAATTAGATGAAGCAAACTATATAACTGATAAAACGTCAGAGTTTGAAATAATATTGAACTCGACATAACAGTGTCTATGTCATCCGCATTAAGGTGAGCATTTAAGGCATAAAAAAACAAGCTATTGAGTGATGAAGGCTTAGAATGACCTAAGATTTCTATCGTTTTGAAATCGTGCCATTTGGCTCCCGAGTCAGAGGTATTTTATAATTGATTTTTAAAGTAGTAGATTTTCGTCATACTCGTAACATATATTTTTTGTATTATTATTTTAACGTCGCTCTTTTTATGCTCCCAAATCGGTGGAAATCAGCGACGGAGGTCATACGATGTCTTGGTGAAGAAAGCACTTGTTGAAAATACATTTCCCAGTGGTGCTTGTATAAATCGGCCGGAGTTATATATTATAAATTATATATATTTATATATATTTATATATATTTATCGTAACATATATATTTATGGATATTTGTTAATTACTAAGCTCGAGAATGTATATTAATTTCTTCTTACTATTAATAATATTTATATGGTGTGCATTTTACTACAATTGTAAAAATTTATTTCAAGAAAAGTGCAAGTCATTTAAACAGTTACAAATTTAATTTTGGAAACTCTCTATTTCTTTTTCTATACAATTTCAAAAATAGCTTACTTGTTTTATTCTCTTATTACATATTATAATACTACTTCAGTTTATTAAAAATAGAGGTTAATATGTACATAACTTTTTCAATAACTATTGTTCTGCAATATATATTAATAATAAATTTGGACAACATCTATATGTTGTCACGGGCATCGCCACGCGACTTAGGTGTATAAGAAGGATAGAGTGAGTGATAAGACTTCTCGACTAGTGTAAGCTTTGCATTGCAGTGCGGACGCTATCTCGATTGTTAGAGTACGAGATTCGTAATCCAAGGTCTGTATGCTCGAATCCCGTCGTCTTTTTTCGCTCCTCGCCTTTTTAATCCGTAATAATCTATAATCCTTGTAGAAAATACTGGAATCATTATAAAAACCCCTTGAGAAGGGTATAAATTAGCAAGTACATAAAGTATTTTCGATTACAATTTGAATACATACCTTATGTACATCAATGTAGAATTTCGAAAGCAGAAAAATAATTTTTATCAAATCGTCAACTACTTTTTTCATAAAAAATATATTTGAATTTATTAATGAAATCTTACAAAATATTTATTAAAAAAAATAAAAATGAGTCGTTAATAAATAAAAACTTTTTTTATTAATTCAGTGTACAAAGCACCTACATTTATAAAATCTAAATCTTAGGGAGATGTCGGACTCAAAAAATGGTCATTTTTAATACTTTTTTGTAAACAAAAAAAAATACATTGTTTAAAAAATCCTGAACGCCATGTCCTTAGGCATGTTTTAAATAATATACTCAAATCTTTTCAGAATTTTAAATTTGTAATTTAATTCTGATTTTTGGATTGAAAATTCATGCTTTTTTAGATAAATAATTATCGACCAAAAATTGTTTATGCCCTGGCTTTTGTTTTAAACTACCCATATGAATTTTTTCAGATTTTTAATTCAATATTTCCAACATAATTTTTGTGTTGAAAGGTTAAGAACCCTGTAATTTGGGCCCGACATCCCGTTAAACCTATATTATAATGTAATATGTCGAAGACGATTACATAATTATTTAAGTAGAATACCTTTCGTATTATTTTATACTATTTAAAAGAATTACCAAAGGAAATCACCAATTATATCATTTTATTGTATGTAATATCTCTTTTAATCGAAATACACTCAAAACTGTAATTATTGCTTAATAATTATTGAATATATTATAGGTAAAGTAAAAATACTTTGTTATACCCGAAATATATTTCTATCGCTGGCATTATTATTTGTTTTAAACTATGTAAATTAGAACAGGTTTTAAAAGCCCTCGAATGAAATTTTAGTTAAAAATAGCATTGTTTGTTGTTCGTTTAGTAGTTTAAATGGTTCTTTAGCTAAGAATCAAGATATTCAAACCGTTTTCTCTAAATAAACGATCATCCGAATCTAAGTCTTGTACAAGCACATTTATCGTCGAATACCACGAGAAATCAAGTAAGCCATGAGTTTTCTCTAAAGAAATGTCTCGCGCGCAGTAACTTTCGTCGCCACGGGCGTACTTCCTTCTAAAAACGAAGGAGGGAGAAGAGAAAAGCCAGTGAAAATAAATAAATCCATCTCGGTGTCGGCATGGTCGTCACCGTAGCGACTGCAGTAGGTGGGAAATCCGTTTATTTGCTTTCGGTAAGGTAACGACGGCACCAGCGTAATACGATCAGAACCAGGAGAGAGCAAGTAAGAAAAAAAGAGAGAAAAAGCGGAAGAGGGAGGGAGAGCGAGCACCGTAACAGTTGATAGCAGGCCGATGATGGTCGGAGAGTCGTAACGTTAAAGAAGCACGAGTAAAGAGGGTGGGAGGGGGGAGGGGAGTGGGGGAGTGGGGGGGTAAAAGAGAGACCGAGAGCGAGAGAGCAAGAGAGGCCAGGGGATTGAGGGGAAAGGAAGAGAAGCTCGGCTGTTCGGAAATTTATGTTGGTGTTTACGCCGAGTGGACCAAGCACCAGGCTGAGCATCCCTAGGAAAAGGGTAGTTATTACGATTACGACGTCCCACGAAAGGAGGCGAACCCTCGTAGAGTACCAACAGATAGAGAAAGAGAATATCGTTCTCTCGCGGTTTTTTTTTCGACGACGACTACTACGAGGTAAACGCGCGTGCTGCCTTCCGCTCCTCTGGAATAAAGAACGAGACGAAGAGAAGACCGAGTCTTCGCGTTTTTCACCGCGCGGGCTATTATCTACCTTCCCCTCCTTTTCTCATAAAATAAGATTTTCGCGATAGTGTAATTCCTATAAATGCCCGTTCCTTCTACATCTGCATCGAGCGTATAACGGCATAGTGTAAACCATCGAATTGAAATAAATTTTAATGCTTACCTTGCAACTAATTAATCCGATGCAATATTTTAGGGACGTCTATTCAATACCTAAGTAATGCGTTATATCCATCGTGTACTCATAAATTTAATCAACTTTAATCTCGTTGAGTACAAAAAGACATTCGATAAAATTAAAAACAAGCCGATACGAAAACGGCGTGTCGCGCAATTTCCGCAAACAAGTATTCACCCATTCGTTCTTTTTCATTCCTTATTGTGTTCTTTTTGTAAACTCCGTTCAAATATTACAGCAAATAACTGAAATATTAAACAAACCAAAATAAGCTTAAAAAATTCTCCCAATAAATGCATTGTTAAATCCAAATCCATTATTAAAAATCTTTAAGCGATATTTAAAACTCAAGCTGTAGTTGGACATAATTATTAATTACGGATATTGAATCACGTTCTCTTTTCACTACGAGTACCTTGCAGGGTAATTTAATTACTATAATATATGTGATAAAGAGATAATATTTTTGTTATTAGAAAATATGTACTCTTCAAATCCTAAAGTATAAAAATTAACGTTGAAACGTATAAATCGCCAAAATTATATTTTTGAAAAGGGAATATCATACATTTTAAAATAGTGTAAGATATAATGTATAAAAGTATGAAATAGCAAATACTGATTATTATACATTAATTAACATAAAAAATTTAATTATTATAAATCTATTTGTTTTAATAGCCGTCATAGCTCTTTCATGATTTGATTTAAGGTTAAAAATATAGCTTATAAAATTTTAAAATTTTTGATAAAATTTTTTAACGATTGAAATTAACATTCATTTTGTACTTTAAACGAAATTATTTTTAAAATTTAATTTTTTTTCAATAAAGTAAAATTTATTATATCCATTATCAAAATTACTGCCTGAAATTTTACACTTTACAGAAGTGTGATGCTTGCATTTTATGCGCATATTGTACCGTCAATTTTTACACTTTAGGATTTACTATGTAAGTATACATAAAATATATGTAAGTAGAGTTTTACATAAATTTTATTAACAAGATATACAAGAAGAGGAAACTATTATATTACAGGTCAGTGAAATTCGGACAAACCTGCGCGATCATGTCGTCAAATTTTTTTTCTAAAAGAACTTACAAAAAAACTGCTTCAGGCAAATTTTTCGACCTCTTGAAACCTCTGGCTTCGAGTTAGAATTTTTCAAAGTTTCAAAAATTGTTAAAATTAGTCTATTCTTAGAAAGCTCTCCTGAGCTCGCTTTTAATATTTTTTAACAAACTCAACGTAAATCATTTTTTTTCATCTATCAACAAGCGAGGTTTAGATTAGCATAAAAATCATATAGGCCAGTCTGTAATGCTTAATATAAATTCCAAATTTTGTATTTTTACAGGAGTTTTTGAAAACTCACCATTTCTTTTAGTTTGGAGATTTTGATACTTTATAAACGCGAAAAGTTTCCCTTTTTCAAGAGGTTTTGATTTATCGTTAGGTTTTTAAAATCGACGTATAAGGTTTTGAGATATAGCCTTTAGAAGAAGCTCTTTTTTCCAAAAATCGCCAAGTTTGCACCACTATAAAAAAAACTTTATGAATTTAATGGGCTGTAATTTACAGGAAATACTCTTTAAACCAAGATAAAAACAGCCATTGATACGACTCTGCTTATTAAACTTTAAAGCCCTTTAAAGACACTATTTTGACCTTGATATTTGCATTATTTATAGTTATAATTATATTAAATATCATAATTATACATAAAATTGCATTCAAACTAATAATATTGCTTTGAAATTTTTATATATTTCTATAAATATTAAATAGCATAAGAATAATTCTAAAGAATGTTGAGGTCAATGAGAAATGATAAGAACAACAGCTATGTATAGATGTAAAATATGAAATAGAGTAAAATTATGAAATAGAATGGAAAATTAATCCCAACCTTTCATTCAAGTTTTAGGAAAAAATTTAAATAATATTCTTAAAAAAAATGCGAAAATGTAACTATTCCGTAATGTTTCTAAGGGTCGAAAAATATCATTAAAGCATTTTTTTTGTAAGTTCTTTTAAAAAAAAATTGGCGATAAAATCGGTGTCATGGTCGCGCAGAGTGTGTCCGAATTTCTCTAGCCTGTCTCATATATATCTTATATGCATATAAAAAATACTTGATACGGGTATAATAATTGCATATATATTGTGTACTTAACGTTATATACATTAACAGAATATACGTTATCACAGAATTTAATTATAAACGAATTCTCTTATATCTGAATGTTTACATAAGAGCATCGATTGCATTTTGCATAATAATTTTCATTATCGAAATGAAGGTTTCTTTGTAAACGATTCCCGGGTAAACAATATATTATGAGCTGCGTTTGATAAAAGGTCTTTTTCTTCTCTGAAAGAGCAATAATATTACCGAGTAAAAAATGAAGATGGTTTTGTAAATCAGTTTGTTAAATAACAATTTATTAAAGAGTATAGGAAAAGTGTAACACTTGAGTGACGATCGAAAAGATAAAAGCAGTACTCTGACAATAGTAATATTTCTTTTCTTCTGTCACTTACATAACGCTCGAAACGAGTGGGACGTTCGACGATCCGGCAGAAGGAGAAAAAGAAGCATAGACAAGTATCGTCGGCAAAGGAAGAGGTACAGCAGTAACGTAGAGAAAAATACGTGCCCATCGATTCGTTCCAACGGAAACGCTTGACGGCAAGAATAAGGATCTGTCGCCGATGTGTTCAAGAATTGAAGAGGTATGTCGACGATTCCATGGGATTCATCTCTCCTCTCACCCTGTAGGATGATTTTCTTATTGAAGTTACGGCAAACACTATACACGGTTCATGCAATGTACATGCCTTGTTGTTTGCGATCACAGACGTATTAGAACCCTACCTCTCTCGTATTTGAATATATCGCTTATATAGAATACCGTATTGAAAAAAACATTCGACTGACGACATAGAAAATAATCAAAAGTTCATATCATCATAATAATACCGAGCTCTATCTTTGTGATGTAATCTACAGAATTTAATAATATGTTATAATACATTTTCTATTATTTTGAAGACATTCTCTCTCAAAGAACAAAGATATATTATTTTTTGTAATTTATATACCTACACGAGCTTGCCTTTAATAGTCTACGGTATTCTTTCCTTGATACAAGAAATACATTTTACTGCTGCAACTGTCCTTTGAGAAATTGATATTTATAACTATTTTTGTTTAAAATACTATGAATTCAAAAATCATTAACTAAAATTACGAAACAGTTAATTAACAATTGTAAAATATATAAATATACAGTTAGAGTATTTTTAAATAAAATAGGTGACAAACACGAGAAAAAAGAAAAAATTAAATAATCAACCCTGGAAGGTTTTTAATAAGGTTTTTTTTTAATAAGATAGGATACTGTTTAGTCGTAATTAAAACGAGAAGGCAGTCGCTCGAATTGTTACAGAATGTGAAGGCAGAGGAAAACTGGTGTGCGCAGGTAAAAGGCAAAAAGAAAGATAGATTTCACAAACTCGAAAGAAAAATAACAAGAGTACGAGGGACTGACATCGAATTCCCATCGTTGCATAAGGTGCAAGAATCGGAAAGGCATATTTCGAGATACTTTTTTCTAGGCAAGTGTGAAATTACATTGAATATACGTTATAGGTGTAGGTAGGACGTATCAGTGTACCTGTCGCGTAGGGGGAGCGGCTCGTCAACCTTCGTAGCGTAACACGGTGGAGAAAATTATGTGAGCGAGGAAAGGTGAGGGAAGGAGAGGAGAGGAGAGTAGTGGAGAGAAGAGAGGAGAGGGAATGGCGTGGTGTGGGTGCCCCGTAAACAGGAATACCGGACAGGACAGGGGATACTCGAGACGGACAAGCGAGAAATGAAGGAGGCACGGCTGGGAGAATGAACGAGCTACTCGAGATCGAGGGTATACGAGCAGTCGGTTACGACACTGTCTCGAGTCCTCGTAACCACGTGTGAGTGCGTGCGCGTACAGCTGGAAGACGTACTTCAACTTGTTTTTGCTCCCGGTTATTTGAGTTCGCGGGGTGATGGTGTCGAGAGGACAGACAAATGCGCTTCTTCCTTTCGTCTGTCGAGTCAAGATGAGAAAGAAGAAGGGCTCCGAGATTAATGGTTGCCCGGAAATCACTGCAGGCTAATGAGTCCAAAGAATAATTTCGATATCTCAATTTATCTAAGGATAACAATACTTGACATACTACTCCTTATACATACATACATACAAACAACGCTCCGAACTCAGGAAATCATTTTTCATCTACTTATTATGATAATACACTTTCTGTCCGTGGCGTGTAATCCAAGGGGAACTTTCTCTCTTATACCTTGTATGCAAATGTATATATATGTATATTGTACACGTGTATTTCTATCTATGTGAGTGTATGTGCGTGCGCGCGTGTGTGTGTGGAAAATATCAAGGAAATGACGTTTCCTCGCTTCGGTCAGGTAGTTAGCAGCGTTGATTTAATCGAACGCGCGTTACGCTCATCGATATCATCTTCGATATGAATCGTTTGAATGGTTCGATTCTACTCGATTGATTTAGAGTAACCGAAAGCGCATTTCAAATCAGGCTAATTAATTTGATCGGTTTAATATACCAGAATGAAACACCAAGACCGGCGAGAAAGAACGAAAATGAATTGTGCTCGGTGAGTGGCGTTAAGCATTTGGATTCGTTAACCACCGTGATCGAAAGGGGCTAAAGCGACGTTGATATAATTTTAACAAATTTTCATTACTATCTATTCTATTTCAAGGGATGAATAATAGAAAGCAATGAATTAGTTAAATTGATAGGGTAAGAACAAGGCTAATTAACCCCAGACTCAAGTGCGACACCGATATATACGTATATATACATATACTCGATTGATGTATGAATAAAATAATTATAAAGTCGTAAGTTAAACACTTTAAAACGCACAAAAGCCAATGAAGCGTTCCGTAAATCATGCCCCTTTCGTTATATTCGCAAATTTAATTGCGAGTAATTGACCATAAATCACGTTACATATACGCTCGCGTACGAAAAAAGGAGTCTAGAAGCGTGCAGGCGATAAAATCTCTCCACTTCTCTGTCTCTCTCTCTCTCTCTCTCTCTCTCTCCCTCTCCCTCTCTATGGGTTGTTCCCGTTCCGTTACCCCGCACTCTCTTTCGCACCCTGAGAGAGAGAGAGAGAAAGAGGTATAGAGAGACACTCGTTTAAAAGCACACTGCCCGATCGCGTATCGCGATTCTGCGGTCTTAAAACATTATTACGCCATGCATCAGATAAAAGCGTAATTAAAGGCTTCGCACGTATATATCGATTCCGTCCCCACTACTCTTTTTCGCTAGCGAACTCTCGCAAAGACACGGAGCGGAAGTGCTACGGTAGGTTCGTGCACAGGAGCGAGAGCGAGAGCGAGAGCGAGACGTGCTATATAATATATAAAGGGAGTGGGTGAGTGGGCGGTGGAGTGGGAGGAGGTCGGGAGGGGGGGGGTGGTAGAAAGGGGGTGAAATGGGTCAAGCTCGTGTGGGGTGCCGGGCAAATTGTAAAACGTGATGCAGATTACGCGCAATAGCAGGCACCGGTGTAATAATAAATTATCATCGACGTACGATGTTAAACACGCCGTGAGCACCGGCCGCGCTAAATTCATCCCGTACTAAACAAGCCGCGAGGCTCGCGAGTTGCCTCCCCCGAGCGAGCAAGCGGCATAAAACACCGGGACTGCAAATAGCGAAATGCGGTGCGTATAGCCGGTTATAGTGTATATTTACGCAGACGTACGTGTGCACAATACACAGAGGGCTCGCAGATGTCCTGGGATGGTATAGACGCCGAACCAGAAGCTCAACCAGTACCGGAGAACCATCGTTGGGATGTAACTGCGGCCCCCCTGTAATCGCTCGTTATTCCGTGCGCTCTGTTTCGGCTCGCCGAGGTACGGCCCCTGCCCCTCGCTCGCGCCAACTCTTTTTCCACTTTCTCCCTCTCCGCCCTTCCGAACGGAAGGAGGGGCGCGAGGGGCCGCGAGGGGAGACGCGCACCGACGCCGCTATGCTTTTCACGCGGATTTGCTTTTCGCCGATTTGCTGTATATCGCTTTGTGCTTTGTGCGCTTCGGCTTCCACTCTCCAGGAATGAAACGCCATTTCGGAACGATTTGCCAATCGGCAAATTATGCCTCGCTCTTTTGAGGTATACAATCCTAACGCTTTCGGTTATATCGACCTATTCGAGAAACCTCTTTCATTCAATATTTTACGTTTATCGATAGTTTTCTTCCTTTCTATACACTACCATTCGAGATCCACCGTTCACTATAACATATTTAATTGCTACCATTTCGTCACTAACGATTCATTTATATTTTTAATAATTTATTCTTCTTAATTTAAAAAACAATTTCTTTTTATAATGATAACAATGTTAAATTATTAAATCAATGAATGACTTCACGTGTTCTTTCGTTACAATCAAATATCAATATTGG
This sequence comes from Theocolax elegans, assembly GCA_026168455.1. NCBI lineage: Eukaryota > Metazoa > Arthropoda > Insecta > Hymenoptera > Cerocephalidae > Theocolax > Theocolax elegans. The sequence continues at coordinate 38,378,456 of CM047430.1, read as the reverse complement.
CCACAGTTGTTTACAGTGGACTTTCAACACTATCAGTTAATATTCGTTTATTAACATAATCCTGCACAATTGACACAAGTTATTCGATGTGATGCTTATCTCTTGATATATAAAATCTCTGTAAGCTCCTTTCGTTACTGTATACCTACATTCCTATTCAGTAAAACAACTAAGCGAGGAACTTTACAAACTCTGGCATTTTATTAATCAATATGTTGTTGGAGATGCTTTACACCGTTATTCAATTTTCCTATATTTTGACATTCGAGAATTACGGAGATTTACTTGATGCCGACATTTTATCTATCTACAATATGTCCTCAACGAGTGTATTGTTAAAACTGGCAGTGTTCTCTGTTAAAATTGAATATGAAAAGATGATTCCTGTTAAGACCGTATAGGCTGAAGTTCGAAAAAAGTAAAGTAAAAAAAACGCGATAATAAGGGGTGAAACGTCAGTGAAAAAAACGGGATAAACCGAAATCGATGTATACAGATTCAACTCTCGTATCGTATACGAACGATTAACAATGATTCGGCAAAACCGACAAACGGCTTTTTTCCGAACAACGAGAAAAATAAAAAAACGGGTGACGCGGACGTGAAATCTGGTCGACGCACGCGCAAAAGTGATTTCTCGGCAGTCCCATCAATGCCATCCGATATACAGGAGAGAGACACACGCATACATTGAAAAACCAACACACTGATCAGTTTATTAAAAATTTTGAAAAAAAAAACGAACTCGGGAACTTTGTTATAAAAATGAAGTATTTTACCATCAACTTTTTTGATCCTTTGATTAAAAAATTATAAATTATTCGAAAAGAATTTCAAATTAGGTTATCTAGATAAAAAAATATATTTATATGTTTTTTCGAAGTTACAGTTAAAGTCACGAAAATCAAAAAATTTAATTTTGAATAAGGAAAAATCTACTTTACGACGTGTATTGAGTGTAACTTATTGCACTGATTAAGGTTTATGATATCAGCTATACTGAATAAATATCAAAACGAGAGGAACGTGTTTGTGTGCGCGATGGGAAAATCAATCAATTTTAAATTATCAATTTAAGCCTTTGACGGGTATGAGCGTCTAGTAAGCTAAAGTAAAACTGATCAAAAGGTAATTAGCATTCAATCATTACCGTTCAAGTTATTAATTATTAAAAATCTGTATTATAAAATGAGTTTATTTTACTGCAGTACCAGTGCTTTCGCATTCTTAATTAACTTAAAATTTGTTCATACATAAATATTTCTATCGATCATTATGACCTTGCGGATTATTCGTTTCAATTATGTAAATGAAAAATGTTACGTATTGTGAAAAATTAACATTACAGTATTGTGCGATACGCTTAATTATTAGCTTTAAATGTAATAGATCATTTGTTTGACACCATTAATAATTATGGATTATACTGATTTTTTGAATACATAATCAATTTGTAAAATCCCACAAGTAGTGTTAAGATTCGATATAGGCAAGCCACCTCTAGCTCACAAAAAATCGAGCAAGTTTATCAAAATACTGGTTTAATATTTACTAGATTAGTGTAAGTTTTAATCGAACAAATTGAATAAATTAAATTAATTGTGAATATGAAAACACATACGTTGGTGGAATCAGCATTGCCATGATTGTGGTATGATTTTAAAGCAATTCGTTCGCTCATTGTCAGTTTAAAGCTAACTCCATTTGAATCGACATTTGTCACGTATTTAGCGAAATTGTACGTGGATTTATGCTTTGGTCTCATGCACATGTGGCCAGCAGAGTTTGTAATTCAGTTCTCGGTGTAGATTGACATCCCTCGCACGGCCTTAAACCTTTGTTCGGGTTTTTGTGCGCTTTTGTGTGAATTTCCGTGATGCGGCGTCAAACAGCTGAAACGAGCGCATAATTCGCACGTGAAACATTTGCTTTCTTTAAATGAATAGTTGTTTCTCGCTTAAGTAAAATGAGAACTTTCGTTGTTTTCGTTGCGTTAAACAGTTGGTCTACAGATGCTGACATTTACTTGAAATACCTTTTGAATAAATACTTTATGTATGTGTATATACATATATATGTGTGTATGCTGGTGATGTAAACCAGTTAAATAATCATTCGTGAGACGAGCGTAAAAATGGTAATCGCAATGTAACATTTACGAAACATTATTTATTTATTCAACAATCACTTGCGGTTAAAAGAGATTACAACCAGAGATGAAAAAAAAAATATCGATTAGTAAATTCATAGTGGAAAAAGCAATTTCGTGTTAATTAAAATTTATTAAATATTCGGTGATTCCCCGATCCAACATCATCCAGGGCTATAAAATACACTTGGACAAAAAACTCTTTCATCGTCAATGTCCTCGCAATAAGCTTTTCAGTAAATCCTGGAGTAAAAAGCAGTACGCGCTAAAGTACGACGTTCCTTTATGAAAAGTGTATGCCGCGCAACGACCCATCAGAAAGAAAGATAGAGATAGAAAATGAGTGTGCTCAACAATAGTATTTCTGTGGCTAAAAGCGCCAGCTCCTTATTATCGCGTCAAAAAAATTCAAAAGCTATATAACGATCAGTAATTTTTTCTCTCCTTTTTTTTATATATTTCCCTTCGTCACTCGTGAAGTAGACCTGATTGAACCCTGTAGCTTCAGGCGATTCAAACGAAAAATTGACAGTCGCTTACTAATTAATTGGAAGTAAGAAAGAGAAGTAGATAGCGTTGCCCTCGAAAATATACTAATGATTATTTTCTCTCGTTTTTATCACTCGTATTAATCAACGAAAGCGGAGGGAGCAAATCAATCATACTGATCAATCTCGATGGTAATTTGCCCGTCACTTTTCATTAGAGTTCGTGAGATGATTTAAGAGGAGTACATATCGCGTAGGTTTGTATAATGCCCCGATGTTTTTAATAAGCTTATTTGTTTCATTTATGATTGTTTGCCAAATATGTGTTATATAATAATAATACCAATCACCGTTATATAGATTATTAGAATAGTTAACGCACCTATAAGTCCCCTAAATTATCTGAACAAAAAATTTTATTTAATAGTAACTAGACATTAATTGTGTTACTAAAACAAAACAGCTCTAGCAAATATTTCAATCTCCGAACTATACTAACAATTGCTAACGTATAATTTGTAATTGAAATGCTTTGCGGTTCGTTGTTTAGCATTTAATAAATTTAAACATATTTTAGACAAGAAGATTCCAATTATTTTTGCAGTTTCCCAATAGCTGTAAACTTGAAACATTCTGCAATATTACTTTGCTTTCCATTTCCATGTCGAGTAGCATCACATCGATTCATATCTATATATTGACTGCTACACTGTCTTATTATAAATAGTTTATTAAAAAATTTGTATTTCTATCTGATCATTAATAATTATTTTGTCAATAAAATCAATGAAATATTTTTGTATTTCTGGGTAAAAGTTGTAAGATAAACAGTATAGATCCTGAAAAAACTTGAGCAATATATGGTGCTGTGTATTAGCATATTTTTCATGACATTATTATTTAATTTAATAAAAATCGAATAACCTATACCGGTATCCTAGGTCCTCATTTAATTAATATAATTAATACCTGAAGTGAATGTAAACAACAAATTTTGAAGAATAGTATAATTTTTGTTTAAAGTGTTAAGGAAGTGTCTTTAAAGGGCATATTCATATTCAATAAGTTTATCGTAATCCATGAACGATGTGGGTGTCGTTTCCACGAATAGGTTCGTAACACGAGTCCTGTGGTGATGTTATCGCCTCGTTCGACAACGAACGACCGATAAATAAAACTAGCATGTGTATTCATCGGCGCATTTTGATGAAGAACTACGATAAAGACTTTAGGTACAACGGCGCTTCAACCAAACGAATTCCTCTAAAACTGTTTCACCATTAAGAACTCGAACTCGATTTTTCATTAGACTCATCAATTTTTAATCTCCTGATATTCTAATAGGATTTAAATTTAAATAAAAACAATTAAACTGATTTGTTCTTTAAATGCACTCAAACTTTAAGGAATTTAATTTTAGAATCTTTTAGACACATACTGTTTCTCTGAATATTTTTAACTGCAACTTACTGTATGTATATACATAGACATGCTGATCGATTTTAATGAACAACCAATATTGAATGACGCTATATTTATGTTTACAATTCGTTGTCTATAAATAAAAGTCTTACAGTACGATTTTTTAGTTAATACTTACAAATCATGTTTAGTTGTAGTATTATAATTTTAATAATTAATATTTTCCACGTGTGAAATTGTAATAGTTCTACTAAAGAAACATTAAAATACCTCAATAATATAGTTTGTTAATATAAACTACCAACTTAATCGTATGATCAATTTCTAGTAAAAAAAAAACATAACCTTAATTCTGATAGAAATAATTCCATTTAAAACGGTCATATTACTTGTATGAATTACTTGTATTGAAATGAGTATCAATAATAGTCTATTAATCGGTAGTCGTGAAACCCTTTTTTCACTGACATCTTCCTTTTAATAAAATGATCATATATTTAAGTTTTTGCAAGAAATCTAGTTGTTTTATCTATTTGCTTTTGTGGACATATCATGCGTATTCATATTTTTCTTATTTTTCAATTATTGTGTGTTATCGCATTTTTTTGTTTTATTTGCGATTTTGGCGAGTCGTTTTAGAGTTGTTTTAATATTCATTTAATTTTATTCTTTTTGTGTTACATTGTAAATTTTTTACGATTTTTTGAATAGCTTATTATATTTTTGTATATTTTCATATGTATATATCTAGTGCCATTCGGCTTATTTAACCTTGGCAAAAATGAAATATATTATTAATCAATCTCTCTCTCTCTCTCTCTTGTTTATCCAATTTCCAATTATATTTAATAATTTATCTTATTTACCTATCTATTTATCTATTTATGTATTTATTAACTGTTATAGTTACTTGTCTAATTATCGAATTATTATATATGTTTTATTATTATAATGCAATTCTAAGCGCAATGTATGGAATTTCAGCTAGTGTCAATTTAAATGAATCAATCAATCTCACTATTTCCTCTCTTCAACTTTTATCTTTCTATTACTATATATTGTATTTAAATAGTACCGCGTTATTTACGCGTAAAGTCAATAATAGAAAATTAACCACATTATGGGATTCTGTCAGTTTTGCCATATTTAGATGCTGAAATTTATAGACGTTTACCAAAAATACGTAGTTTGCAATATAAAATTATATTACTCAAGAGGGAGAAAACAAAAATTATCAAAAATTTAAATAATTTAACGTATTACTTAAGAAATTGTTTTGTTCTTATTATTTAAAGGTAAAAATAAAATTGAAATTGAAGTTACAAACCCACTTTCCACACTGCATTTTGAAATTCTAATATTGCTTATATTTCAGCAAAGTTAACGCTACTACATATCCGTACAAGTTTTCATTCATCTGCGCAAGAGATAAGAAAATATTCTGGAATAAATTTCGAAGGAAAATAGAAAAAGTATATAGATAATCTATAATAGAACATGTCATACGAAAAGTAAAATCTACCTCATTGAAATAATACGATGGAAACTGGATGAGAGGGAAGTTACGTATTTATCTCCATGTTTAGCACAAGAGAGATCGCATCAACGGTAACTTGTAATTTTCGTACTGGATACTTGTAAGTGTAGTTTAATGTAGTTATATTACCTCATGGATACCTAGTTCGGTATCATTACAATAATTAAAACGAAACTATAGATAAATATGAGTAAATAACGCACAGTGGCAGATAAATGGAGAAAAAATGTTGTAGTAAAAATGACAATGTTGTTTAGAAATGGAGAGACAGACTAGACAAATGACAAATTATTATTTTGTTATTATAAAATTTACTACATATTCTATTAATATTTACTAAATCCTACTAAACTTTTCCTATAACAAAATAGTAATTTTTATTATTTCTCAATAGTCCGTCTCTCCATTACTAAACAACTTTTGTCATTTTTACTAGAATTTTTTTCGTTGTGTATAGGTATATGATAAATGTTTTATTCAATATCATAATTTCAATCTAAACTCCAAATATCAGTATTCTGGAACAGTGTACTTTTGTAATGTGGATCGTTTCTTTATTACAGTATACAGTGCAGAGACATTGAAGAATAAGAGATTATTACATTACCTGTACGCAGTCTCCGCTAAACCATCATAACGAATGAAATCCAATCTATATTTCTATATGCACAATACGTATACATACGTGCATGTGTATATTCACATACACGCATTTGCGCGCGTGTGTGCGTGTGTATACCATTATTTTATTTAATAAACGTAGTAGAATATTACACTGTGTTTCGGTGTAATATCTTGGTAAGTTAGTGTAGTATTCACTGGATTAGTGCAGTACTGTGGCTATCACGAAGTGTTACGAGCGTTCTTGACGAGCATAATATTTCGTGATGATCATACTGAAACTACATATAGTTACTTGCTTTTAGTATATGCACCTATTTTTTACGACTATCTCTCATACAACAGATAATTTTAAATCATGTTTTTTTACGTATATAAAGGTCTATAACTTGACGTTCGTATATAAATGTATAGAAATACATAACAGCATTTTCCTACACGTACTCGCTTTTCATATAGATGTATATATATACACATATAGCTGTACGATATTAAGCTATTCGAGTATAAATAGTTTATTCAACATAATTGGTTTGACATTACACAGTTTTTCTTTTATTCAGAATTTCCTCCGTCCTCGTGGTCGGAGAGAATAGTTCATTTTCATTGAAAAGGAGTATATCACGCAAGATACTCTTTCGTGCGCAAGTCATTCTCGTGAGCTCAGCGGAAACGCAGGGCGCGTCAGTAAGACGTCCATAATACGCGCGTGGGGTCATGAATTAATGGCCCCCCCTCCCCTCCCCATCCCCCTCCTCCGCCACCTCCTCTTCACCTCCCTCCCTCGCCATCCTATCTTTCGCGCTTGGAACAAGATAATTATTTCACATACTCATCAGTCAGTCTTTGATTACGTCGGCATAAGCTTCCTTACGGTCAACTTGCCTGATTTATGCCCGATCCCATGGGTGGCCAAGCAGAAAATGAATTCCACGGGTCTCAGACTATCTTGTGCGCTCACACACACGCGCGCGTCTCCCCCCCCCCTCTCTCTCTCCCTCACACACTACCTCTCTCTCTCTCTCTCTCTCTACAGATGTACAAGTACACCACACATGCACACGGGCGCGCGATTAATATACTCCTACTCTTTCTTCGCCACTATTTCGTAAGCTAGAATTGCGTTTTTTTCTTCTTTTTTCTTAGTTTGGTTCACACTAATTTTCTTACTCTTTTTCATCTCCCGTATGCTCTCACGTGTAGTAAATAGTCTCACACACACGCACTCAACGCACATATTTTTGTGACGCGTGTATGCTCCGGGATCAGGCACGTATATGTAAGCTGTTTACCCAGTTCCAACACAAATCTTAGTTGCTAATCCGAGCTGCCAGCTAATATTAGTAAATTTCGATTGTCGTCTTATCCGCACGAGTATGCATCTTTGAGGCTTCTCCCAGACGGTGGCTGCGGTCGTCCCGCCGAGGGGAGAAAGATTAGAGGTCCGCCAGCGTGTCGTACACTCGCCCATCGATCACCGACTAAGGAGTTCCCTCCGATAGTTAATTCGGTTATGGAATTTTAGTCCGCCGCCTCTTTATAACCATCTATTCCCTTTTAAACTTAAATCTCTGATACTTTAATTTAGTAATACAATATTTACTATAAGAATGACTAACGGGATATAACTTTTCTTTTTATATAGCTAATATATGTTTTGATGCCCAACGACTTCAAATAACTTGATAGGATAAATGTGACGCGACAAATTTAAACGCCTTCGAACTGACTTTTTCCTTGCAAATTGACCTCCGCTCGTACGAGCTCTTTTTTTTTTAATTTTTATCGCTCGTTTCGAAGAAATAACGAAATAAATAATTGCTACTATTAATTTACCTTTCAAATTTTATAACCTTTTATTATGAATGTGTGTTATTAAGAAGAATAAATTATAATTATAAACACGTGCTAATTTTGGTTTATGTGAAGTTAAACATTTTTAAATATATCCCAGCGGTAGTTTTATCAAAACTTAATTGACCTATCTAGATATAAAAAATTGTAATTAATAACGCAATTCAGTAGTACACATGTTTATTATTATTTAAGTTACCGCAGGCAAATAACAATAAGTGAAAGACATAATAATTGTTTATTATCTATATAAATATACGTAAAAAAATTATATATATAAAAATTAACAGATCAAAAAATAAAAAGATATATTTATTTTATATTACCTTTTGTTTTTTTAAGGTTTATATGCCGACGCATACATGTAATTTAATTTCTCGAACCTGTATATAAACATTTTCAAGGAAGTTCATTATTACCACTTATGCAACAAATTGCAATTATAGTTTAAAATAATTTATAATCGTATTCCATAATTAAGATTCTTTAATTTCAATCGCTTTGTATGTATTTGTATCTTATGATGAAATTAATGTTTATTATTGTTTCAAGTCCTTTTAGTGAATAGGGACTGAATGCAAAAAAAGGATTTTGTAGTATCATTTACAATAATTACCTATTCTTTTATTTAATATTTTCTTGGGATCCGCGTTGTATTTAAATGTTTATGTACATATTTTATACAATTATTGCAGGAGTTGAAAGAGTCTTACAGAACCTTATAGTCTTACGGATTATTACACGGAATTGCATTATTATATATTATACATTGGATATAAACTATTTATGTAATCCAGATTAATCACACTTAAACTTGATTTGCATGTAGAAAAAATAATTATGTACAATGATAATATAGAAATAAAAAAAATGTATTTGAAATTACTTTTTAATTACACAAGTATAAAAAGATTTACATTGATAATAACATAATAAAATGCTTTACATGTTTTATTTCGTTTTTTATAAACAAGAGATATAAAAAATCTGCGACGTTGCATGTACTGCAATTATAAAACATTTTATATTAATAGTATTTCAAAGCATTTTAAAATAATTGTATGTTAAAATATATTGCATATTCTTAGTACCTAATAAGCTACATCTGAATTAAATTAACATTTATAGTTACGGAACTAGACACTAATCTCTGCTCCCTACGCCTTTCGAACCATCTTGCTTGAGGACAGTGGAAGTTCATCTTAGACGGTTATAATTAACATACACTCTCGATGGAAGATATGTGGTGTATACCGAGAGAATCGTGCAGAGCGGAGCCTGCGGACGCTCGAGCGAGTTTTTACTTTTTTTTTTCATCGCCTCCCGGACTATTACCGATGCCTCCTCGATCGTGACGTGCTTTTCGAGCATCTTATACCGTCGCGTATTTCACGTTAACGCGCACGCGCCTGTTAAAATGAAAATATATAGTCGTCCGGAATTTCAGTATCGTTTGTTGTTTTTTCTAGTATATATGTACGTATTATACGTGCTCGAGCGAGGAAACTCAAGATAGAGCAAATTGAGTAATGCTAATCCACTAATTTTGAAGTCAAGAGGTGTATAGCTCTCTGTCGGTAAAATATACGTGTACGTTTGCGAACGTGTGAATCTCCTGTCGAGATAAAGAGCCAATTATGAAATGAATACATATTGACGTACGAGTTCCGATAAACGAGTGAACCCGCTACATCAGAGGAGACCGAGTTAGAAGAAACTTATTATACTTAGCTTGCGTGCTAGATCTAGGATTATTTAGCATCCGTTCCGAGTGACGTTCCGTAATATCCAGTTAACGTGTGAGCGTATATACGTATATGCTAGACTGCGGTAGGTTAATCTATACGTATACACATTATCGCGGAATGAGTAGCCTGTATTTTTACTGGTCGCGTAACTCTTTTTTTTTCACGTTGCCCCACTCGATCTCCTTCGAAAAAGACTACCTTTTTTTAGATTTATCGGGACTGGAATGAGCCTCAAAAGGAACCGCTTAAATATATACATGTACGAACGTTTCTTTTTATAATTAATTTTTGTAACGTCGATTGCGCTTGAGCTTAATATACGCCAAACGGGATTTTTGTTTACATAATATGCTGCTACAATGAAACATTTAATAATATATGCCAGAATTATCATTACCTCGTCCGTATTATACAGCTGTAACCTATAATACTCACTTTGTAATTATAACGTCATTACATTGTGATATTTTAATAAACTCGATCCTGTATGTATAAATATATCTGAAATTTTAAAAACATTTTACGATAAGTTTAATTAACAGAAATCTGTCGATCACATAGAAAAGTTAACATATTTTACTTCTGCGTATTATTAACATTTAATTGTATAATCTTATAAAACGAATTTTTTTACATCACAACTATTCAGTAGCCGACATTTTAGAAAAGAAATAGAATACATTAACACGATATATTCCCTAATTTACTAGGTTCTTTAAGAAACTACGCGTTTTGTTTCCCGGCAACAATATTATATAATTCATAAATGACTGGTACAATCATAAGCTAATTAACTTTTTTTTTCTCGCACTCGTAACCAATCAAGAAACAGTTATAAACGATTAGTTCTGGTAAAACATACATTCATATCAAAACAGCGGAAATTGCTTAACGACACAGCATAATTCAAGCAATATCACGATACATCTTACGCAACTATATTTTTGCAATAACTTATAAAACAATCTTACGATTCATAAAACCTTTTACCAGGAATACTCGCAGATATGTAGATGAACGTTTAAAATTTAAAAGATATAAAATCGTTATGAATCCGAGTCCAATATTGACAAGCTGCAGTTGTGAACGTAATTGAAATAACATGTTTTCAGACGTTTACTTATACGTATTTGAGGACTGTTTAGCGAGACCTAAAAAAGTGTACCTGACGAGTAAGTACATATACCAATTCTCTGACCTCCTAATTATCAAAGCGAACGAGCGAGGAAGCCCATAACACTCTTGCCTGCATAGCGCGGGTGTACTGCGCCTACTACTCCACCAGGCCATCGACAAACTCACTCGTTAACCACGCGAGTTCCTCTGCTTTCCAACTCTTGTTTACACGCATTCGGATAACCGAAGAGAAGGGAGAACGACACAAGAATACCTGATGATGTTTCTTCTGTTAGACTTGAAATTCGGTTCGATTTTACCCCTATGGATCGCTTTACATTGGGATCTCTGTCGTTTGTTTTTCTTTCTTCCGCGTATTTTACCCTTGATAGGTTTCATTCGATCTACCTTAAGTCGATAAAAACGATTCTTACGAATAGATATATACCTATATATTTACCCGTAAATACGTACATAAAGATGGAATAGAAAGTATATACATTTTAAAATATAAAGAGCCTTTGAAACAAATAGTAGTTTGTACATAGGCGCACAGTGTTATATTATGTGGTAAAGAAGATGCGGTTTTACGAATATTATACTTTAAAAATTATCGTACATTATTTAAATAAAATTAACTATATTACAAATTTTTTAAACTAAGGTATTCTAAACATCATGAGGATAATTATTAATTGTAAACTTTTACTAGTCGTTTACATTTAAAGTATAGAGAAAAGAATGGAGTTTAATTATACGAAAAAATTAAAACTAAATTCGTAATCTAAAAAGGTAGGTACTTTAAAAAGAAAAAAAATATATATAATGGAAATCTTAAACAATGTGTAAGATACAAATCGTATAGGGCGAAGAAGAAATTTGTGTACATTGTGAGAGGTTTATATTTTAGATAAAGAGCCAATTATGAAATGAATACATATTGACGTACGAGTTCCGATAAACGAGTGAACCCGCTACATCAGAGGAGACCGAGTTAGAAGAAACTTATTATACTTAGCTTGCGTGCTAGATCTAGGATTATTTAGCATCCGTTCCGAGTGACGTTCCGTAATATCCAGTTAACGTGTGAGCGTATATACGTATATGCTAGACTGCGGTAGGTTAATCTATACGTATACACATTATCGCGGAATGAGTAGCCTGTATTTTTACTGGTCGCGTAACTCTTTTTTTTTCACGTTGCCCCACTCGATCTCCTTCGAAAAAGACTACCTTTTTTTAGATTTATCGGGACTGGAATGAGCCTCAAAAGGAACCGCTTAAATATATACATGTACGAACGTTTCTTTTTATAATTAATTTTTGTAACGTCGATTGCGCTTGAGCTTAATATGCCAAACGGGATTTTTGTTTACATAATATGCTGCTACAATGAAACATTTAATAATATATGCCAGAATTATCATTACCTCGTCCGTATTATACAGCTGTAACCTATAATACTCACTTTGTAATTATAACGTCATTACATTGTGATATTTTAATAAACTCGATCCTGTATGTATAAATATATCTGAAATTTTAAAAACATTTTACGATAAGTTTAATTAACAGAAATCTGTCGATCACATAGAAAAGTTAACATATTTTACTTCTGCGTATTATTAACATTTAATTGTATAATCTTATAAAACGAATTTTTTTACATCACAACTATTCAGTAGCCGACATTTTAGAAAGAAATAGAATACATTAACACGATATATTCCCTAATTTACTAGGTTCTTTAAGAAACTACGCGTTTTGTTTCCCGGCAACAATATTATATAATTCATAAATGACTGGTACAATCATAAGCTAATTAACTTTTTTTTTTTCTCGCACTCGTAACCAATCAAGAAACAGTTATAAACGATTAGTTCTGGTAAAACATACATTCATATCAAAACAGCGGAAATTGCTTAACGACACAGCATAATTCAAGCAATATCACGATACATCTTACGCAACTATATTTTTGCAATAACTTATAAAACAATCTTACGATTCATAAAACCTTTTACCAGGAATACTCGCAGATATGTAGATGAACGTTTAAAATTTAAAAGATATAAAATCGTTATGAATCCGAGTCCAATATTGACAAGCTGCAGTTGTGAACGTAATTGAAATAACATGTTTTCAGACGTTTACTTATACGTATTTGAGGACTGTTTAGCGAGACCTAAAAAAGTGTACCTGACGAGTAAGTACATATACCAATTCTCTGACCTCCTAATTATCAAAGCGAACGAGCGAGGAAGCCCATAACACTCTTGCCTGCATAGCGCGGGTGTACTGCGCCTACTACTCCACCAGGCCATCGACAAACTCACTCGTTAACCACGCGAGTTCCTCTGCTTTCCAACTCTTGTTTACACGCATTCGGATAACCGAAGAGAAGGGAGAACGACACAAGAATACCTGATGATGTTTCTTCTGTTAGACTTGAAATTCGGTTCGATTTTACCCCTATGGATCGCTTTACATTGGGATCTCTGTCGTTTGTTTTTCTTTCTTCCGCGTATTTTACCCTTGATAGGTTTCATTCGATCTACCTTAAGTCGATAAAAACGATTCTTACGAATAGATATATACCTATATATTTACCCGTAAATACGTACATAAAGATGGAATAGAAAGTATATACATTTTAAAATATAAAGAGCCTTTTGAAACAAATATTAGTTTGTACATAGGCGCACAGTGTTATATTATGTGGTAAAGAAGATGCGGTTTTACGAATATTTATACTTTAAAAATTATCGTACATTATTTAAATAAAAATTAACTATATTACAAATTTTTTAAACTAAGGTATTCTAAACAATCATGAGGATAATTATTAATTGTAACTTTTACTAGTCGTTTACATTTAAAGTATAGAGAAAAGAATGGAGTTTAATTATACGAAAAATTAAAAACTAAATTCGTATCTAAAAAGTAGGTACTTTAAAAAGAAAAAAAATATATATAATGGAAATCTTAAAACAATGTGTAAGATACAAATCGTATAGGTGCGAAGAAGAAATTTGTGTACATTTGTGAGAGGTTTATATTTTATAAAAAGACATCATTTTTCATGATTTAAGAATAGTGTAAGCAAATAAATGACAAAGCCAAAATTAGAAGAAAAGAACCAGTGTTAAATAATATATTTTCTTCCGTCCTATTTTCTCTTTCCCCTTATCATATATTTCACACTTTTTCCGTACTCCCCTCCTACTATTTTCTTCTGTCCTCCTTTCCCATGTTGATTTTTCACTTTTTTTTACGCAGCTCATCTATACATCAGTTCTGTTTCCCTTTTGTGTGTACGCAACCCTCCACTTCCACCGCTCTATTATACGTAATTTGTTCTTTTTCTCTTTATATTCTCCAATATTTTATCATTTAAAGAAAAAACGTACGGTCAAGATATACCCAATTAACAAAGTTTATTTTCTTTTTCAAACCACATATATTTTATTTTATTTTCCAACCGCATATATTTTCTTTTCCAAAACTTAATAATATATTTGTTAAAATAATACAATTATTTCCTCTTATGGTTGTAAATGCACGGTAGAAAAATTTAATAATTTTAATTAAATATTTGTTTGCCTAAAATATTTAATTAAAATAAAAAAATAAATACTAAGTAGGTTAATAAAATATATATTATTATTGATTTTGAAAAATGTTAATATAATTCTAATAAATATTTGTATTTTATCATTACAAAAACGATACATCATACATTTATACAGTGAGAAAAATTTTTTAGTAAACATTACTATTTTAATGGTAAACGGAGGACAGAGACTTACGCAATTATAAAAATTGCCATTATTAATAGTAATTGTTCAAAATGGTGAAAATTTTTACCATTGTTAATAGTAGTTTTAATAGTTGTGTAAGTCTGTCCTCTTTTTACCTTTAAAATAGTAATTTATACTAGCAAATTTTTTTCAGTGTAGATAAAATAGTAAAAGCATATAAATTTACGATTTCAAGAGAAATCGTCGTCAAGAGTATTATAAAACTTTAAGAAGAAAATTAACATAACCTGAGTAAATATATACAGTAATTAAGTCATTATGAAAATTATTCGAAGCAGGTTTGTCGTGTACTTCTGAATATACTATTTACCAGCTTTGGTGTGCAAGGACGCATAGTAAATACGTCTGCAACGTAAATACATGTATCACGATTTTTTTTATTTATGTGACTCCAAATAACTTATATGTCATTTTTATGCATCGATTTACATTCATAATTTGCTAATAAATTAACTTATCATTACAGTAGTATGAAAAACGAAATATACGTGCGAATATTCATATTGTGTGTATTGTATTTTTTATATTTATGGGTATACAACTTGTAGACACGGCTACACCGATACTTAATTAACTTGATCGTTCAATAAAAGTCAAGCAATTTAATTGAGCATACACACGCTCTTGATTGCCGAGAAGTTTTCGCTGACACGTGTATTCTTTTTAACTCCAATCACCCGTGGAGAGTAAACACGAATCTGACGTAAAAATTGCTACTAGAGAAAATCCTTAAAATTATCGTTGTTGCTTGATTACATATATATGGGACAGTTTAATCTTAAATTTCAAGTTCTAAGGTCTCACTTCCCAAGCTTAGTATACGGTGAAGTTGTTCAGATAAAAGTTGTTCTTGACGAAGAGGGCCATCTGTCTGACAAGTTAGTTTTAACCTTCAACTTTATTACCAAGGTCATTTGAAGGGTGGATTGTTTTTTTAATGGAAACCCCAATATTTGGCCCAGGAATCTGATAGAGCGAGAAAAGTGACCTCTAAAATGACATTTTAATATTGCATTCCGAAAAAAATGACAAGGTCAATTCCAGGTTAATGTAGTTAACTGGTTAAGGTGTAGATAACTATATAAGAATGGTCAACTTCAATTGTAAAAATGGCCATACTGACTATGAGGCCATTTTTAAAGTAATTTGTTTTTTTCAGATAAAAACACAATATTTAATTCAGAATTCAAATATATATATATATATGGGTGGTTCTCTGTGACATCGAAGATGAAAAAAATAAATATTGCTATAACTATGGGAATATGTTTTAGAGGTATCCAGTAGTTCTCCTGAATTTTTTCAGATTTTTTCTGGGCCATTATTTTAAGTTACAGAGAGTCAAAGTTGACATTTTACCACTTTTTTGCATTATATGCCCATTTTCATGAATTTTTAGCTCCCAGAGGATGCATTTTTCACTAAAAACTTAAGTATGACTTTTTTTGTAAAATTTTCCGAACTTTTCATTAAAAATACTTTTAAAGACATAAATGTATGCTGTCACACTCTTGTAAGCCATTTAAACCTTAAATAGTGAAAATCAGCAATTCTGCTCCGGACTCTGGTAACCTAATACTGTCTAAAAGATGTCTTTTTATAGTCAGAAACTGCCTAAAAATTTCCAGAGTGGGTCTAAATCATTAAGATCACTTATGGTCAAAATATCCGGGAAAAGTGCCCGAAATATTAATAGAAATGTATATTTGTTGCCTTATAACGATGAATCTATTAGCATGATCATTGCAAAAAAATTTGTGCACTTACCTTGGAGTGGTAGAAAAGTATCTTTACTTGTTTCAGTATCCATCTAATCCTCTGTAAGCTGCTAAAAATACAAATATTATTATAAAATTATAAAAAACTATTTTTTAAACATTTATAATGCTGGATTTTTAGTTTTACATCCCTTACAAGAATTATAATACTAATCTGAAGGATTACTATCAAAGTATCAACATTATTATTATTATTATTCAGCAATACATTGTTTAGATTTCACAAACTTGTCACTGTCACGTTATCATATTATTCATTATAATTATATATCCGATTTATTTATATATCTTTTGTATTAAATACGTATATTCAGTTATTGTAATAATGATGTTTATATATTTATAGTAATCCTTCAGATTAGTATTATAATTCTTGTAAGGGATGTAAAACTAAAAATTCAGCATTATAAATGATTAAATAATAATTTTTTATAATTTTATAATAATATTTGTATTTTTAGCAGCTTACAGGGGATTAGATGGATACTGAAACAAGTGGAGATACTTTTCTACCATTCCAAGGTAAGTGCATAAATTTTTTTGCAATGATCATGGTAGTAGATTCATCGTTATAAGGCAACAAATATACATTTCTATTAATATTTCGGGCACTTTTCCCGGATATTTTGACCATAAGTGATCTTAATGATTTATACCCACTCTGGAAATTTTTAGGCAGTTTCTGACTATAAAAAGACATGTTTTAGACAGTATTAGGTTACCAGAGTCCGGAGCAGAATTGCTGATTTTCACTATTTAAGGTTTAAATGGCTTACAAGAGTGTGACAGCATACATTTATGTCTTTAAAAGTATTTTTAATGAAAAGTTCGGAAAATTTTACAAAAAAAGTCATACTTAAGTTTTTAGTGAAAAATGCATCCTCTGGGAGCTAAAAATTCATGAAAATGGGCATATAATGCAAAAAAGTGGTAAAATGTCAACTTTGACTCTCTGTAACTTAAAATAATGGCCCAGAAAAAATCTGAAAAAATTCAGGAGAACTACTGGATACCTCTAAAACATATTCCCACAGTTATAGCAATATTTATTTTTTTCATCTTCGATGTCACAGAGAACCACCCGTATATATATATATATTTAACCATACACATACGTACATACATACATACACATGCGCAATACTCTTCAAGAAAGTATATCGTCCACACTTCCAAACATTATTTCAAATGCAACAAAGTTCTCTTTTCTAGTTTCAAGTAGTAAGTAGAGTGCATAAAGCATTTGGAAGGTGAATAAATTCTAAAGTTTCTCCTTATTCGATTCTCAACGGCAGACTTATATAAAACACCGAGAATAATTTTCGATAAACCAACAATATATATATATATATCGTGATAACTTTTATAATTTAAGCCATGCCACAATTTTCTTGTTCAACACTCTTTTTATAAAAATGTTATTTTAATATTCTATCCGAGTATATTTGGAGTCGTTTGATTATAATATATTTCGAGGAAAGTAGAGCATGCATAACATAATCGGAAGATTTGGCTCTTAAATATTGACAATATTATTGAATTTTAAATTAAAAATTATTTTGCTCAACTGTGATAAAATGGTAATTAATATTTTCACGATTGAAGTAGAAAAATTAATACCTATATCTAATTTGTAACACGAATAGTTTATAACTTATATGAATTATTGTACATCTTGCCTAAGATATTTCATAAATTTTATATTATCAAAGGAATCAATGTCGAGGTTCAGTATTAAATAAATAAACAATTATTTATTTAATTTACTTGCACAACGTTTCGTCTGCTTGATTTGCTGACTACTTCAGGTACTAAATTTATTAAACACAATAATTAACAACTTTCGAATAACAAAGTGTGCAAATTTAAACAAATCAAAATAAATGTATATGCGTTATAAATTTAACCTGCATCGTATTATACCTTACAAATGATTCCATACTGTAAAATAAGAAATTTTTTCGCAAAATGTTGTTCCGATAATTTACTTCCATTAATCTCTAAAGTACCGAATACTTCATCTGATTAAAGAATTATGGAATTCTATGTAAATGATGATGACTCGATAGAAATAAGTGACAAATTCACTAAGTCTGAATGAAAAAGCAATTTAACAATGTATAGCGTAATCAAATTACTTAAAGAGATTCTACAGAGAATATAGGTAATTTGCTCTCTTGACTATTCATCGTTACACTACTATCGATAATGGGAGGGCATTAAAATTGTTAACTGAATTTGTTGGCTAAAATAAATTAATATTACTTTTAATAGAACCATCACTCGTATGCGAATAACTTGAATTATAGTTCCCTACGTAAATCGAGTTACACGATGACATTATGTTTACAATGCTATATCCTGGGTGCGCTAAAACATTTTCACTGCAAACAAAAAAGACGCTCAAAAAGCACAAAAAAAATTGTGCCTAAAAGTTTTTTACAAAAGCAATAACAAACCCATCGACTCCGGACAGAAGTGTAAACTCTCGCATCCAGGAATGAAAACGCGGTCTCGCGTTACACTAGTCACTCGCAGCGAGAGGGAGGTAGACAAATAGATAGATGGAGACGGAGAGAGCGAGAGAGAGAGAGAGAGAGAGAGAGAGAGAGAGAGAGAGAGAAAGAGAGAGGAAGGAGAGAGGAGAGGTGAACGCGTATAAGTACTTGGACATTTAGAGAGAAATTCCGGAGTCCACTCGAAACTCGCTCTCTCATATAATTAAGTCCTCAGCATTTTCTACGGCCTTATTCGAAAGGTAAGTACCGGCGCACACTTGTATACTGAAAATAAAAAAGAAGAAGATTAAAAAGAAAATGTGAGAGGGAGAGAAGAGGAAAGAGAAATGCCCATGCAGCCGAGTGAAATACAGAGACATAGACGGTACATAAAAAAAAGAAGAAAAAGTAGAGTGTTATAAAAAAAAAGGAAGGTGACGGGAGTGCAGAGTGTCACGTGTGAAGATCAAGATAAATCCCCGCTTGCACTCCTGTCCATCGGTCTCGCGTTTTTATATCCACAGTGAACTTCCCCGAACGATGACAAACAGCCGTCCTGCACACTCGAATACCCTCGAATGTCGACGAAACAATATGCACGCGACCGTACAGTCATCAAGTTCAAAAGCGGGAAAACCGTCGTGGTCAGTTCCGACCTCTGTATACAAGTATACCGTAGGTGTATATACATACACGAGTGATGTTCGGTAAGACAAATCCTGCACGATCACACAAAACCCGTGCATCCTCCTCTTTTCAACGTGAATTCTTTCTTTTATCATTATAGAATTTTTTGTAACGTACTGGTGTAGATTTGATATTTCTTCACGAATTTGTCTGTATACGTTGTAGACTTGCGAAATTTTTTGTGGGCTGCGCTGCCTATATTAAGTCGTCGAGGGGCCACGCTCTTTTTCTTCTCTTTGCATGATTTATGTCGGATAGCTCTTCGGCTTCCTATTTTTAGTGACGTGACTACTGTAACTTTTAAAATATATAACCGTTATAAAAAATATACGCTCGTCGTCGGCAATTAATTCTGTCGGAACAAATTAAAAACTCTTTATGATTTGGCAACAAGGCGAACCTTTTCGTGACTTGAATTTACTCATTAACAAAACAATAAATGTTGACCATGTTGCCAAGTCGTCGATATCTTTCAGTTTGTTCCGACATAATTAATAGTCGGAGAGTGTACCAAGTCTCCCATACAGTACAATCTTTAATTATAATATCTTTTAAATTACCGGACAAATTAATTTTAATTATAAGACAAAATATTCAAGAATCCACAGTTGTAATTTACATTTATCTTTATATTTTCGCTCACACTTTCCAAATCATGACAAAATGTGCGTAACGAGTCTTTCCTCTGATATTAGATTGTTACAAATTACTGATTTGAATGATTTAGATTTCAGGGATTAATTATACAATTAATTACGAATTTACACAAAGTTAGAAATTTTATTTATTTTACCGCGCGTCTATATAGTAAGGTGTGAAATATATCTATACATAGATATGTATTCAATACCACTTCGGAAGTATAGTGAATAAAATGCGCGGGACACCGACTAATTGATGCTATTGTGAAAGTGGCTGTTAATAAAACAACAAAGATAAATAAGTCTCCGTAATAAAAAACATCGACATTTCTCGGCACATGCATATAAAACTAAAGCGTTCGACTCGCTGAACGTGAGTGACGTTATTGTTTTGACTTGAAGCATCTCGACGTGCAGTCCCGAGAGCGCGTCGCGTTCAGGGCGTAAAATCAGAGAGTGGCTTTGTTCGAAAACCGGACCACCGTCGTAGTCGCAGACGCCACGCGGTTTATAAAACAATATGGATCGGCGTACGCCTCCAAGAAGAATCGGTGGATTTTGAAATGGCGCTTTGTGCCGCGACGCGAATTCGAGGCGTCGCAAATACCCCGACCAATCGTTTATTGTTTATTGGTTCGCGATTCCGTTCGTCGAAGGGACGGGGCATATCGCTCCTCGCACTGTACCTTTCTTTGTTTCCACAGTGGCGTCGTATAACCAAGCCTCTGAATATCTTGGTAACGCGCACGATGAGGCTGGATAGCTGCTACGCAATATCGGCCTCGCTGTAGTCTCTATACCCGCACCAGCTGAGATAATATACGGTGGAAATCCAATCCGACCGCTTACCGAGAACCTGTCGGCAGTTCTGAGGGTTGTATCCCGAAAGAGATACTGATGTTTATCTTGTTGGATGTCGGCCGCAAATTTTTCTCGCGCTTGCCGTATCGAAAGACCTTCTTTTGATCGCACCGGTAATCCGGATCGCGTTTATTGATTTTTCATCCCGGCTTTTATTTTTTACATTATTTACGTTTTCGCTAGCCGTTTACGCGAATATAAACATTTTTCTCAAGCTACGTATAGGCACATACACTAAATAAGTAAAATTGAATCACTCCAGGGTCCCAAATATGGTTTAAAGATATAGTCATCAACACATAATCTATAAGTATACATATATAAAAAATATATTATTATTTTTTTCATAGCTGCAATTAATAATAATACCCAAAATATGTATTTAGTGTATTACATTTTAAATTCGATTATAAACTGATACTTTAAGTTCTAGCGATATTTTTTACTCTACTACACCACCATATAAAGAGTAGACTTTATTATAGTATTCACAATATCTGATAATTGTATATATTTGCAACGTACGCGAACTTTAGGTAATATAATTTTTTTATCAATTCTTACTTATATACATACAAGAGAGAGAGAGAGAGGAGATAGATAGATAGATTAATAAAATTTTTATAAGACTCGGGGTGACCCCAATATGCCCTCTGTGTTTGTACAAATGTTACCAATCAATACAATATCGAATACATACAAAACTATTACATAAATTATTACAATGATATTACACTTTGATTAAAATAAGACTACGCTAATATAATAAAATACTTATAATAAAGATATAAAGATATATGACAAGGTGATTGAGTCAATTATTCTCTTTCGGCTTAATATTGGTTTTTAAGATGTAATCTTAAGACCATCACGCACCCATCTCAATTCCCATTCATTGTTTGTCTAGATCCATAAGATATTCGAACATTTGTGTTTAACCTAGCTAGTGGAGTCGATATTAAAAATCGGGCAGTCAATTGACATTTAGAAGCTCACTTGCTGCAATCGTAAAGGAGCATTCCAAGCCTCAGTTCTCGGCGCCCTGTACAGCAGAGTGCTTTTTTGGCAGGACGGAGGATCTCCTAATAACAGTATCTTCTGATGGGGGTAACCTGTGGATCAGGTATTGTGGATGTAGATAGCGATAGAGCCCTGAAGGCAATAGTGGCAATGAGATATTGTCTTCGTCTAGCACTGAAAGCAAGCCTAACTCAAGTCTATGAGGTTGGCCAAAGCTCATTCTGGGAATGCTGCCATGAATGAATCTCGTACAAGCATTCTGCAGACGCTGGAGCTGCAAATCTCGGGTTTTGTCCACTATGATAAAACAGCTGCAGCAAAATCAAAGGTGCGGGAGAACCAAAGTCATTATAAGGTATTTTCTTATTCCCTGCGTCAAGCATGTCGATGCATTCTAAGCAGACGAAGAGAAGATTGGGACATTACTTGCAATTTGCCTCACGCCTGGTCCAACTAAGTGTAGGGGAGAGCCAAACCCCCAGGTACTTCATTCCTTCTCATAGGGTAGTAATTTTTCCCGATATCGAGACTTTGTTCAAGTTTTCATACCTGATACCTTGAGAGAAACGCCTTGCTGCCAAAAAGCATCACTTTAGTTTTCGCTACTATTCAGAGCCAATCCATTACCCACTGTGCCCAATCGCTATAGCCGTTGCCATCAGAACTGATCCTGCAATGCCCTCCTCCATATCAGTTGGAAAGAATGCATAGTAGATGTAGTATCATCAGCATAGATCATGTGGATGCCCATGAGAGGACACTAGGTAGATCGTTTATAAAAACAGAGAAAAGCAAGGACCAAGTATGCTACCCTGTGGTTACCCCCGCCTTAATGTGCACCAATCCGACATCTTACCATCATCATCAACCACCGCTTGTGAACGACCCATTAGATAAGAGTGAAACCAGGTAAGGGACGAGTCTGAGGACACCCATTCTCCTCAATTTATGAAGTAAAGGGAGGTGTGGTACAGTATCGAATGCCTTTGAAAAATCAAAGAAGACTGCTAGTGTGATTTTGCGAGCGTCAATTCCAAATCTGATATCATCCAATACCCCCAGAAGAGCCGTTTTGGACGCTATGTCCTCTACGGAAACCCGCTTGTCTCACGTCGAACAGCCGGTGTTGCTCGAGGTAGAGAGACAGTTGATTATATACAAGTTTTTCAAATAATTTCGAGGCTTCAGACAACAGGCTAATGGCCTAATATCTGATAAAGAAGAAATTTTGGTAGTCTTTGCTAAAGGCCGTAATAAAGCTCTTTTCCTAACGCTGGGAAAGTTGCCTCCTCAATAGATCTGTTGAATATATTGGTTAGAACAGACAGACTTTGTCGGATAGTAATTTCAGCATCATGGGGAGACAATAGGTCTGGTCCAGTGCCCTAGAGGTAATCGAAGCCAACGCAGCAGAGACCTGGGCACAGGTCACCCGTGAGATACGGAACAATGGTAAATCTAAGATGGTTGAAGGCTGACTTAGAAGAACCGAAAAGTCTTCATGTGTTAACGCCGCATGATTACAGGATATCGACGCAAAGTGACGGTTGATCTCATCAGGATTAAAATGAAAGAAACGGTGAAGGACGATTCACCGCCGATATACCAATGTTCCGTATAATTTGCCACTTTGCACGCATTGAACGTGCAGATCCAAGCCTCGAGGATAGTACTGATTTTTTTGCCATGTCGAGCGCATTTGACACCATCCTACGTAATGCACGAAACTCGAGTAGGTCCAAGCCGACGTCCAGATCTCACTGCTCTTCTATACGCCTTGTCCCGCTCCCTCATCTTACATCTGATGCGACTATTGACCCACGGCTTACGCCTATTATTTACTATGACTGTGCGAATAGGGGCAATAGTATCGAAGACTGTAAGAGTTTTTTCGGTGAAGATGTGGACAGACTCCTGCCAAATCAATTCCATCTCCACTGTGATTGGGGTCATGGTAGTAGCAACCTCCAGCGTCTTATTGTTCACTCTACGCATGTCACGAGACTTAATTGTACGAACTGAGCCATGAGAAGAACTGATCTTAAAGAGAGAACAATATAATCATGACCCGCAATGAAAGGGTGTGGTTGATTAGCGTAACATTCGATTCGATCAGTGTCGTGACCAGGAACAAGTCTAACCATGTATGGGATAAAGATAAGTCACGAGTAACTGCATGGTGTGTTGGCTCTGATGGAACAAGATGCAGCGACAAATCACCTGACAATGCTCCGTAGATAACGCGAGTCGGTATTGTCCGTGCTAGGTTTAAGTTAAAATCACCCGTAATAATAATGTCAGAGTAGAGCGGGAGATACTCAGCTAATAAATTAAAAATTGGGTAGGATAAGATGCCTTTGGTCGCCTATAAACAACTGCAACAAGAGACGACTGCATCCTCTCAATAAACTCAATGACTAAGTATTCAGGAGAGTTGCTAAAAACCGGGTCGGACGAAAAGAGTAACTGCTCTTATATCTGTTTGAAGAATAGAGGAGAACACTCCGCCCTCTTTCATAAGTCTGTCGTTCCTAAAAAGAGTATAATCTTTTAAATTAATTAAAGAGTCGGGATCTTCTGGTTTTAAGAAAGTCTCCGATACAGCCAATAACATCGGTCTCTAGATCGGAAACTTGAGCTTCTATGGTAGTGAAATGTGGTAAAATACGATTTGCATTGCAATGAAAAATAGTAAAAAGATTATTTGATTTCTGCAAAGGATGATCAACCAGTTGAGAGTTGGTGAGGGTAGATGGAGCGTCCCCACGCCTTCAGGTGTTGTGTGCAACAAAATTGTCAATGTCCTGATTCATTAAGTAGGGGGACCAAAGGACCCATTCTATCTTTGCACGCAAAAACAGTGAGATTACGTATTATAGGTCGAGGCAAGATTCGCCAGCTCTAAGTTTGAACCTCTGCTTTACGCCACAAATCAAAGACAGGCTTAGGCATATTGCACGAATGAAAATTTGTTGATTACCTGGTAAGCCTAGTATTTGACTACATGATTTGCCTCGAAGGTTAAAAGCGGCTTTAACTATAGCGTCTCTTACAGGAGCTGAAGCTAGTTTGAGAACAATGCTTTTCTCAGATACATTGGTAACGTCAGATGATTATTTACCTTACTATATGTTGGGTTGTTTCCCTTACTGACCAGTTACGCGTATTAATAACAAACGGCATCAAGTGTGAGAGACCCATAAATGTAAACAGAGACAGGATCAAATTACACTCAGAAGTACTCTGTAAGTTCGGCAACCCAGTGATGCGCACCTCCAGCGGGTCCTCGGATTGACCGACAAAGCTGGCTGGAGCTACCGCTGATATCTTTCATTTCATCTCGAAGGTTGGAGATACATTTCGTTAGGTCATTTTGACAATCTTCTTCAATCGATTTGTCGCCGATTCGAGTGCATCAAAAACGTTGATTGGTACGTGTTTCATGGTTTCCAACCTTTGGAGTAGGAGCATCCGCAGCTTCACGTTGTTGTCGAGTTTTGCTCTGTTAGATCCGCTATCGAGGACATTCTGAAGACCGCACTTGCTCTGAAAGATTGGATAATTAGTATCAAAATTCTTTGAAAGATTTGATAATTGAACATGTAAATTTTGTGCAAACGATGAAAACAGTCAGGTGGGTCTGTTGTGCTTCTAGCTTATGACTCTCAGATAACATTTAGAGTGTTTGAATGCTTTCGACGACGGCGGAGATGGTGTTGAGGCCACACGTTTGCTAGAGCGGTTCACAAGATTAGTGGATGCATCAATCACATGGGCTGCTGCGTTGGCGAGGAAGGGAGGTGTACGCAACATCAGTACAGCATTAAAAGAATCAGCCAACCTTCAACTCACAGAATTTCCATTAAACTTATGGGATAAAATATGTGTATGATCCTTTATAGACTATTCTAACGCTTTACAAAATAACTTATACTATAAATAAATAAATAAATTAAAAACTAACGTAGTCTGTATAAATTATTAAAAACAAGATAAAAATTGAGATATAACTCTGTACCAATTAATCGCAACTGCAGCAGAACTTAAGCAAATAGAGAGTAACGATAAAAAGCAAATTAAATTAATATTTTAGATTTAATAATAAGATTAAAACTACTAGTTTTAGACTTTCTGTTCTTGTATGTCAAGTTTTCACAAGTTGTACTGCTCAATAACAATAGACAATAATAAATGCATAAATGCATAATAAATGCAATAATGTATGATGAAAATATCTGAATTACTAAACAGTTGTGCATTAAACATTAAACATATATTACAATTTATAAGTATGTAGAACAGAGATCATACTATACTTCCCAAATAGCACACAATTACGCGGCACAGAAAAAAGGCCTACACGCTTTACACGCAACAGATACACACTCAAGAACAGAAATCCACGCTGTATAACCATAACAGTACTCAATTAAGCGGTACGAAAAAAGATAGCCTAAACGCTTTACACGCAATTAATGAATATAAAATTAAGGCTAAATTAAGGCTTGTAAAAACACGCGAATTACATAAAGATGCCTAAACGCTTTATACGCACGAAGCACATTAATACGGGGCACACAATCAGGCATACGTGGTATACCTTTGTTGACGAAACGCACTAGTCTGTCACCGTTACTATGTTGATATTAAATAACGTACGATTATCATCACAAAATTAAACTCAGCACGCTGCTTCTAGTGAAATCACTCACTTACAAATTCCAAAATTAAGAGTTTATATACTGAAGGATGCAGATTACAAAAACGTGTCACAGCTATTCTCTTGAGTAATATAACTGTAATATTTAGTTAATATAACTAAATGAGAGAGAGAGAGAGAGGAGAGAGAGAGAGAGAGGGAAAGAGAGTGGTCAGAACCAGATCAACTTTCCGCTTTTTTAAACACTAATAAACTGCAAATATGTTTTGCAAATAAATTTATCGCAATTGGTATACTTTTCAAAATATACACCTTTATCTTAAACACATATATTACCTACGCCATGCACACTAAAGTAAACTGTTATAAATGTAAGTATAAGTAATTTCGAAAAGGTTCAGTTTAACTAACAGTTTCGAGCTGAACCTATCCATATTTTAAAGCAGTCCCCTCATTCTTTTAAGTCTTCAGCGGAATTCGAGAAGTTTTCACTAAAGTTTTATTCGTATTTAATTAACGGAATGGAAAAGGCAATTAATTCCGAATAAAGACTTAAAGTTCGTATTATTCCTTGCGACATATAATAAGTATTGTTTAAACGAGGAAAATAGTAGTGTGAAAAAAATAATTAATACAAATAAATTGTTAATCACGTATAAAAAGTTTGATACAGAATAGCGTTCCAACACATTCGATAATTGAATCAAAACACGACTAACACTTGTCAAACTTGTAGCCGCGTCTTTTGTCGTGTGGAAAGCTCCCAATAACGAATGGAGTGAAACCTTACATCGAGTACAGTTATTTGCGATGTGTGGCAAGGGATTCGTTTTGATAATCATAATAAAAATGAATCAGTTTCTATATATATATATATATATATACATACACTACCGATCATAAATTTCCGAAAATTTTTTGTAAACCAGGTAATAGTTCAAGCAGTAATAACTCCGGTTCTATTGATCGCAGAGTAAAAATAAAAAAGGCAAATTAAAGGGCAATCGAAATACTAACTTTCCATGTTTTTTAAAAAAAAATTTAAATTGATTTTTATAGTTTTTATTTTGCTGTAAGTAATGAAGAATTTTCTACAATTTTTCAAATTTATTCAATCACTTGTAATTTTTTTAAATATGAAGATAATTGAAAAATTCAAACGGGAAATGAAAGATCATAAAAAAATGTTAAAGTTTTTACTTTACATGTTTTTCGATACGTTGTGTTTTAAAAAAGTTACAAGTGATTGAACATTATACCTTTTCCAAAAAATTTTATTATTTATTATTAAATTTATTATTGTATGTATGATTACCGTACTATCCCTTTATCGGAAAAGGTATAATGTTCAATCACTTGTAATTTTTTTAAAATACAACGTATCGAAAAACATGTAAAGAAAAACTTTAACATTTTTTTATGATCTTTCATTTCCTGTTTGAATTTTTCAATTATCTTCATATTTAAAAAAATTACAAGTGATTGAATAAATTTGAAAAATTGTAGAATATTCTTCATTATTTACAGAAAAATAAAAAATATAAAAATTATTTAAAAATTTTTTTAAAAACATGCAAAGTTAGTATTTGGATTGCTCTTTAATTTGCCTTTCGATCAATAGAACCGGAGTAATTACTGCTTAAACTATTACCTGGTTTACAAAAAATTTTCGGAAATTTATGATCGGTAGTGTACATATACATAGTTACGGACTTCAGTGCATGTCGTACACACCAATCCACGCACGTGCACACACAAATAAGTATAATTGTTATTGTAATATAAATATCAATCGTATTTGTACTAAACTATAGTAGACATGAGTAAATTTATTTTTATGTTTAATCCTACAACGTAAATAAATAAGAAGAAATAAAAATGAACTCTTTGAATTATCATTATGATTGATTTGCATCAAAATTAATTTTGTTCTCTATTATTTATAACATTTACATGACTTTTACTTTAAAGTACAAATGTATTTATCTAACGACAATAATGTTAAAATTCACATAAAATAATAATCTTAAGAAAATATTTGTTTTTATACCATGAAAGAAATACACATTATAGATTAAAATTATACGTAAAAATTAAATTATAGAAAATATAAAAATTAAATAATTATAATTATTTTATTTCAATAATTTATTTCGTTAATATAAAGTAACACAACGCTTCATGGAATAGTATATTTAATTTTTTAAAATGACAAAAACACAATACTTTATACTCTTGGCATATAATTATAATTGATCAGCTACTTTATGAACCGTACAATATTTTAATTATAAATACAAAATTGTTCTCAAATTATCATTATGTGACTTACGTAAACTAAACAAATAATATCTAAAAAATTTTAGAAAAATATACCCAAGAAATTTTCTTACTTAAAAAAGTGAAGTGAATTTAAGACTATACAATAACTTTTACCGAATCAAAACCTGAATATTTACTTAACCAATTCAGATTTCGTATTCGAGTAAACATTACTTTATCGTTGAGTAATTTTTACTCGATTTTTTTCCGCATAACATTCCAAAATTAGAGATACTTGATTTTTACTCGGTTCGAGTTCACAGTAGATCGTTTGACAATCGAATTGAAGTAACGTGTGCCGGTGTGCGCGCACACCGAACACCAGCGAAAACTCCGATTAAATTTTGATTTCCATCAATCACGTAACGGTCTCGTATATACTAAAGTATGAGTTTACATAGTGAAATTAGCTGGAACGGTGAAAGAAAGCTAGGGCAGCGCATAAAGTCGAATATATCTATACCACAGCGATTTCACGACGGAAGCGGCCCTAGTATCGCGTGGCATAAAAGTATCACTTGCAAATTGCACCGAATCAAACATTGCTGGGCAATCTATCCTTTATATTCAGCGCGCGACGGTCAAAGCTATCGCTTACAATCGTGTGCCAGGCTTCGTATATATAGGTATATCTATATATTCGTGATGTATATATGCATGTATACCGATATGCACGCACACACGTAACCGTACGTATGTAATTCACACCGCACGCTCCGAAACCGGTCTACAAATGATTCTGTCGATCGTTGGCTATAAAAAAAGGAGCTGGCTGCGGTATAGTAGGGCAGGGGGGGGGGGTTAAAAAAGGTATAACGAGGGAAAAAAACAATAACAAGAAAATCATCTGATTCATTGACGGCTTTGAAAGGTCGGTCCCACGGTAGTCTTTTGCGATTTAATTTCCAGAGTCGTATTCTCGTTTTACGACGTGAAAAGAGAGACCCAGACCAACACACAAATCTATACCGATAGAGAAAGAGAGAAAGAGAGAGAGAGAGGAAGATAGGGAGTCAGGGAGAGACTTAAAAAAAGCATATATTCATGTTTATTACGGTACATATAAACATCTGTATATACTTACAATACGTCAACGTAAATTATAATTGAAAATAAATATAACCATGAAAATGTACAAAATAATTATCATACTACTGTGTTCAGTGTTCTATGTAGATGAGTGTGTACAATACCTTAAATGTCTGATGATTTCATTATTTACAAAAAAAATATATTCTCTAAAATTCATTGACTTGCTCGTACTTTTGTAAGTGTATCAACGAACGATTTATTATTCGGATATTAACGTTATAATTATGATGTAAATATATTAAACGAACTGCACCTCGATTCATGTAATTATGTTGTAAAACTTGAAGTTAGTATGTAAGGTGTTGATAAGTGCTTTAAATTAAAAATCTGTTTCACAAAATATTCCCGATGCGATAATTTAAAAAACGATCTCTCTTGAAAAAAATTGAATTCGTTACATTGATCAGGAAATACGAAATTATTTATCCGTTGAAGGCTATATAATTCTGAACAAAGTATAATCATTAGAAATTCAATTTGGTAGAGGTACATAAATACGCAAGTGTTACTAGATATTAAATCTACTGGAAGAGTAAGTATCGCGGAGTGCGAGAAATCCTTTGCTTTCTCAGTGGCACATCAATCCTAAATATTTTTCATCGTCAAGATCTGTAAAGGAGTCTTC
Organism: Theocolax elegans; assembly: GCA_026168455.1. Classification (NCBI taxonomy): domain Eukaryota; kingdom Metazoa; phylum Arthropoda; class Insecta; order Hymenoptera; family Cerocephalidae; genus Theocolax; species Theocolax elegans. The sequence goes on along the minus strand of CM047430.1, from coordinate 38,347,516 downwards.
TTCGGTAATAACAGAAAAAAATTAAATGAAACGGGTACAAAAGAAACGAAAAATAATTTAACTTCTGGCGTATGTTCGAGGCCGTAATGTTCCTGAGAAATTCAAGCGCTAATGACCCTAATTGCACATTCCGAGGATTCGCGTACCTCTCATCACAGATCTTCCTTTGAAATGCTTCGAACCGGACGTCATTCGCGTCTCGGTTTTGAAAGTCTCTCCCTCTCTCTCTTTCTCTCTCTCTCGCTCCCTGTATCCTTCTCTCTGTTGATCGCATCAAGGTTCTGCGCGAAATCCCATATAAATTTAGCACGTGACGTAACAAGGTGTGCATCGTACGCAACGTCGCGTCCGATCGTGATTAATCGTTTTGGTTGCGCGGGCCTCGGTTCGACTCGATCTCGAGCATAACGCGAGCGTGTAATTAAATGAAACTTGTCAAAACTGATTTTCAATCGAAACCTGATTGCCGTAATGGCCTTTCGATGTCATTATCGTGTAGATGTGGGGGAGCATTACCTTCACAACTATCAACCAATGATTAGAGCTTGGATGTGAGGATGCGGTGAGATCTGTATAGACGACTCGGTCAAAGGCCACGCGACACTTTGAGAATTACGTAGATTTGCTTTCAGTCCTACACGTAAATAGAGGTATCGGCTCTGTTGGACGACGACGTGTGCGGCCGTTTAAACAATTCCAAACCACGTTATATTTCCAATCCTTCGTGTTTCGTCGATATAACTTAAGTTATCGATTTATTCAAATACTCGCACTATCCAGTAAACGAAAAGAAAACTTTGTAATTTGAAACTAATATTTTAAAACTTTCAATAGTCTGTAAAATGCATACACAATTAGTAAAAATTCTAGAACGCGTGTACCGTTGCTCGATGCCGCAAGGTTAATTGTTTTACTAATTTTCGGCTGTGTTCATAACTACGGAGTTCATCGTCTTTGTTTACCTTATACGGAGGAAAATTTACGAGATTAATAGAAAATATTGATAGATATGTAGTAAATTATCCTATAAAAAATAGTAATTTCTATCATTTGTCAAGTGTCTCTCAATTACTAAATAACATTGTCATTTTTACTACAACATTTTTCTCCGCGTAACTAAAGAAATTCCTAAATAACTTTCTTCTCCCTTTGTTCTGCACAGCTCTATAATGGGTTTACTAAAAAATTCCTAGTAAACAGCTGATCAGGGAGATCGTCGGTTCCTTCTAACATCCGGGGTGAACGAATATTTGGGAGTCGCAGTCTCTACTTAACACTCGAGCGGTACGGTCGATTCGTATCTGGATATATTGTAACTACGAAGTGATTACATTTGAATCAATTCTTTACTTGGTTCAAAACACGAACGTCACGTGTACCGAACACGATTGTGCGAGTATATACCTATGAATTCGGACAAAACTTGTCGTACAGTGAGGGTTAGCAATAAAGAAAGTAATGCGTGGCCAATAGCACAAAATAAATAAGTAATATTGAAGTGGTTAAAAAGTAAAAATCTGGGGGGGCTAGTTAGCTGTATATAATGGCTCTCGCGCCTATACTTGCGTCAGGCGCTACCGCACCTTTTGATTAAGATTCGAGACGATATTCAAAGAAAATCCTTACAATTTTCTTTGCATCATGCGTCATCGTGTTCTGCAAATACGCAGGAGTCAAGGTCGATCCTTCTCTTCTCGATGGTGAATTAAATCACCGATATAGTGCTTATTCTTATTGATATCACATTAGAACACACATACATTTTGACGTGACTGATCACCACATTCATTTCAACACTGGTAAGCAGGAGAAAATTCATCTCCTCTTTTGGCCTGTGTACATTTACCCATAACCACATACACTGCAATATTCTCATATCTTTGAACATATTATAAATTTGAATAATACTAAAATAACTTGTATTAATTAAAAATATTTAAAAGGATTTTTATGCCTAAAGGCTTTTCCCCTCACTTTCCTTACTCCTTGTCAATAAGAGGTAATTAATAATAGAAACATAAATTTGATCAAAAATATGTTGTCCACAGAATCTCGCCGCGTTAGAGAATTTTCGAAGCTTACAAACCATGAAAAAATCGATTCAATGAAATAACTGTTGTAATACTCGGAGTTCTCAAGCTTAGTCGTCTATTTTCACTGGTATATTAAAAATGACACTTGGAGGATGAGTTCACTGCGACTCGGTTGCGAACGCTATACGAGAATCAAACAAATCTTGTTAACGCTGCCCTGAATCGAAACAAACGTGTACGTCTATTATGACAGAGACAAACAGAAATTTATTATACGAACCTGCGGGTGATATCAGCTCAATTTTCTTGAGTAAATCACCGAATGGAGAAGAATTCTTACGATATAACTAATATTTCGAGCAATTCTTATTATATACATGAATATTAAATATAAGTGATGACTAACCTCGCTTCAGTGGCTGGAAAATAAAATAAAATTATCGTTTCGCAATGACACGAAGAAACATAAATAAACAAATACACAAAGAGTGCAGGTACTCGGTGTTAATATCATGCAAATTTCAGTGACGTATACATCTTACTTTTACTTTACACTCTGCAAAGAGAAACACGATATTTTAATAAAGATGAAAAAAAATGCAAAAGAACGCGTCTATAGAGAGTTTGTTTACTTCAACTTTACACGAAAGTAGACAAATATTTAAAAAATATGAGCTTATGGCGGTTGAGAAGACTGAGAGTGAGAGAGAGAGTGAGAGCGAGAGCGAGGATGGGGGGGGGGGGGGGGCAAAGTGAGTCGGTGAAGAAGGAAGCATAGAAGAGAAAGATAAAGAGTGCTATAGTATAAGAGGGCGCACGCGAAATTACAGAGGCGCGTCACAATTTTTGCCTCCTCTTCCTCCCCTCTACGGCACTCGTTTTGTAATATGCGAAGGAGCCGCGAGTTTGCTCGCGCTGAATCTAATTATCCTAACAACACGCCAGGGGATATGGTAACGACCGTAATGATCGTCGCGAGCGCGCGATTCGTGATCCTTAAGGTTCCTCTGTAGTTAGCGGGCAATAATATCTGTATGGCTCGAGTGGCTTCCTTATGTTTAAAAAAGTTGAACGCGGTGTACGTCGTCCTCCTTTGAAAAAGCGACTGCGCAGTAACATCGTAATTGAGTTTCTCTCTCTCTCTCTCTCTCTCTCTCTCTCCCTCGTGAACCCAATTTATTCTGTCGTTATCGTCTAAAGTGACGGCCAGACCGTAAACGGAAATCGCTCGACTTCTTTTCCGATGATCATTTAGCGCACGGTCTATGGATTTTTATCTTTAGTGAATCGCTCCAACACCTTACTATTTCGAATAATTTAGACGCCCAACTGGTTTTGTGTCACAACCCTATTTTTAATAATCTATATAACTTTAAGAGTATCCGACAAAAACGAAGAAGATAATATAATCGACTTGTACCGAATATTATATTATTTCGAATGTGTTAAACGTTCCCGCGAATATATTATAATTTATGAAAGACATTTAGGTACTATGTACAAATGAAACTTGGGGACGTTCAAATAACTTGTATAATAAATTTTACAATATATGTGCAAAGAGATTGTACACTTCTGAATTATACCGGGACTTCATTAAAACCTGTAGCTTCGTATAATATTGTACACACAAATTAAAGTAAAACTGTGTATGCTACTAATTTTGAAATATATGAAGTAACTAAAAACATATACTGCGTTCAATTTTAAATAATAATGCACGGCGTTTTTTAGCGTATATTATAACTTTTAAATTAATAACTAAATTAACATGCCTTTCCTCTATTTTTATGTATAAGCGCTTATCAAAAGACACTCGTAAATAATAACGAACATAGATACGGGTACAATGGTAATTATATTACCTGCACTGAAATTTTTTTATTTTCCAAAAAGAAATCTGCTTGATATTAAATGAATCTTCTAGAAGTCAGAAGAATATGATTGACCTGTACCTTGATCTACTTAAGTCTATACCTTCCTAGTTTTGGATATAATGACATAAGTTTGATTATAGAGGATTCATTTAATAACAACCAGATTTCTTTTTTGATCATATTTTAGAAGACTTCTGTTAAAGTACGAAATTAATTTCTTCAGTGTATTAATCTAAATAGTAATTGTATCTATAAATGTTTTCGGTTTATATATATTTCTTTATTAATTTAATAAAATTACTTTGTTCCATTAAAAAAATAAGAACATTTTATTATAAAAAATTACTTGTGAATTACCTCGAGCACCGTAATCCTAGGAGATTACCGGGAGTGAATAATTTCAGGAAAATAATGCATAAAGGTATATAATTACGGTATTTACCAGCAAAGAGGTTTCTTTATGAACGCAAATTAATAAAATGTTCGATTGAATATAAATTATATTATAAAAAATATATATAAACAAATACATACAAAAAAAAAATAACAAACATATATATCAAGAATCCTGCCTTATAATTCAGCGAACTCGCCACGCCAATTTTTGTTTTGAAACATGAAGAATTAAAATGTATTATTTACGATAAACATTTACAATATGCATTAATATAAAAGAAGTAAAAGAAATAAGTAAACTTCTTTTTTTGTTCATTTTCTTTCTTGTTCTTGTTCTATTATGTCCAATCATTTTAAAATAAATTCGGAAATTCACATGTAGATTAAAGTATTTTATTTCATCAAGGTACTGAATCTTATAAATATTTTGCTTAAAAACAGTTATATACGTTTTATGAAATCCAGTCTCTTATAAAGAATCTTTGCTAAGATTGTGCATCAGCTACTCGGATCAAAATTTTAAAATATATCTATCAACTTTTATTAAATAACAATATATATATATGGGCTATTTCAAATGGTACGATGAAAATTTTAAATCGCTCCAAAATTTGAAAACAGGCTGGAAATATCTTCCAGAAGATAGAAAAAAAATGTTAGGTGTTAAAAATAATTTTCCTACACGTTATTCCACCATAAAAAATGGAAATTTTTCAATTTTTTAGAAAAATTGCTATTTTTAAAACCATTTATCTCAAAATCTATTGATTCTTTTGGAAAAAACATTACAAACAACTTTTGTTCAAATTAATCTTTAGAACTTATCTACCTGGGTTACAATTCTTAATTTTAAAAACTCGAAAAGATAGAACACCCGGAAATATTGAATATCAAAAAAGGCGACCACGACACAATCGATTTTGATCTAACACCGCTCAAAAGATCACATTTTTCGAGAGCTGGTGTAAGTTATGCCCTAAAATACATGAAAATTAGTGATTTTATGAGGTTTATGAGGCATAACTTACACAAGCGGTCTTGGCCAATAATCTAACCACCGCCATTCGCAAGCTCTCGAAAAATGTGATCTTTTGAGCGGTGTTAGATCAAAATCGATTGTGGCGTGGTTGCCTTTTTTGATATTCAATATTTGCGGGTGTTCTATCTTTCCGAGATTTTAAAATTAAGAATTGTAACCCAGGTAGATAAGTTCTAAAGATTATTTTGAACAAAAGTTGTTTGTAATGTTTTTTCCAAAAAAATCAATAGATTTTGAGATAAATGGTTTTAAAAATAGCAATTTTTCTAAAAAATTGAAAAATTTCCATTTTTCTTGGTGGAATAACTCGTAGGCCAATTATTTTTAACACCTAAAATTTTTTTCTATCTTCTAGAAGATATTTCCAGCCTGTTCTCAAATTTTGGAGCGATTTAAAATTTTCATCGTACCACTTGAAATAGCCATACATATATATAACTTTTTCAGCAAATATTTTGTAGAATTCAACCATCTGGTTGAATCTACAACATAATCAGATATTAAGATTTATTGAGTTAAATATTATATGTGCATTATTTCATTACAATAAAACAAACTAGATTTTGCTACAACATTACTGTGTAATAATATCAATTTTTTATCAATTTGAATTATTAAACGTCTTCATTAACTCTTAGTTAACTAATAGTTTATATAATATATAAAAATGTAATAAAATATTGAATAATAAAACCTGTTAAAATAATAGAATGGTCGATTCAGTGATGATCAAGAAAAAATATATTTAAACTAATTTCAGGTTTAAATCTGCTGTATTTAAATAACCTTATTTGTTAACTCAAAATCAATAAAGATAATCCGAAAATTTAAAATTTTGATTTCTCAATACATGATGTATTAATATTAATACAAAAATGATCCGAAATATATCTTGATAAAGTGACACATAATGTATAATAAATTTGTTAATATTCCTGAAATGTTCACTGCACTGTCAAAAGAATTTTCATAATTTAATAAAAGAAGGAGATGTCGATCTTTGAGGGTCAAACCAAGTTGAACAAGGAATAAAAAACTCGTATTCTCAATTTAAAAAAAAATCGTGCAACGTTTCGTCCGCTTGAAATTGAGAATAAGAGTTTTTTATTCCTTGTTCAACTTAGTTTGACCCTCAAAGATCGACATCTCCTTCTTTTCTTAACCTACAATGGAGGGTGTACAAAATTTACCTATTTTCATAATTAATACTATTTCCATTATTTTTACTTAATTTGCAATTTTTTGAACTTAAATAACGTTTTACCAAAATGTAGGCCAATTACAACCTGGAAACTATTAAAAAGCTTTAGATGCAAAATTTTGTTTAGACTTTTAGATGAAAAAATCAATTGTGGCGTGGTTGTCTAATTTTGAGGATCAATATTGACATGTAGTTTGTATATATACCACAAATTTTTGAATTTAGAATTTTGACCCGTATGGTTAGATTCTTCCAAATATTTGCAGAAAAGTTTTGTATAATGTTAAAAAAATAAAAATTGATAGATTCTGAGATAAATAATTTCAAATATAGCTATTTTTATAAAATAATATATTTGAAAAATATATTATTTAGAGAGATCTTGCTTTATAGCCGATCTGGAGGATCCGAGAAAGTTCTTTATATATTTATTACGTTCGTAATCAGGCAACGAGTATCTCGCAGCTGGTTCACTAACCGAGCAAGCCTTCTTCCGAACACTTACGATTACATACACGATAAACGAACAAACTGGCATCTGCTCTCATATACAAATTAGTAAAATTCAAAGGGTTTCGATATCACAACATTTTTTTTTAAACAATCAAAAAGTTCAATGAATTTTTGGACACAATTGTGACTTAAATTTTTTTTCACATTTTACTTCCAAATTTATCTTTTTCCTCAAAATCAATCCTAATAATTTATAAACCATTATATTCTATCCATGTACCTATAGATAAGGGTACACCTGAACGATCGATCTGTTCTTGGTCGACGTACATCACTCGAACGATGGGCATACACATCGTCACTAGCATGCGTTGCGCTCCGAGAGAAAGAGATCCTTTTCAACTCGTTCTTTAAAGAAAAACGAGGCGGACGAAAGGAAAAAAGAGTCAGAGAGACGGACATTCAGACGCGGGAGGCTCTCTTTTGGACGAGATTTCACCGCATCACTCGTACATTCCACGCGACTCGATTTTCTCAGGCTATATAATGCACACGTACACAGCGCACTCGGACGATGGATAATAAGTTGAGGACACGATGACAATCGAATCGACCTCTTCGATTCTGTATATGTACGTATACGTATGTACGTATATATGCATTTGTGTGCTCGACTACACGTAACTCCACTAGTTTTCCTCTCTTCGTCAGTGTGCGTGTAACACCACCAACATTAGTATTTGTGCATGAATATGAATGTACTTATATTGGTGTATGCGTTTTTGGTACCCCTGAACGTGTATGCGCCTCCATGTGTGTGAGTAGCTATTTCGCACGTATACGTCTAGTGCGCAGACGCGCGCAAGCACGTAATATAAAAAAGGACCAAGGAGCATGTGAACGTGCTTCCTTTTCTATGGGTTTGGAAGAAAAGAATTGAACTATTGAAAAGAATGGGAAAGAAAGTGAAAAAAAGGGGAGAGACTGAGGAGGAAAAAAATTTCCAAAGGGCTATATACGTGCACGCAACCAATCCCTTCACTTTTCCATTCAATTTTTTGCCTTCTACATAGCTCTTTTATTCTTAATTATATATCGATACATATCGATGTTTCGTAAATAATAACAAAAATTACAATTTGGCTTAAACAAGATATTATCTTACTAAAGGATGAAAGCACCCAAATTTCTTAGCTTAGGTCAATTTACTGTTATCGTAAATTTTTGTTGTTTAAGAGATATATTCGTCTATTCTATAAATTAAAAATTTTAAGTGGTTTAACAATATTAAACGATCCGCATGTTGATTTTTTGCATATGTATAATAATTTTATAAATATATTCTTAAAAGTATTTGCAAATTCTGTACATAAAATACATGCTTCAAATTATTTATATAGAGTTAAGGATTTTAATCATTATATTTTAAATCACATAACTATTGAATATTACTGCTGAATATTTCAAAATTTTAGTTGGTCTAACCTTGTTCAATTTTTTAATTATTATTAAAAAGATTTTTGAAACATTACAAACGTATGAATTTTGGTATGTGTATAAAATATTTGTCACTCCACTCCAATTTAAAAATATTTTATACACTCACAAAAATGTATTCTTGTCATTAGCAAATTGTCGTCTCAAATATGGTGCAAAAGGAAATCCACTTAATCTTAGACGATTTTTCTATTACCAAGTAGATTCCATTAAAATCAAGATCTCACTGTTCTAAATAAAAGTCGAATTTTCTGGGCTATTAGAAGAATCGTTTAATATTAAGTAGATTTCCTATTATCCTCTAATTACAAGAATACATTTTTGCGAGTGTACATTCGTACTGCATAATTTTGGTTTTAAAAACTATATAAATTGTTTTTACTAATAAGCTTGTATTTTTACAACAGTTTATGCAACAAAATTTTGCAAGTGACATAAAACAAACAAATTTTTTCTAATTTTTAATATTAGTTCCCCTTTAAATTTTAATCGGTTTCCTTATATATTCCTTTTTTTCTTTCCTTTTACGCTTATACCGTTAATGGCAATTTGTGGAAATAACGGTTTTGCAGCTCATTAATGTTGATAAGTGGTTGGGTTACGATTAATAGTGATGTTCTTGATATTGCTATACCGATCACCGTTGAATATTAGAGCGCACGTTAAAGTGTCTCCAAATCCACCAAATTATGCGCAAATGTGTATAGAAATATTTTACACTATAAATCGATGTTCGTTCGATACACGAAAAAGAACTGATAGAATTTTGTAATTCAATTAACTGTATAATTATAATAGTTTGAGTATGCATAAGGTAACACATACGTTGATTATTTATTAACATTTCTATAAAAGTTATATGACGTACTTGAGTAACGCTTAAACAAATTTTTTTAATATAACTACTCATTAGCTACTTTTTCTTCAAAATTACCAGTAAACTCGATTCCTCTGCTTCGACCTCCATTATTTCAAGAGCGAATTATAAAGTAATTACAGTAAAAAAGTGTGTCTTATTATTAAAGCAAATTAAAGCTGAAGGCACTTAAAATAAAATCTAAACCCATTAACTTATTCATTGATAGAAAGGATTATTTTTTATATTTATTCACTACAGTAGTATTTTATGACTGTAACGATCGCCAATTAAAATATTATATGTTATAAATAGAAATAAATAAATATTTCTTAAATAGTTCACCTTAAATTTGCATCAAGCAATAAATATTTTAGAAATATTTTATCCAAAAATAACTTTTATAAAATGTAATAAAGTGGCAGGAGTTTTGTCGATCAATAAATCTATATCATCTAATTTTAAGAAATCGTTGATTATTATTAAAAATATATTTTAAAATTTCTAAATTTTTAAATATTATCTAAAAAAAGAAGAAGATATAAAAAATACCAGAAGAAAGATATGGAGAAAATAACAAATTGAAGATATTTTATTTAAAATTTAGTATAAAAAATTTATTGATTTTTTGAGCCTAAATTTTTATAATTTCTTATTTTCTCCATATCTTTGCTCCAAATTTACCAATTTAAGTTTTTTTTTATATCGTATGTACTTGATCTCAACTTTTTTGTGGTTTTTAGTTTAAATGTCTGCCTCTATTTGTTTAAGAGTTATAAATATATAATATATAGAGTTTATATATATTATGAAATTTCATATAACTTTTGTAATAGTGGCCATTGGTCAGCAATAACTCAGCTTTCTTCATATTTTTATATTTCAAAAGATATCCCAAAGTTAGGATAAGATCCGTTTCCCAGAGTGCGTGCACTCCTCTTCTTAGTAGCGTATACCAAACGTTTACTTATATTTGCCAAAGAACACTATCGCATCCCTTGATAAAATGAATACAATATTTTTGGCTTCAAATTAGAACAAAGCGAAACAAAATTAACAAGTTTGAAGGACGTAAGAAAAATTTCATATTTGTGGCTATTAAAAGTCAAATTACAGCAAGTATTCTGAATCCACTATCAATTTTTACATCTAATTCCAAGATAAGAAAATTCATAACTTGATTTTATAACATTGCGGATACATCTCTTTAATTGCTGAAAGCAAATTTATAAATAAAAAGTACTACAACAAACATTTCAAAATCTACAACACATAGGTATCAAAAGTTAGCTTACTGTAAGTAACCAATATAAATCTTACTATAAAAAATCAATAGCATCCCTTGTAGAAATTCAACAATTTAAGGTTAAATATAACTCTAATTTTGCCATTTATTAGGCATTTATTCGGTATTTTATTACACTTGGCCATTTTTTGGCTTAAAAAACGTTAAATTTGTAATCAGATTTCTACTAGCGATAAAATAAACTAAAGAGATAAATATTGTACTAAATAGGGTGCTTATTTTTATGACAATTATTTTTAGTTAAGGGTACAGAAGAATACAAAATAAAATTTTTTAAAAATTGTATAAATAATATTAGATAAATATAAGAAAATTGAAAAATAAATGATTGCGCTTGTAAATTTTTAAGTGAAAGAAGGCATTAATTGTAAAGTTATGAGAATTATGAGACTAAAAAAGAGATATAAGAGAATAATTTGAAAGCAACATTAAGGATAAGATAAAATGTGAATTAAAATAAAAAAAATTATTTCGATATGCACACATTTTCTTCGTATAAAGATAGGTTCCAAAAACACTGTTCAATAAAATCGATAATCATTTTTGGTAAAAATTTCAGTACCCACTAGTATTAAATAGCTGTAATTTTTAATAAAGATAAAATAATCATTAATTTACATTTCATATAATTATTAACCTAATTTTCCAAATTGCAACACAGCTATTTTCTTAATTTGAATCAGAGCATATAATTTTATAATTGAATTTAGAAAAGAACGTAATAATTCACATAGATTATTCAATAATTATAGATTGCCGCATTTATATCGTTAATATATTGAATGTTATACTTAAATTAAATGACACAAGACAGATTTTCTTACAAAAATCGAAATTTATTAATAATCTAGAAGATTGATGGTACTTAGTAAAATTTTAATTACAAATGTTCACTTTTTAAAAAAAATGTTTGTAGTTACTGATCAAATAATTATTCTATAGTATCTAAATATTATTGCGCTCAGGTAATTGTTTGACGATGCACAATTTTTAATAATAATTTAAATAATTCAAAATAGTTTTTATTAGATGCTGACGTGTCTGGTACTTTAGGCGCGAAAGGTAAAAATGATATACTTTTTTCATTAGATATTTTGAAGTGTTGAAATGATTTGTATGTTCGCCAAGGAATTCTTTGAGGTCAAACAGAATTTAATATGTACAAACTTCTTACTAATAGAAATGCTTTCAAAGTAGGTAGTGCCCTAACGAAAAATGCAGAAAAACCAACATCGTTGGAATGCAAATAAAATATGATGAAAAGTTTTACTGGTATCATGCCAAACTACATATTTACCAGTCATTTTCTACTTTTCGTATATACTCGCATAGTAACGTTATTACTTTAATTTATTTATTTTTGTAATAGTATGTACACGTGTTGCAATTTAATTTATATTTAACTTATAATTATTGCTAAAAAATTTAAAATTAAATATTTTACCAAAGTTGAGGATATAACTTTGGTTGTTCGTTTCAAGACATCAAGGTTCATTTTTATTAAATTTATACAAATAATTTTTATCTGTACCTTATAATGTTTCGAATATTTTTAAAGAACTTTTTTCATGAAATCTTTGTACAGGATATATGTTTCGTATAACGGATTTACATCGATTGAAACAATCTGTTCAAAGTTGACATATTCCAGTCAACTTTAGAAGTACATTAACTCGCAGCTGAAGGCGTATACCCCAGTACTATCGATGTATAACATAGAATCCAATAACCATATTTCTTTAGAAAAAAGGGAACATGAACATAAGAAGTGAAAAAAGAATCAGCCGTATCAATCGAAATCAATTCAGAGATCGCTTTAGTTCCTTACTGCCTTGTTTTCTCAACCTTCGCAGGAAAGCTTTTACTATGTCTAACTCTCTCTCTCTCTCTCTCTCTTTCCTCCCTCTTTATCTCACTGTTACTGTTGAAAAATATATTTTCATATGCCAGAAAAGACTATTCTTTCAAGGTAGAAAATAGAATTCTATAGAAGGAGAGGCAAAGAAGGAAGAAGAAAGAAAGGGAGAGGAAGGGAAAATGAATCATTCGATTTGCGAAAAAGAGCTAGCTTAACTGTTGGTATAAGTCTGTTCTGGAACTCGAGTGTATAAACAGAAAAGAAACGTTGCCCGAGGGTCTCCGGTTAAACAAGCACAGGAGCGTTGTCGATGTCGATGTCGTAGTTGTGTCGTCAAGCTCCGACTATCTTTGGATTCGCATTTTTCTCCTTCACTCGTCTTCGACTCTCTGTCCCTCTTCGCCCCCCCTCCCTCCCACCCTCTTCCTTCCTTGCTCTCCCTCGTTCTCCCTCGTTCTCCCTCGGTCTCTCTGGGTCTCTGTGTTGCCATTTTGCCGGTAGAGGCCGCAACCACTTTGTCTCACCTTGTGTTAGCAGTGACTCTTCTTTATTTAACAGCCTGCACCGTGCCGCGCCCGCCAGCTTAACACCTATTTATAAGACAGTTTTACGGCGCGGCTCGTTCGCACTTTTAGAGGATGGCCTTTCCGTCCGCTCGCTCTGTTCGAGACCCACTCGAACACGTGGAGCCTCTTAAACATCTCCCCACCCCACACCCCTCCTCTGTCCCTTTTCCACGCTCTCTCTCTCTCTCTCTCTCTCTCTCTCTCTCTCTCACTCCCCGGCGATGTATACTGCTCGCTTACTGAAGCACTTCGCCGTGGTTTCCCTTGACTCCACCACGCCCACCTGTTTTCTTCGCCTCTCGGATGCAAAAGGACACATCACGACGTTCAAAAATAAAAAAACACACATATATCTTATTCGGCTTTTTCGGCAACTTTATAACTTTCGTTAGCTCGAAACACGCGGACCGAGATTTTTTTACAACTCTTCACAAGTTCCGCTTCCAGCTCGTTAAACTCCTTTGCGTTTCATTATTTTATTTATCTCTTACCAAGACCGTGTGAACCATTTCCAAAAATTACTAAATTCGAATATCAATTTTTATAGTATTTAAGGTCAAATAGATTTCTTAACACTTGATTGGAATTTATTATTTTCATTTTTTATTAGTCTATTTAAACAAGGATTCCAAAATTATACTCAGAAGGAGTGGTTTAAACATATCTAACGGAACAGTAAAGTGCTTCTATTCCATTGACCTAGTTTGCTAAGTTTTCGAAATAGATAACTATCTTCTTAGTGTTCAAGATTATTATTGGTGCAACTATTTCTTTGCTAAACATTTCAGACAAATTAAGGAAACCAATTATATTGAAATCCTAAAAAATTAATATGTTATTTATCATTGATAATGCTTCATATTCTTTAATAGTATACTAATAAACTGATAGAAATTTTTGTTTCAAAGAGGAAATTATTCTATTAATATTTAATTTCTGTTAATATTTACTATATTAACGTGTGGAAAAGAATGGCAGTAAATACATAGTAGCATATGTCAAGAAATACTGCTTTTTTTAGTTAACAGAAGAATCCCAATATTTTTCAAAGATATGTCATAAAATTTTTGTTTTAAACAATTTATGAATTCATTTTCACCTTGATCATTTTAAAAGTCTACTATATTAGCCTCTACGAGTGGGGTAAAATTACACTTTATTCCTTCGATCACTTTATTCTTCATACACCCATTTTATTCATCGTAGACTTACTTTTTTGTTTTGAACACTTAGTTTAGCCTTTTTATACAAATACAAAATTAAATTTATTATATTAAATTAAATATATCAACAAATTTTACAATATTGAAAAAAATTTAGAAATTGAAAAAAATTGTTATTGCAAAAAGTGACTTTTTAAATGATCAGGGTGAAAAATTTTATATGCATTTCGAAAGTAAAAGGCGATTATTTGTTTGGATGAATTACTGCCATAAGCTAAAGTGAGAAAGCAGCAACTTTCATCCCGGGGATAAATGCCTATTTTACTCCCTAAGTGCATAAATGACTAGAAAGGTAATATACAGTACAATGCAGTTCTTTATTGTTTTAAATAAATAAGTCACTTTCTCAGTGAAATTTAAAATTAGCATAGTTTACAATAAACAATAATACATTATGCAACTAGGGAGCAAAATAGAGTATGCAAACGTCTATGCTCCCATATTGCACATACGATTTTCTCATATACGAGATCGACAAATTCTATATTCTATTTTTTTTACTTGAAGGGCGTAAACAACAATACCATTATAACGGCAGCGACGGTAATAGCATAAACAGTTTAAAAGTGAGCAAACATAAGATACATTAGAATAAGATTGTTTTGTAACAAAATAATATAGAGTAAATAAAACGTGGTGAAGTCGGAACTCCTGCACTTAAAAGTGGTTTAATTTTCATTTAAATAAACTAATAATAAACAATAATAACTCACAATTATTATTAAACAATTACATAATAATAATTAAAAATGTCTTATGTGTTATAAAAAAATACAAGATTATAAAAACACAAACGATAAGGTAATTTAACGAAGCTCATTTAGATTGGATTATAATTACTATAATTTATAGATGTACATTTAAAAATATCAACGAATCTTGCAGACGAAACGTAGTGCAAAGTTGTTCTGAAAAATTAGTTTAATTTTTAACATAAATGATGTATTAAATTTTTTTAATTTATTATTTTACTCCCCAGGGAGAGAAACTGCTACTTCGTTCTCTCGACACAGACGAACGAAGAAAATAGCATTTTACTCTCAACATGTGAGAAATTAATTTGATATTTTTGATTGCTTTAATAGAAATGTCGCCACTTTAAATGCTTTGAAGTTAAAATTATAGGTCATAATTAGCGTTGGTCTATCGATTTTAAAAAATTTATATTAATTTATAACCAAATAATCGTTTCGATCTCTACTAAGGAGACATTATGGCATACGGAGAAGAAGGTTCTAGTATTACTATTTTATTAAGTAATTTAAAGATAGACTTGACCAATTACAAAAATTACTACAAAAATACTAGATATATACTTATATTTACCAGATACAATAAATATTAATAAATGCATAATTATTTTTTCCTGTAAAAAATAGTAATTTTTATAAGTCGCCAACTCTGTCTCTCAATTATTCAATAATACTATAATTCTTACTACAAGTTTTTTCCGTAAAAATTTAATCAAAATCGTTGTAATACTTTAAAATAAACATTATGCCTTCTATGAAGGTTTGAACTTATCTTATTGTATTTACTGTTTAAATAAATAAACGAAGAGCAAATTATTTAATCTTAAATTTTCGGTAAAAACTCATTTGAACGTTGATTTGAGATAGGTGGGTAGATAGATATGCAACATTGAGCGAAATTGATAATGTAGTTATTTACATTCCGTCATATTCGTGTGCTCAAGTCGAGTTGCTGGAGGATACGTGGGAACAACAGCCCCGAGGACTCGACTGCGAAATCCACTTGTGCTCTGGCCGAAGCTTCAGCAACCGCTAGTTTCGGTAGCACCCACCCATTATGTTCTAATGGCATAATAATCTGTATATTCCGCGATATCGTTTCCAATTTCAGGCGTTGATGGCAACTCAGACATACGTTAATCCGCTTGGGCGGTCGATACATCAACCTTCGAGAATTATGATTTTCGTATAAACTGAGACCAGGAAATACAACCTTCTCACCGTATCCACCCAACCCCCACCTTCTCCCACGGCTCGTTCTATTTATCCATCCCTTTTGCTCCATCATAATTCTCTCCCCTCTCTCTCCCTTTTTCCCGTCCCTTTCTCTGCCCCCCCCCCCTCCCTTTCTGTTATCTTCTCTATTTTCCTTTCTTCTCTTTTCCTCTTTTTGCTGGCGCCAGCGTTCGCGACAAAGCGTCGATTTTTCGTGGCGAGTACGTGCACTCGAGAAGGTAATGAAATTCGTTGGAAAAGGGGATTTTCTACTTTTTTTTCGAGGAGCAATTTTTAAACGAATTATCTTTATGGGTTTAGTGGTAAAAGACGGGAGATAGTTTGGAAATTAAGTTTATCGAATATGCCTGTTATCAAATTAGGAAGTAAATGGGAATTGCCATATTGTAGTTTCAGATAATGTAAGATATTTATTTCAGGATTTAACAAACTTTTTATACCTTTTTTTCAAGTACTTTATTTTAATTTGAGTGCTTTTGTTATTATAAAGTAGTAGATTTCTACCATTCGTTGCGTATATATGATAACAAAGTAAGTTGGTATAGAAATGACGTAACCTAATTATATTCCACAAGTCGTTGTCCTACTAACAACTAAACTTAACATTTATTAAATATTTATTTTATTTTTTTATTTATTTTATACTTGTTTTTATTTTGTAATTGTTTTTATTTTACGTTTATTTATAATGTATTAAACATCAATTTCTCAATCGATTTTAGTCTCTTTTTTTATTCTGCACCGTTGACGTGAACTTGTATCTTTTATATCAATTGTTCCTACACTATCTATCTCGGTAAGTAACACCTGGATCAATAATAATTATTTCAGGAGAAAATTAAATTATTATAATTATTTAACAAATCGTCTTATCACTACGAACTAACTGTAAAATTCACTGTCGTGCAATTTCTATTAATTTTAAATTAGTAATTTAATGATCTGATACTGACTGATTCACTTTGTATTTTAAAACATGCATAATCCAGTAAGTTTATTGGAAGTTTTTAGTAAGTTTGTTGGAGGTTTAAATAAAACTATATGATATTGATGAGTAAATTTATTTAAACTGTGATAAGTACGTAAAGTATAATATAATAAATGCGAATGTCAGTACATCTGTTTATAACCAGCGCTCTCAACCCATCCATATTGTTCGAGAGTTCGAACGATTCTGAGCTACAAGACCCCATAACCTTGACACCTCGAACGACGAAAATAGTGATAATATAGTTTACAACTGTATCGACGTTTCTACATATAAGAACCTAAATTAAAAGGTGTATTTTTCGTAACACAATTTTTTTATATTGATACAGTTCTGACTGTAATGCAATTAAAGGATGCATACTTATTCGGTACTTATTAAGATGTCAATTGAAATTATCAGTCTCTTCTGCCAATCTTACATAATTTTATTAAATAAAATTATTAATGGTATCAAAGTCAAAGAAAAATTTATGATTTTTAAATACAGCAATTAGTTATTGAGAATTCCAAAATTTTAATTCTGTTCATGTTTGATAGCATGTCATTGATATAGTTAGTTAGCTTACATTTTAATCTTTATGAAGAGTATTTGTATGAATTTGATAGGATGGTTGCCATTTTATTTATACACATTATGATATTAGATTAATGGTGATAGGAAACGGACCATTATTGTAGGTAATACTTTTATTTCTTGCAATGTTTCGCTGACATTATATATATACTGATCATCCTCGGATTATCTGTTAACAAATAAAAAAAATTATTGAAACTGCATATAAATTAAGATTTAGAAAATCATTTGATAGAATGTAGAATTAAGTAGTATTATAAGTATAACTTTTGTTAAGAATACCCATTAAAGATCCAGAAACCCATTTGTTATAGTTGTAACGTGGTATTCATTATTATAATGTACAAAACCCTCTTTTTTTTAGTTGGGTTCTCGGTGACCAAGTGATAAGGTAACGGAGACCGTCGGTTCGATCCCGACCTGGGGACGTTGATTTTTTCTTTCTGGATCCTTTTTAAATTAATTTTCTTATATACCTCTGGCAACATTTAAGACTTAGGGATATGCAAGTAAGTTGTTAAAAAGAGTGCTTTGTGCAATATTTGAAAAAATATTGAGTAACGCAATTTCGCTCGGAAATATCGATTAATATACCTATACTTTGTAATAAATACATGCATATGCGATTTAGAGTCAAAATTAAAAAAAAGTGGTATTTATTATTATATTACATGTTGTATTTTTCTATGTAAAGATAGAATTAATTTGATAGTGGTCATTGGACAACAATAACTCATCTTTCTTTATATTTTTATATTACGAAAGATATCTCAAAGTTAGGGTAAGATCCGTTTCTCGAAGTATGTGCACTCTCCTTGTTAGTCGCATTGTGCACTGCATCGGGGATAAAATGCATTTGCCACCTCTTGAGCCAGGTGACTGTGAATATTCAGTAGCGAACCGACTTTTGTATTATATATACATATCATAAAGTTTAAAATCGGTATACCAATTAATTAGCATGTGCATTCCTAATGCGATGTGCGAATCCCTGTAACTTTTCAATCAATGAAATAATACGATTAGAATTCCTGTAATTCTTTAAGCAATAAAAGAGTACGATCAGGATCTCGTTGATCCATAAGCAAGATCTTTAACACTTTTGATCCGTTAAGACGTTCAGGGTATACCGTTAGAGTTACCCACAAATTATATACGCGTTCTTTCTTCATCATATTTTATTTTTATTACTATATCTTCTTCTATTTTAATAATTGTATCTTTCTTTGTTTTTTTTTACTACTTTAATTGACTTTTTCCTCAAGAGCAATAAAGAGCTCTGACCTCAATGACTCTGAAATTGTGATTGAAATTACTTATCCTTGTTTAACAAAGAACTATCAGGCCGGTCCAAGTTAGATCGACACTGACTAAACAATCTTCATATTTTATTCATGTTTTTATACTAAAGATGCGAAAATTTTAATAGTTTAAACATGAAATTAAATACAAGTACTTTAAATTTATTATTAGAACATATATATATATGCAAAATAATAATTCTGCATACTATAATTACAATTCTAATTTTTATTATTATTATTATTTTACATAATAATAAAAACCACCAACGGTGCGAGGGCGAAGCGCGAGCTATATTCGGTCGTGCCTTATAAATTTTTGTTCTCAGGCTGCGCCTGGGGCTCTATTGAAGCCAACGATATATTAATTATCGAACGAGAAAAATCGATTTTCGCGTAACAAATTTAAATCTACCTTTAGGTTTTATGACCGTCACACATTGAAAATGCTCCTTAAGCTTATTTTGAAGGGGATTTCACAATGCTAAATTTAAATTAACTGCATTTATTTGATTGTTCTGTCTAAGCAGTTGTATTTCAGTTAAAAGTTAAGGTAAGTAAAAAATAATGATTTATAACTTACAATTTGTTGTAAAAATATTATAATAATAAATTTAATTAATTGTAATTTACAAAATTGGAATTTAATATTGATACATAATAGTAGCTTGCAAAATTTACCACTAGGCCACAATTGAATTTAATTATTTTAAACATTTATAAGTTTTTAGTTAATAAATAAATAATAAATCACAATAAAAACAAGTTTTACAATAAACAAATTTATTGAAATAATGTCAATATAGTACACATTACATTGGATTCAGTTCACGCACTTACAACAATGTTTAAAATTTTTAATTTTTGATACAATAGTTTAACGAAGAAATATTTATAAATATAATTTTTTTCTCTGACTTAGTTCGCTAAAATTTGTTCTACTTATTCGCTCATAAAGGTTTAACAAACCAACTAAATGTATACCTTTGTAGGACAACAAATATTCTTAAAATGTAGTATTTGAATAAACTAACTGCATTTGAGAATAACAAGTTTAGATTTTTAAACATAACAATTGAATTATCTAAATAATAATTTGAAGTATTCTCTCTTATAATAGACTTATTCTTTAAGATGCCTGAATTTAACTAAGAAAATTCATCTAATGGAGATCATACTTTTCCACCCATGCTGAATATAAAAATTAAATTTACATCTTAAAATTTTTTATTAATGTTTTTAGTATAACAAGACAAAGTTGAGTAGCAGTGACTTTAGTTAATTTTGACTTGTTAATGTATTTAATTTGTATGTACAACAAAATTCATATAGAGCATAATTTTAAACAAAATGTATACAAATTAATTTTTACGATATAATTAAATAAGTGACATAGCAATTCACCAATCGATTATGAAAACGATCACCGGTACTTATTTTCATTAAAGCTTCTAAATTCATAGTATAACAAGTTAAAAATGCGAAAATTTTCTTTAAGAGTAATTAAGATTTATATCCCTATATTTGTGTTCATATATTAAACAAAATGTCGACGAATTATAGTCTGTCTTTCTTGAAGTCCATCAATGTATTCGTTGTCTATGTTGAAAGGTTGAGGTGGAACTTCATTCAACCTTAATTGACATCTCGGTGGAACAGGCATTGGTTGTCTAAAAAATGTAAATAAAACAAAATTAATTTCGTTTGAATAAAACAATTTTTTTCACATTAGAATTACTAGATTATAAATAATACTATAAACTGTTAATACATTACCCATTATGCCTTAGAAAATTATAAATGACACCACTGGCCAGAACAATTTGTGCAGCAAAATCTGGGCTGTAATGAAGGCTTCGATCTCCATGAATGCATCTGAACATCTGTTTCCAAATCCCAAAAGTTTGCTCGACTTTGACTCTGCTACGCCTGAGATTATCAGAAAATCGAAATTCTGGGCTGTCGATAGGAGCGTCCGGATACGGGGTTAGTAAAACTACCGATGGCGTGTAACCACCGTCACCTGAAAATTTAAAAACATTGTTTTTAGTACTTAATATTTTATTATAAATTATTTAATTTTAAGTATATAATAAATCGTCATACTAAATCTTTGCATTGCACGTTTTTAAACGGGAAACAATAAAAAATGTAAATTTTTTTGAAAACGAAGGGAACAACATAAAGAACAAAATGCAGTATCATGAACATTTAAAACATCAACCTTTTTATATATTTAAATACACAAGAACCGGAAGTGCGAAGTTACTGAGTAATAGGTCTGGCACACTCACTATATTTGCGTCGGGAGCTCTGGCGAGCCTCTTGATTGACATTTGAATTACTTACCAATCAAGTAATAAGAATCCTCTCCTTCCTCACGATTATCTCTCAAATCGTACATTATTTGTCGCATTTCGCTGTGACGCCACACAAACCGGTCATTAGTGGATCCATTACAAATACGGATGTTTAAAATATTATAGTCCATGTCTGAAACCTTAAATAAGATAAAAGATTAACACTAAAAAATAAATGTTATTTAAATAAATGTAAAACCTTCGTACGTACCACTTGGACACTTAAAGAATGATCTTGGTGGTGATTAACGTATGCTTCTTCGTGGTCAGCTGGTGTGTGAATTTTGGGAAGGGTGCAATCAATTGCACCTAACACCCCGGGAAAGCCAATTGCTGCTTCAAATCTGCAAAAAAATTAAATTGGCCATATACTCATAAATATAAATATATATTAACAAAATGTTTTCTTAAACGCAACATAATATACCTCCTTGATATTTCTTGTCTTTCAATTGCATTTCTCGGGAATACTATATAATCATCAGCATATTGCACAATTGCTGGGATGACTGCATGGAGGTATTTGCTAAAAGTACTTTGGCTCATAGGGTGGTAACAGTCCTGTGCTACACCTTTTTGGTATGAGCCTTCGGCAAGAAATCTTAAGACCGATAAAACTTGCAAATGGATTGGAACCCCTTTTGGATGCTCTACAAGTTGTGGTCTCAATAATTCAATTAATTGAATAGCAATTAATGGAGTCATCCGATAATGCTTGCGAAAAACATGATCTCCCATGTTGAATGGATCGCTAGTATTTCTCAGAAACTGCTTCCGAAGAAGATGTTCTCTTCGTAACTCATTTGCTACATCTTGATCATCCTCATCAATGTCTTCGAATAAAATAGCTGCCACACCTAACATTATGTCTGAAATAAATTAGTTTTAATTAGTAAGCAATAATTAATTTTCTAATGACTAAAGACTAGAAATTGCAGGAAAGTAAAAGAAGGCAGGCATAATGAGAGCCCCGCATTAACATTAGGTGATACACATCTTAGTTTTGTACAAAAATATTTTATACATGCAAAATTATGTCACAACTTTCTTATTCGTATGTGTGTATATATTATAACTTCTGTTACTTATCTGTAATGTCTTTTACTCTGTAGAAAACATCACACTACATAGAAAAATTAAATATTAAAGAAACGTATCACAAGACCATTTTTATTTATATTTATTTCATTATTTATTTCTGTAATCATAAAAAATTTAAAAAAAAGCGATACTCTTACCTATTTGAGATTGTAGTTTCCAAAAATTCACTAGACCAGATACACGTTGTAAGCCTGCGTAGTAGAACAATTTTTTTCCTTGATTGGTACCCTTTCCTCTTCGTCGCAACTAACCAATGTAATAAATAACTGATGCTATTTTGTTTTTGTACTTTGCCAGTTGCCGGATTATGCCACAAGTTTCACCTATACCTATTATCTATACGTCTATCTAGAACAGAACATAATTAAATATTATTATATGTTAGAAAACTTGGATTAAAATAAAGTTTCTTTATAAAACACCTGGCCATTGTTTGCAAAAATATAATGTGTATTCAATGACAGCTATATATATATATATATATATATATCGCTTTTATAGCATATATATTTATATATCCAATACAAATTTTATATTACTTTGAAACGCATTAAAAAAATTGTAATAATTAATTAGATAAATTACTCACACATTTATATGTTCAGAAATGTATCTTCAAATTTACCTTTTTGAATTCGTGAGGTACCAAAATTTTTTTCTTATTTATCTTTATCAGTAGTCGAATAATGGCATTTGACTGACCTGTGGAAGCAAAATTTGTACATTAGACAATTTTTATAGGTACATAGTGAGTATATATATATATATTCTCGTATTATTTATTATTTTGGGGTTAAATATTAAAATACAAGTTAATGAAAGAGTTCGAAACGTTACGAGATACAAGAAAATCCAATCAAATGCATTTTTTATTGCACTTAAAATAATTATTGAATTGATTAAAAATATGGATTACTAAAATACGTCAAACTGAAAAAAACGTGTCAATAAATATTTAACCAATAGAGAAAAGACAGCAATATTTATAAAAGTCAAATTATATTTTTAACGTTTATTGATATTCTATGTAACAGAAAAAAACTAATTTTATATTTTAGATATCAAAGAACTCAACAAGTTATTTTTATTCCTGTTTATAATCAAGTGTTTCTATTCTTAATGTTATTTTGACTCCATTTTAGATATTAAGTATCTAATTTTAATTACTTTTTAACGTGTATCAACATAAAAAAAACATTCAATTATTCAAATTCATACTAAATTTGATTTATTATGATATCACAATTGCAAATGCTTAGATTATAAATAACATTAGATATATATATAATGTTATTTATAATATAAGCATTTGCAATTGTGATATCAAAATAAACCAAATTTAGTACCAATTTGAATAATTGAATGTTTTTTTTTATGTTGATACATGTTAAAAAATAATTAAAGTTAGATACTTAATATCTAAAGAATTAAGAATATCTACCAAAATGAAATAATAAATGCCGTATACTCTTACCTATTCAAGATTGTAAAACATGCGTAGTCGAAGATCAATATTGTTGTCGCTTGGTATCTTTCTCTCTTCGTTGCTAGTACCAATGTAATAGACGATCCTTTTTGAATTCGTGAGGTACCAAAATTTTTTTCTTATTTATCTTTATCAGTAGTCGAATAATGGCATTTGACTGACCTGTGGAAGCAAAATGAGTACATTAGACAATTTTTATAGTGTAACAGGGTTATTCTCGTACGTCAGGAGGGTTATGTTCGTCCTGTACATCTATACGATGTACAGGAAATCAATGCAATACCGAGATCAGCTGTCTCACCATACAGCCGACAAATCGGTGAAAATTACCTTTCGGGACGACCGGAGCTAGCCTCAAGCTCCGAACGACGACGTTGGCCCTGTGTACAATGTGTGCACTTACTTAGTGCACACTTATCCTCCGATGATGCTCGTACTCGGCTACTCAGTTAAGTGTGTCGTGCTGAGTACAATGCACGACACCCGCGGGGCATGGCGGTATTCGCCTTTGGGATAGGAATTACTCGCGGGATTAATGAATCGACATTCGCGATTAAAAATGTCGGTGTGATTTATTCTAAATAAATAAAAATGAAAGGGATACAAAGACTTATAAATTATGTCGGGACGAGCCAAGGCAATGCTAAACCTTGGCTCGATTACGGTTAAATCAAAACAAGTAAATAATCGCGGGAACAAAAGAAAACAAGCATATACAGTATGTACGTGTGTGTGCGCCCGCCGCAAACCGCGCTCCGAGACACGGCGTCTCGATATGTTCGGGGGAACGAGATTACACCAGGTATCGAACACCTGGTTAGGCAGAAGGCCTGATACGGGTAGATTATTGCCGGAGTGTGGAGCACTCCGGCTTATCGAACGCGTGCCTACGCAATAGAGAGAGACACGGCGAGGGTGTCCGGCCTCTCGCCCGGGCGATATGGTGCGTCGGGGTACCGCGCGTATCCCGATGCCGCTCGCGGATCGCGTCGTAATTTCGAAACGGCGTACGCCTGGCCAGGACTTACTTGCCTTTTCGGAGCTGCGAATTGGCACTCTCGATGTCCGCTTTTTCTCACTCTCTCTCTCTTGAATCTTCCTTCGCTCTCTCTCTCGATCCTTCACTATAGTTCGAGGTCGCGGGACCTTGACCGATCTCACGTTAGGTCGAGCTGCGAACCGAACGATGCTGCCGATCCCGTGTTGTTCGAGGTCCGAACGATACTGCCGGTGTGTCGTGCACACCGGCTCTCCGACGCGCTCGCGCATGCGCCTTACGCGTCTTCAACGGTAGACTCACGCGATCGGTACGATTTTCGACTCGCGTGAACCGTTTACCGTTACACCACCCTTCCAGACGCAAGGTATATTTCCATATACCATGCTCTGACCTTTCCTAGACGCGTCAGGATGTGGTTAGGGGTCTGGTACGGAATGAAATCGCTTTAATTCACGATTTCGATTGCCAGGGGATTTTTACCCTGGTGATCTGGTCCTGACTCAGATTTGTCAGGAGCTATCAGCCCTTTCTGACTTAGCTAGTGGTGGTTCGATCGACTGGGGCATGTACATAGGTTATGTATCCCCTGCCAACCACACACAATAGCGTTAGTGCTCTTTCGTCTTTTCGACGGCGAACTCGTTGAATCGGGTTCAGAATTGTCATCCGTTCACGTCATCAAATTACTTATATAGTGATTAATACATTTTTTTACTGTCGTTTCGCTTGCGCGCGCGTCTTTCTACGGACTACCGATGACCCTGATCTCTCGAGTACGGATTCGACGTCATTATTTACTACACCGCGTTTCACTATGTTCTTCCCGTGGGGTCTCACGATGGTTTTCGCGGATTTTCGCGGACGGCCGCGTTTTCGTACATCCGGCGTTTTGACCCTCGCAGGAGTCTGTTCTCGCACGCTGGTGTCACCCGCTATGACTCGCGCAGGAGTCCGCACGCAATTTGGTGACTGTACGCTTGCACGGGGCGGGTCGCGCGTCGCCCCTTGTCCCTCGATGTCCCTCGGCGGATGTTCTTCTTCCTCATCTGCGTCGAGATCCGGTGAAATGCAGTGTTTAAGGTGTTCGGCGTGTGCCAGGTCGGTCACCTTACCGTCTTTATCCAACAACGTATAAGTATTGGATCCTGGTTGGCCTATTATGATATACGGACCTGTCGCCTTCGGAGCCAGCTTAGCCGAAATACCTTGAGCTGCCGAGGATAGGACTCTGTTCTTTTTCCACACCATATCTCCTACGGTGAAAGGTGTGTCCCTCCTTTTAGCGTTATAATAGCTTGCTTGCCGCTCATGTTGTTGGTCTGAGCGTGCGGCTGCAGACTCGTGTACTTCCCTGAGCTTTCGAAGTCGCTCTTGCCACAATTTTATCTTATGGTGCTGCTCCTCTTCTATGCCAGCCTGTTCTTGGTTCCTCTTGATGGTACCGGGGGGCATAGGCTCTCGTCCGTAATTCAGCATTGCCGGAGTTGTACCCGTCGACTCGTGTACGGTGTTGTTCAGCGAGAATACAAGCTCCGGCAACTTCTCGTCCCAGGTATTGTGGTTTTCTTCGATGAAGGCCACAATCCTGGTTTTCAGCGTTCGGTTGACGCGTTCAACCGGATTCGCTTGGGGGAAATATGGCGGAGTGGTGGTATGGTGTATCCCCACCTCCTGTAGGTATTCGTCGACGGTCTTATTCTTGAATTCGGTACCGTTATCCGATAGAAATACCTCGGGAGTACCAAATCGCAAAACTATCCTCTCTTTAAACTCCTTGAGAATGGTTTTCGCGTTGGCTTTGCGAATTGGTACACACTCCGCCCACCGGGTGAATAGATCCAAGAATACTAGGATGTATTCGTATCCGCCTTTGCTCCGTACAAAGGGTCCGGTGATATCCCCTGCCACGACTTGCCAGGGACGTTCGACCGTGCGTTTTCCTATCAGTCCTGCAGGTGGTCGCTGATCCACCTTGCACTGTTGACAGACGAGACAACGGCGCACGTAGTCCTTCACGTCGGCGTAATAACCTGGCCAGTAGTAATACTTAGCCAGACTGGCAAACGTCTTCTCACGTCCAGCATGGCCAGACGTAGGAGAGTCGTGGCTTTCCTCGAGGACCGCTTTTCGGTGTTCCTTTGGAATCACTAGCTTCCACGCGTCCTCGTCTCCGAGTGTTTCGTCGATCAACTCGTTCGGCTTGTGGAAGTATAGTCGTCCTCCGACACACTTCCAACGAGGAAAATCCCTTGGACTGGATTTAACTCGTTTCAGCCAATTCTGAAACCACTCGTCTTGGGACTCCTCTACCCAAGATATTGCGTTGATGGCGAGGGCCTCCTCCTCGCTCATCCGTGATAGTGCGTCGGGTACGTAGTTCAGGGCGCCTTTTCGATGCTCCACATCAAAGCTGTGTCCCTGCAACTCTAACGCCCATCGCGCTAACCTACCCGTTGGGCTGTGTAAGCTACGCAGCCAACGTAAGCTACTGTGGTCGGTTATGACGTGGAAATGATAGCCTTCGATATAAGGTCTATATTTCCCAATCGCCCATATAACCGCCAGGCACTCTCGTTCCGTAACGCTATAATTGCGTTCGGCCTGGTTTAACGTCCTACTGGCGAATTCCAGTACTCGTTCTTCTCCGTTAATCACCTGGAGGAGTACTGCGCCAATGCCAGTGTCGCTTGCATCCGTCTGTATAACGAACTGCACATCGAACTCCGGCCTCGCTAGGACGGGAGCAGTTGCGATCAGCGCCTTAATCTGATCGAATGCCTGTTGCTGCTCCTCGAGCCATTCAAACTTACGATCTTTCTTGGTAAGCCTGGTTAGCGGCTCGGCCAAGGTAGCGAAGTCTCGTAAGAATTTCCGGTACCACGAACCCATACCAAGGAATCTTCTAAGTTGTTTTAGATTCTTTGGCGCCGGATAATTAATGATCGGCTCGATTTTCTCGGGGTCTGGCCTGATTCCATCGCGATTCACCAGCACTCCGAGATATTTTACCTCAGTACGTCCAAACACACTTTTATCCCGATTCACTGTGAGACTAGCCTCGTTAATTCTCTTCAGGACATACTTTAGCCACTTCTCGTGTTCCTCGAAGGTCTCTGTGGCGATGATTATATCATCAAGGTACGAAAATGCATAGGGCTCGAGCTCAGGCCCTATGATTTTGTCCACTAACCTTTGGAACGTGGCTCCCGCCTGGGATAGACCATAAGGCATCCTTTTAAATTGGAATAAGCCTAACCCAGGTACTGTGAACGCGGTAATAGCCGCTGACTCCGGTCTTAGCGGTATCTGGTGGTACGCGCTACTCAAGTCTAGCGTGCTGATGTACCTCGCGTTCTTGAGCTTCCGTAGTATGCCATCCATGTTAGGCAGCGGGTAAGCATCGGTTTTCGACACTGCATTAACCTTCCGATAGTCAATACAGAACCGATACTTCCCGTTAGGTTTACGGACCATTACTATGGGGCTCGACCACCCACTGGTTGATGGCTCGATCACCCCTGCGTCGAGCATCTCTTTAACCTGGGCGTGCATCTCCTCCTCTATTCGCTTAGAGACGGGATAATATTTCTGCTTGATCGGCCGCGTCGCACCCACGTCGATCGCGTGCTCAATCAAGGAGGTACACCCCAACGGCCTCTCCGTTGTACCCAGGTATCGGTCGGCCAGTGCTAGCAGTCTTTCTTGCTCCTCTGGCAGTAAGTCTGCAAGTCCTATCGATGCTATCTCGAATGCATCGATTCGCGATATGCTCGCTACTTCCAGATCTACGGACTTGTTGGCCGCTTTGATCCAAAGTTTATTCTCGTTTGGATCCAAAACTGCGCCAAAACCACGGATGAAGTCCGCTCCGACGTAACAGTCGATTTGGTCGTCCGGGAGTACGGCTACGCGAATATCTCGCTTTATCCCGGCAACCTCGAAAGGCAGGTCTACATAACCAGCGATCGCCACCGTCTGGTTTCCTGGCACTTTCGCTTTCCTTCCATTGCTCGGGATGAGTGGACAGCCGCAGGCCGTGGCCAATTGTAGACCAATTGAACCCATTACCGTGCGCGATGCTCCCGTATCGAACAAGGCGCGTACGCGGTAGCCGGCAATGCCCACTTGGACCCACCAACGAGTTTCTTTTTCACTCGGAGGGCCTTCTCCTCCAGCCCTATCATCCAGATCTCTAGTAGCGGCCGCTATCTGGTGTTGATCCGACTTTTCCGTCGATCTCACAGAATTCGGGCTGAGGCAGCCACTACATCTCTCGGACTCAGCTGACGTCGTCGGCACTTCCGACGACTCTTTTGTTGCCGAGCTCGCTTCACAGCGCTCCGCTGTGATCGGGGTATCTGTTCGGGTCTTACGCGGGGCAGGAACGGGGACGACCCTTTTCAACCGCTCCTGTTTGCGTTTCCCGAACAGTCCGGACAATCTGCGCGCTTATACCCTAGCCGTCCGCAACCAAAGCATTTCAGTGGTTGTGTGGCTTGCGGTCTTGCGCTCACGATCTGATTGTCTTTTTCCTCCTTCGATCCGCCGTACGTCCTTTCGGCGGAACCCTTCGCATTCTTCGTCCGGTTTGGTTCCCTCGGTTTACCACTTCCGCTCCGAGATGTGGTCATTGAAAGGACGAATTCTCTCATCTTCTCTTCCAGAACTTTGGCCAGGGTTTTCGCCAAGTCCTCTGGCGGATTCTTCTTGGTCTGCGGATTTGGTGTTGTCGGTTGCACCGCTGCAATCTTCGTCTTGGCCCTCTTTTCATCCTTCGGTTTGTAAGCCGACTCGGGTATTAGGGCCGTCTCGGGTGGCGGAGGGTGTCTATACGCTTTCTGTCCCTCCAGCGTAAGTTCGGCTTCGACAGCAAGATCAAGAAGAGTATGGATTGAATCGCAATCCGTCCTGCGCACCAAATTCTGTATCTCGGGGCGCAGGTTGCCGTGCAGTGTATCTAACTGCTGCTCGATCCTTGGGATTGGATCGAGTCTTCTTATCATGTGCACTAAACACGTAATATAGTCCCGTGTTTTCTCGCCGGGTCCTTGATAGCGAGAATTTATTTCGGCAATCAACCTCTTCTGAAACCGCCTATTTGTTCCGAACCAGTGACGAGCTTCTTTTTGGAATTCGGACCACGTCGACCACGTATCTCTTTCGTTTTTGAACCAGAGTGCTGCAACGCCTTTGAATAACTCTGGCAGTGAGCTTAGCAATTCGGATTCTGAAAGATTGGCCAGAATCCGACATTCCTCGACTCGTTCGAGAAATGAGTCTATGCTCTGGTCGCCATCTGCTGAGAACTGTAGTCCCCATTTCCGGACAATTTGACCGACGTCTCTCAGTGACTGTCCTGCACTTCTCTGCCAGGTGCTGTTCTCGGTCCTGGTACCACTCGTATTTCCAAGTCTTTCCTGACCTTGGAAGTTCCCCCCCTCCCAGGCTTGGCCGACTCTCCTTGCGAGTGGTGCTGGGGGGTCAGGTTGTGGTAATTCGGTTGTATTGTCCAGGTAATGGTACGTCATTGTGTCCTGGAATCCTACTTGCTGTCGTTGGCTCCGGACTTCGTGTCGTGGCTGGTCCAGTCTAGTGCTTGTTAAAATAGGCTGAGCTTGCGCTGCTGTCAGCGCGTTTACCTTTTCAGTTAATTGCTTAACTGTGTCTGACATTCCTTGCATAAAATTTGCGAATTCTAGTGGGATTTCGAATGTTCCTCCGTCTGTTGCAGTGAGTCTTATTCTGCTTGTATTTTGGTCATCGTTTAAAATACTGTCGGCAGCTTTATCATTCGTTGGTGTTGATTCCGTGGTTTCTTGCAATAATGCCGTGGTTTCATTGTCTTTGAGGTGTTGAACTCTTCTACGACTTGTTTCCATATTTTCTTTAACTTTTTCGTCGTTGTTAAGAGTTAATAATGGATGGCTTGTGTTGTCGTCAATTGTCGAGTTCTCCCACGGGTGTTCTGCCGAGCTATATTTTGTGATGAAATTTTGCCTGAGTTCCTCCCGATGGTACCAGACGGTGATTTCATCCTGCTCAGGTTCTTCAACGAAATCCCATGGCTCGTAATCTCCTAGGAGCCATTTTGTCAGACGACTTAATTTGTCAAATTTATTGCCTGTATCTTTAAGTGACAGGTCGTTAAGATATTGACAAATATCTTTGTCTCTATAAAACAAACACCAGTCTTCGATCTTCTGTTGTGTCGAACACGCCATATTTATAATAACGATTTAAATAAATAATTTACAATAAATACAAAAAAATAATTTATTTCGCTTTACCAGAGCAGTCCAATTGCGCGGCTATCGTGGGGTCGTTCGCTCGCGTTTTCCCTAAGGCACACAATTATAATCGCAAAATACAAAAAATATATATGATTGGACTATACGGCCTAACTATTGGGTTGCTCTGGCTTTGTCCTACCGTGTACGCTAATGCAAGGTTGTGTGGGTTACTTCGACTCTGGTTGTACCAAGTTGTAACAATATTGGCTTGATATTGCCAGAGTAAGGATTTAATAATTAAATATGAAATATTAATTGTGGGTACTACAAACACCTCTTTTATAGTAAAAATAACCCGAATAAAACAATAAGTGTTTTATTTTTGCCCACACAATCTTTCAGCACGTCAATTAAAATGTATTGAACGTGTATCAAGATAATTCTAATTGATAAACGAAATTAAAGACGAATTATAAATAAAATGAAGACTTCAATTATACGTCTTTTTATTTTTATAGTACTAAATTAGTGCCAATTAATTATCTAGTTAATTAATTGGTTAAAGCTTAGCGTACACTTTACACCAAATCTATTGTCTCTCTCTCGCCTATTATGCTACGCAGAAATATATAACGAGAAATTACAATTCTAAGGGTATCGTTCTAGCGCTCGTATTTTTCCGACGCACACACTTTATTTTTCGATTTGTGAAATCGTATTATTCACTTCGAAAATTTTCCAGATTACCGTAAAAAAAATAAAATACCTTTACGAGGATTACAAAATAATTCGAAAGATTCAGAAAAATTTACGAATTCCGAGAAAATTGGAAAAATTGGAAAAATTCCAAAAACCTACAAAAATTTTGCAAATGTGAAAATTTGAAAATTTTCTAAAAATCTAACAAAAAATTATGGAAGATTTTTAAATATCGAAAAATTTAAAAAAATCTTGAAAATCTCGAAAATTTTGAAAAACTCGAAAAATTTAAAAATTACTAAAAAAATTTGAAAATTTCAGAAAATTTGAAAATTTTGAAAAATTTTGAAAAAACTTGAAAATTCTGAAAATTTTGTGAAATTTGAAAAAAATTGCAAATTTCGAAAAATTTGAAAAAATTGAAAATTTCGGAAAATTTGGAAAATTTTTAATTTTTGGGAAAATTTGGAAACTTAATTTGTTTATAAAATTTATGTCCGTTATGAATTATTACTTTAAGAAGTTTATTTAATTCGAATTTTAAATTTAATTTAACTCGAAAATAATAGGTCTTATTTCGAAAATAATAAGCATTATTTCGAGTCAATTCCGAGAATTATGTTCGTTTGTACTCGGCTCGTGTTGTTGTTTACATATGTTCGTCGCGACGAACTCGCAACGTACTCGCAACCACTCGTTGCGATTTATATGTACAACAACGTCCGCAGTACAAGATTCAACTAAATGGAAAATTTTTCCTATCCCGAGGAAACTCACGTGTTGGGCGCCAGTTGTAACAGGGTTATTCTCGTACGTCAGGAGGGTTATGTTCGTCCTGTACATCTATACGATGTACAGGAAATCAATGCAATACCGAGATCAGCTGTCTCACCATACAGCCGACAAATCGGTGAAAATTACCTTTCGGGACGACCGGAGCTAGCCTCAAGCTCCGAACGACGACGTTGGCCCTGTGTACAATGTGTGCACTTACTTAGTGCACACTTATCCTCCGATGATGCTCGTACTCGGCTACTCAGTTAAGTGTGTCGTGCTGAGTACAATGCACGACACCCGCGGGGCATGGCGGTATTCGCCTTTGGGATAGGAATTACTCGCGGGATTAATGAATCGACATTCGCGATTAAAAATGTCGGTGTGATTTATTCTAAATAAATAAAAATGAAAGGGATACAAAGACTTATAAATTATGTCGGGACGAGCCAAGGCAATGCTAAACCTTGGCTCGATTACGGTTAAATCAAAACAAGTAAATAATCGCGGGAACAAAAGAAAACAAGCATATACAGTATGTACGTGTGTGTGCGCCCGCCGCAAACCGCGCTCCGAGACACGGCGTCTCGATATGTTCGGGGGAACGAGATTACACCAGGTATCGAACACCTGGTTAGGCAGAAGGCCTGATACGGGTAGATTATTGCCGGAGTGTGGAGCACTCCGGCTTATCGAACGCGTGCCTACGCAATAGAGAGAGACACGGCGAGGGTGTCCGGCCTCTCGCCCGGGCGATATGGTGCGTCGGGGTACCGCGCGTATCCCGATGCCGCTCGCGGATCGCGTCGTAATTTCGAAACGGCGTACGCCTGGCCAGGACTTACTTGCCTTTTCGGAGCTGCGAATTGGCACTCTCGATGTCCGCTTTTTCTCACTCTCTCTCTCTTGAATCTTCCTTCGCTCTCTCTCTCGATCCTTCACTATAGTTCGAGGTCGCGGGACCTTGACCGATCTCACGTTAGGTCGAGCTGCGAACCGAACGATGCTGCCGATCCCGTGTTGTTCGAGGTCCGAACGATACTGCCGGTGTGTCGTGCACACCGGCTCTCCGACGCGCTCGCGCATGCGCCTTACGCGTCTTCAACGGTAGACTCACGCGATCGGTACGATTTTCGACTCGCGTGAACCGTTTACCGTTACAATAGGTACATAGTGAGTATATATATATATTCTCGTATTTTTTATTATTTTGGGGTTAAACATTAAAATACAAGTTGATGAAAGAGTTCGAAACGTTATGAGATACAAGAAAATCCAATCAAATGCATTTTTTATTGCACCTAAAATAATTATTGAATTGATTAAAAATATGGATTACTAAAATACGTCAAACTGAAAAAAATGTGTCAATAAATATTTAACCAATGTAGAAAATACAGCAATATTTATAAAAGTCAAATTTTATTCTTAACGTTTATTGATATTCTATGTAACAGAAAAAAACTACTTTTATATTTTAGATATCAAAGAACTCAACAAGTTATTTTTATTCCTGTTTAATCAAGTGTTTCTATTCTTAATGTTATTTTGACTCTATTTTTAGATATTAAGTATCTAATTTTAATTATTTTTTAACGTGTATTTTTTAACGTTAAAAAATAATTAAAATTAGATACTTAATATCTAAAGAATAAAGAGTATCTACCAAAATGAAATAATAAATGCCATATAATCTTACCTATTCAAGATTGTAAAACATGCGTAGTCGAAGATCAATATTGTTGTCGCTTGGTATCTTTCTCTCTTTCGTTGCTAGTACCAATGTAATAGACGATCCATTTTGAATTCGTGAGGTACCAAAATTTTTTTCTTATTTACCTTTATCAGTAGTCGAATAATGGCATTTGACTGACCTGTGGAAGCAAAATTTGGACATTAGACAATTTTGAAGGAACATAGTGAGTGTATATATATATTCTCGTATTATTTATTATTTTGGGGTTAAACATTAAAATACAAGTTAATGAAAGAATTCGAAACGTTATGAGATACAAGAAAATCCAATCAAATGCATTTTTTATTGCACTTAAAATAATTATTGAATTGATTAAAAATATGGGTTACTAAAATACGTCAAACTGAAAAAAATGTGTCAATAAATATTTAACAAATAGAGAAAATACAGCAATATTTATAAAAGTCAAATTTTATTCTTTACGTTTATTGATATTCTATGTAAGAGAAAAAAAACTACTTTTATATTTTAGATATCAAAGAACTCTACAAGATATTTTTATTCCTCTTTAATCAAGTGTTTCTATTCTTAATATTATTTTGACTCCATTTTAGATATTAAGTATCTAATTTTAATTACTTTTTAACGTGTATCAACATAAAAAAAACATTCAATTATTCAAATTCATACTAAATTTGATTTATTATGATATCACAATTGCAAATGCTTAGATTATAAATAACATTAGATATATATATAATGTTATTTATAATATAAGCATTTGCAATTGTGATATCAAAATAAACCAAATTTAGTACCAATTTGAATAATTGAATGTTTTTTTTTATGTTGATACACGTTAAAAAATAATTAAAGTTAGATACTTAATATCTAAAGAATTAAGAATATCTACCAAAATGAAATAATAAATGCCGTATACTCTTACCTATTCAAGATTGTAAAACATGCGTAGTCGAAGATCAATATTGTTGTCGCTTGGTATCTTTCTCTCTTTCGTTGCTAGTACCAATGTAATAGACGATCCATTTTGAATTCGTGAGGTACCAAAATTTTTTTCTTATTTATCTTTATCAGTAGTCGAATAATGGCATTTGACTGACCTGTGGAAGCAAAATTTGGACATTAGACAATTTTGAAGGAACATAGTGAGTGTATATATATATTCTCGTATTATTTATTATTTTGGGGTTAAACATTAAAATACAAGTTAATGAAAGAATTCGAAACGTTATGAGATACAAGAAAATCCAATCAAATGCATTTTTTATTGCACTTAAAATAATTATTGAATTGATTAAAAATATGGATTACTAAAATACGTCAAACTGAAAAAAATGTGTCAATAAATATTTAACAAATAGAAAAAATACAGCAATATTTATAAAAGTCAAATTTTATTCTTTACGTTTATTGATATTCTATGTAAGAGAAAAAAAACTACTTTTATATTTTAGATATCAAAGAACTCTACAAGATATTTTTATTCCTCTTTAATCAAGTGTTTCTATTCTTAATATTATTTTGACTCCATTTTAGATATTAAGTATCTAATTTTAATTACTTTTTAACGTGTATCAACATAAAAAAAACATTCAATTATTCAAATTCATACTAAATTTGATTTATTATGATATCACAATTGCAAATGCTTAGATTATAAATAACATTAGATATATATATAATGTTATTTATAATATAAGCATTTGCAATTGTGATATCAAAATAAACCAAATTTAGTACCAATTTGAATAATTGAATGTTTTTTTTTATGTTGATACACGTTAAAAAATAATTAAAGTTAGATACTTAATATCTAAAGAATTAAGAATATCTACCAAAATGAAATAATAAATGCCGTATACTCTTACCTATTCAAGATTGTAAAACATGCGTAGTCGAAGATCAATATTGTTGTCGCTTGGTATCTTTCTCTCTTTCGTTGCTAGTACCAATGTAATAGACGATCCATTTTGAATTCGTGAGGTACCAAAATTTTTTTCTTATTTACCTTTATCAGTAGTCGAATAATGGCATTTGACTGACCTGTGGAAGCAAAATTTGGACATTAGACAATTTTGAAGGAACATAGTGAGTGTATATATATATTCTCGTATTATTTATTATTTTGGGGTTAAACATTAAAATACAAGTTAATGAAAGAATTCGAAACGTTATGAGATACAAGAAAATCCAATCAAATGCATTTTTTATTGCACTTAAAATAATTATTGAATTGATTAAAAATATGGGTTACTAAAATACGTCAAACTGAAAAAAATGTGTCAATAAATATTTAACAAATAGAGAAAATACAGCAATATTTATAAAAGTCAAATTTTATTCTTTACGTTTATTGATATTCTATGTAAGAGAAAAAAAACTACTTTTATATTTTAGATATCAAAGAACTCTACAAGATATTTTTATTCCTCTTTAATCAAGTGTTTCTATTCTTAATATTATTTTGACTCCATTTTAGATATTAAGTATCTAATTTTAATTACTTTTTAACGTGTATCAACATAAAAAAAACATTCAATTATTCAAATTCATACTAAATTTGATTTATTATGATATCACAATTGCAAATGCTTAGATTATAAATAACATTAGATATATATATAATGTTATTTATAATATAAGCATTTGCAATTGTGATATCAAAATAAACCAAATTTAGTACCAATTTGAATAATTGAATGTTTTTTTTTATGTTGATACACGTTAAAAAATAATTAAAGTTAGATACTTAATATCTAAAGAATTAAGAATATCTACCAAAATGAAATAATAAATGCCGTATACTCTTACCTATTCAAGATTGTAAAACATGCGTAGTCGAAGATCAATATTGTTGTCGCTTGGTATCTTTCTCTCTTTCGTTGCTAGTACCAATGTAATAGACGATCCATTTTGAATTCGTGAGGTACCAAAATTTTTTTCTTATTTATCTTTATCAGTAGTCGAATAATGGCATTTGACTGACCTGTGGAAGCAAAATTTGGACATTAGACAATTTTGAAGGAACATAGTGAGTGTATATATATATTCTCGTATTATTTATTATTTTGGGGTTAAACATTAAAATACAAGTTAATGAAAGAATTCGAAACGTTATGAGATACAAGAAAATCCAATCAAATGCATTTTTTATTGCACTTAAAATAATTATTGAATTGATTAAAAATATGGATTACTAAAATACGTCAAACTGAAAAAAATGTGTCAATAAATATTTA
Source organism: Theocolax elegans (assembly GCA_026168455.1). Lineage (NCBI taxonomy): Eukaryota > Metazoa > Arthropoda > Insecta > Hymenoptera > Cerocephalidae > Theocolax > Theocolax elegans. Next base: position 38,309,752 of record CM047430.1, on the reverse strand, counting down.
ACAAATAGAAAAAATACAGCAATATTTATAAAAGTCAAATTTTATTCTTTACGTTTATTGATATTCTATGTAAGAGAAAAAAAACTACTTTTATATTTTAGATATCAAAGAACTCTACAAGATATTTTTATTCCTCTTTAATCAAGTGTTTCTATTCTTAATATTATTTTGACTCCATTTTAGATATTAAGTATCTAATTTTAATTACTTTTTAACGTGTATCAACATAAAAAAAACATTCAATTATTCAAATTCATACTAAATTTGATTTATTATGATATCACAATTGCAAATGCTTAGATTATAAATAACATTAGATATATATATAATGTTATTTATAATATAAGCATTTGCAATTGTGATATCAAAATAAACCAAATTTAGTACCAATTTGAATAATTGAATGTTTTTTTTTATGTTGATACACGTTAAAAAATAATTAAAGTTAGATACTTAATATCTAAAGAATTAAGAATATCTACCAAAATGAAATAATAAATGCCGTATACTCTTACCTATTCAAGATTGTAAAACATGCGTAGTCGAAGATCAATATTGTTGTCGCTTGGTATCTTTCTCTCTTTCGTTGCTAGTACCAATGTAATAGACGATCCATTTTGAATTCGTGAGGTACCAAAATTTTTTTCTTATTTATCTTTATCAGTAGTCGAATAATGGCATTTGACTGACCTGTGGAAGCAAAATTTGGACATTAGACAATTTTGAAGGAACATAGTGAGTGTATATATATATTCTCGTATTATTTATTATTTTGGGGTTAAACATTAAAATACAAGTTAATGAAAGAATTCGAAACGTTATGAGATACAAGAAAATCCAATCAAATGCATTTTTTATTGCACTTAAAATAATTATTGAATTGATTAAAAATATGGATTACTAAAATACGTCAAACTGAAAAAAATGTGTCAATAAATATTTAACAAATAGAGAAAATACAGCAATATTTATAAAAGTCAAATTTTATTCTTTACGTTTATTGATATTCTATGTAAGAGAAAAAAAACTACTTTTATATTTTAGATATCAAAGAACTCTACAAGATATTTTTATTCCTCTTTAATCAAGTGTTTCTATTCTTAATATTATTTTGACTCCATTTTAGATATTAAGTATCTAATTTTAATTACTTTTTAACGTGTATCAACATAAAAAAAACATTCAATTATTCAAATTCATACTAAATTTGATTTATTATGATATCACAATTGCAAATGCTTAGATTATAAATAACATTAGATATATATATAATGTTATTTATAATATAAGCATTTGCAATTGTGATATCAAAATAAACCAAATTTAGTACCAATTTGAATAATTGAATGTTTTTTTTTATGTTGATACACGTTAAAAAATAATTAAAGTTAGATACTTAATATCTAAAGAATTAAGAATATCTACCAAAATGAAATAATAAATGCCGTATACTCTTATCTATTCAAGATTGTAAAACATGCGTAGTCGAAGATCAATATTGTTGTCGCTTGGTATCTTTCTCTCTTTCGTTGCTAGTACCAATGTAATAGACGATCCATTTTGAATTCGTGAGGTACCAAAATTTTTTTCTTATTTATCTTTATCAGTAGTCGAATAATGGCATTTGACTGACCTGTGGAAGCAAAATTTGGACATTAGACAATTTTGAAGGAACATAGTGAGTGTATATATATATTCTCGTATTATTTATTATTTTGGGGTTAAACATTAAAATACAAGTTAATGAAAGAATTCGAAACGTTATGAGATACAAGAAAATCCAATCAAATGCATTTTTTATTGCACTTAAAATAATTATTGAATTGATTAAAAATATGGATTACTAAAATACGTCAAACTGAAAAAAATGTGTCAATAAATATTTAACCAATGTAGAAAATACAGCAATATTTATAAAAGTCAAATTTTATTCTTAACGTTTATTGATATTCTATGTAACAGAAAAAAACTACTTTTATATTTTAGATATCAAAGAACTCAACAAGTTATTTTTATTCCTGTTTAATCAAGTGTTTATATTCTTAATGTTATTTTTACTCTATTTTTAGATATTAAGTATCTAATTTTAATTATTTTTTAACGTGTATTTTTTAAAGTTAAAAAATAATTAAAATTAGATACTTAATATCTAAAGAATAAAGAGTATCTACCAAAATGAAATAATAAATGCCATATAATCTTACCTATTCAAGATTGTAAAACATGCGTAGTCGAAGATCAATATTGTTGTCGCTTGGTATCTTTCTCTCTTTCGTTGCTAGTACCAATGTAATAGACGATCCATTTTGAATTCGTGAGGTACCAAAATTTTTTTCTTATTTATCTTTATCAGTAGTCGAATAATGGCATTTGACTGACCTGTGGAAGCAAAATTTGGACATTAGACAATTTTGAAGGAACATAGTGAGTGTATATATATATTCTCGTATTATTTATTATTTTGGGGTTAAACATTAAAATACAAGTTAATGAAAGAATTCGAAACGTTATGAGATACAAGAAAATCCAATCAAATGCATTTTTTATTGCACTTAAAATAATTATTGAATTGATTAAAAATATGGATTACTAAAATACGTCAAACTGAAAAAAATGTGTCAATAAATATTTAACAAATAGAGAAAATACAGCAATATTTATAAAAGTCAAATTTTATTCTTTACGTTTATTGATATTCTATGTAAGAGAAAAAAAACTACTTTTATATTTTAGATATCAAAGAACTCTACAAGATATTTTTATTCCTCTTTAATCAAGTGTTTCTATTCTTAATATTATTTTGACTCCATTTTAGATATTAAGTATCTAATTTTAATTACTTTTTAACGTGTATCAACATAAAAAAAACCTTCAATTATTCAAATTCATACTAAATTTGATTTATTATGATATCACAATTGCAAATGCTTAGATTATAAATAACATTAGATATATATGTAATGTTATTTATAATCTAAGCATCTGCAATTGTGATATCATATAATAAATCAAATTTAGTACGAATTTGAATAATTGAATGATTTTTTTATGTTGATACACGTTAAAAAATAATTAAAATTAGATACTTAATATCTAAAGAATAAAGAATATCTACCAAAATAAAATAATAAATGCCATATAACCTTTCCTATTCAAGATTGTAAAACATGCGTAGTCGAAGGTCAATATTGTTGTCGCTTGGTATCCTTCTCTCTTCGTTGCGAGTACCAATGTAATAGACGATCCTTTTTGAATTCGTGAGATACCAAAATTTTTTTTTAATTATCTTTATCAGTAGTCGAATAATGGCATTTGACTGTCCTATGGAAGCAAAATTTGTACAATTAGACAATTTTTATAGGTACATAGTGAGTGTATATATATATATATATATATATATTCTCGTATTATTTACGAGAAAGAGAGATAGACTAAGTCAAATTTAACATCATCGATCATTATGCGTTTGTTGCCAAATGTCAATGTTTATAAAAGAAAAGTATTTGTTCTAATTAAAAATCGCGTGTCAGTTTTCTGTAGTATATCAAATTGTAATTTTGGGGTTAAACATTAAAATACAAGTTAATGAAAGAGTTCGAAACGTTACGAGATACAAGAAAATCCAATCAATTGCATTTTTTATTGCACTTAAAATAATTATTGAATTGATTAAAAATATGGATTACTAAAATACGTCAAACTGAAAAAAATGTGTCAATAAATATTTAACCAATATAGAAAATACAGCAATATTTATAAAAGTCAAATTTTATTCTTAACCTTTATTGATATTCTATGTAACAGAAAAAAACTACTTTTATATTTTAGATATCAAAGAACTCAACAAGTTATTTTTATTCTTGTTTAAACAAGTGTTTCTATTCTTAATGTTATTTTGACTCCATTTTTAGATATTAAGTATGTAATTTTAATTACTTTTTAACGCGTATTAACATAAAAAAAAACCATTCAATTATTCGAAATTCATACTAAATTTAATTTATTATGATATCATAATTGCAAATGCTAGTTTATAAATATTATATATATATATATATATATATATATATATATATATATAATGTTATTTATATTCTAAGCATATATATATATATATACATAACATTATGAATATTGAAATTTGTTGAACGTAAAGAACGTCTTCTATTGCCCAAAAAATTATTCATGCGATTTGCTTTTATAGCATATATATTTGTATATCCAATACAAATTTTATATTTGAAACGCATTAAAAATTGTAATAATTAATTAAGTAAATTACTCACACATTTATATGTTCAGAAATGCATCTTCGAATTTACCAAACCAGACGAAAACGACGTACGAAAATTGACGAATATGGAGCAAAGCAAGTGCCCCGCGACGAAATACCCGACCTTGTTGTACCGAGGTTCTACGGAGAAAGAACGATGTAAGTTTGCATTTGTTTACTACGTACTATACGTACCCCCCCCCCTCTCACTATCACTCAATATCTCTCTCTCTCTCTCTCTCTCTCTCTCCCTCTCTCTCTCCTTGCCTTAAGGATAAAGTTTTTCTAGGCAAACCTTTTTCAATCAATCTCTTACGTATGATAGTAGACGACTCCTGAATTTCTAATTTCCTTTTTATTTGTTTTCGCAAGTCAAGAAAAGCGGGGGGAGGTTTATTATACCTTTTGAGTTTGTCACTTTTATAATTATACACAGCTAATGGAAAGAAAAAAGTGACAAACTCAAAAGGTATAATAAACCTCCCCCCGCTTTTCTTGACTTGCGAAAACAAATAAAAAGGAAATTAGAAATTCAGGAGTCGTCTACTATCATACGTAAGAGATTGATTGAAAAAGGTTTGCCTAGAAAAACTTTATCCTTAAGGCAAGGAGAGAGAGAGGGAGAGAGAGAGAGAGAGAGAGAGAGAGAGAGAGAGATATTGAGTGATAGTGAGAGGGGGGGGGGGTACGTATAGTACGTAGTAAACAAATGCAAACTTACATCGTTCTTTCTCCGTAGAACCTCGGTACAACAAGGTCGGGTATTTCGTCGCGGGGCACTTGCTTTGCTCCATATTCGTCAATTTTCGTACGTCGTTTTCGTCTGGTTTGGTAAATTCGAAGATGCATTTCTGAACATATAAATGTGTGAGTAATTTACTTAATTAATTATTACAATTTTTAATGCGTTTCAAATATAAAATTTGTATTGGATATACAAATATATATGCTATAAAAGCAAATCGCATGAATAATTTTTGGGCAATAGAAGACGTTCTTTACGTTCAACAAATTTCAATATTCATAATGTTATGTATATATATATATATGCTTAGAATATAAATAACATTATATATATATATATATATATATATATATATATATATAATATTTATAAACTAGCATTTGCAATTATGATATCATAATAAATTAAATTTAGTATGAATTTGAATAATTGAATCGTTTTTTTATGTTAATACGCGTTAAAAAGTAATTAAAATTAGATACTTAATATCTAAAAATGGAGTCAAAATAACATTAAGAATAGAAACACTTGTATAACAGGAATAAAAATAACTTGTTGAGTTCTTTGATATCTAAAATATAAAAGTAGTTCTTTTCTGTTACATAGAATATCAATAAAGATTAAGAATAAAATTTGACTTTTATAAGTTTTGCAGTATTTTCAATATTGGTTAAATATATATTGACACATTATTTAGGTTAGACGTATTGTAGTAATCCATATTTTCAATCAATTCCATAATTATTTTACGTGCAATAAAAAATGCATAATATTGGATTTTCATGTATCTCATAACGTTTCAAACTCTTTCATTAACTTGTATTTTGATGTTTAACCACAAAATTAAAATTTGATATAATACAGAAAACTGACACGCGATTTTTAATTAGAACAAATTCTTTTCTTCTATAAAATTGACATTTGGCAAAAAACGCATAATGATCGATAATTGATGTTAAATTTGACTTAGCCTATCTCTCTTTCTCGTAAATAATACGAGAATATATATATACGTATATACACTCACTATGTACCTATAAAAATTGTCTAATTGTACAATTTTGCTTCCACAGGTTAGTCAAAGGCCATTATTCTACTACTGATAAAGATAAATAAGAAAAAAATTTTGGTACCTCACGAATTCAAAAAGGATCGTCTATTACATTGGTACTCGCAACGAAGAGAGAAAGATACCAAGCGACAACAATATTGATCTTCGACTACGCATGTTTTACAATCTTGAATAGGAAAGGTTATATGGCATTTATTTTTTTTTTTGGTAGATATTCTGTATTCTTTAGATATTAAGAATCTTATTTTAATTATTTTTTAACGTGTATCAACATAAAAAAATCATTCAATTATTCAAATTCGTACTAAATTTGATTTATTATATGATATCACAATTGCAAATGCTTAGATTATAAATAACATTACATATATATATGTATATATATATATATATAGCTAATATATATATATCTAATGTTATTTATCATCTAAGCATTTGCAATTGTGATATCATAATAAATCAAATTTAGTATGAATTTGAATAATTGATAGTTTTTTTTATGTTGATACACGTTAAAAAGTAATCAAAATTACATACTTAATATCTAAAATGGAGTCAAAATAACATTAAGAATAGAAACACTTGATTAAAGAGGAATAAAAATATCTTGTTGAGTTCTTTGATATCTAAAATATAAAAGTAGTTTTTTTCTGTTACATAGAATATCAATAAACGTTAAGAATAAAATTTGACTTTTATAAATATTGCTGTATTTTCTATATTGGTTAAATATTTATTGACACATTTTTTCAGTTTGACGTATTTTAGTAATCCATATTTTTAATCAATTCAATCATTATAAGTGCAATAAAAAATGCAGTTGATTGGATTTTCTTGTATCTCATAACGTTTCGAACTCTTTCATCAACTTGTATTTTAATGTTTAACCCCAAATAATAAATAATACGAGAATATATATATATACACTCTCTATGTATCTATAAAAATTGTCTAATGTTCAAATTTTGCTTCCACAGGTCAGTCAAATGCCATTAGTCGACTACTGATAAAGATAAATAAGAAAAAAATTTTGGTACCTCACGAATTCAAAAAGGATCGTCTATTACATTGGTACTAGCAACGAAGAGAGATATATATATAGCTAATATATATATATCTAATGTTATTTATCATCTAAGCATTTGCAATTGTGATATCATAATAAATCAAATTTAGTATGAATTTGAATAATTGATAGTTTTTTTTATGTTGATACACGTTAAAAAATAATTAAAATTAGATACTTAATATCTAAAAATAGAGTCAAAATAACATTAAGAATAGAAACACTTGATTAAAGAGGAATAAAAATATCTTGTTGAGTTCTTTGATATCTAAAATAAAAAGTAGTTTTTTTCTGTTACATAGAATATCAATAAACGTTAAGAATAAAATTTGACTTTTATAAATATTGCTGTATTTTCTATATTGGTTAAATATATATTGACACATTATTTAGGTTAGACGTATTGTAGTAATCCATATTTTTAATCAATTCAATAATTATTTTAAGTGCAATAAAAAATGCATAATATTGGATTTTCATGTATCTCATAACGTTTCAAACTCTTTCATTAACTTGTATTTTAATGTTTAACCCCAAAATAATAAATAATACGAGAATATATAGTATAATACACTCTCCTATGTACTATAAATATTGTCTAATGTTCAAATTTTGCTTCCACAGGTCAGTCAAATGCCATTATTCGACTACGGATAAGATAAATAAGAAAAAATTTTGGTACCTCACGAATTCAAAAAGGGATCGTCTATTACATTGGGTACTAGCAACGAAGAAGAGAAAGATACGAAGCGACACAATATTGATCTTCGACTACGCATGTTTTACTATCTTGAATAGGGTAAGATTATATGTCATTTATTATTCATTGTTGGTAGAATACTCTTTATTCTTAGATATTAGTATCTAATTTTAATTATTTTTAAACGTTAAAAAATACACGTTAAAAATAGTTAAAATTAGATACTTCAATATCTAAAAATAGAGTCAAATAACATGTAAGAATAGAAACACTTGATTAAACAGGAATAAAAATAACTTGTTGAGTTACTTTATATCTAAAATATAAAAGTAGTTTTTTCTGTTACATAGAATATCAATAAACGTTTAAGAATAAATTTGACTTTTCTAAATATTGCTGTTTTTCTACATTGTTAAATATTTATTGACACAGTTTTTTCATGTTTGGACGTATTTAGTAATCCTATTTTTAATCAATTCAATAATTATTTTAAGATGGCCAGAAAAAATGCATTGATTGGATTTTCTTGTATCTCGTAACGTTTCAAACTCTTTCATTAACTTGTTTTTTAATGTTTAACCCCAAAATAATAAATAATACGAGAATATATATATATATATATATATATATATATATATATATATATACACTCTCTATGTATCTATAAAAATTGTCTAATGTCCAAATTTTGCTTCCACAGGTTAGTCAAATGCCATTATTCTACTACTGATAAAGATAAATAAGAAAAAAATTTTGGTACCTCACGAATTCAAAAAGGATCGTCTATTACATTGGTACTCGCAACGAAGAGAGAAAGATACGAAGCGACAACAATATTGATCTTCGACTACGCATGTTTTACAATCTTGAATAGGAAAGGTTATGGCATTTATTTTTTTTTTGGTAGATATTCTGTATTCTTTAGATATTAAGAATCTTATTTTAATTATTTTTTAACGTTAAAAAATACACGTTAAAAAATAATTAAAATTAGATACTTAATATCTAAAATGGAGTCAAAATAACATTAAGAATAGAAACACTTGTATAACAGGAATAAAAATAACTTGTTGAGTTCTTTGATATCTAAAATATAAAAGTAGTTTTTTTCTGTTACATAGAATATCAATAAACGTTAAGAATAAAATTTGACTTTTATAAGTTTTGCAGTATTTTCAATATTGGTTAAATATTTATTGACACATTTTTTTCAGTTTGACGTATTTTAGTAATCCATATTTTCAATCAATTCCATAATTATTTTACGTGCAATAAAAAATGCATAATATTGGATTTTCATGTATCTCATAACGTTTCAAACTCTTTCATTAACTTGTATTTTGATGTTTAACCACAAAATTAAAATTTGATATAATACAGAAAACTGACACGCGATTTTTAATTAGAACAAATTCTTTTCTTCTATAAAAATTGACATTTGGCAAAAAACGCATAATGATCGATAATTGATGTTAAATTTGACTTAGCCTATCTCTCTTTCTCGTAAATAATACGAGAATATATATATATATATATATATATATATATATATATATACACTCACTATGTACCTATAAAAATTGTCTAATGTTCAAATTTTGCTTCCACAGGTCAGTCAAATGCCATTAGTCGACTACTGATAAAGATAAATAAGAAAAAAATTTTGGTACCTCACGAATTCAAAAAGGATCGTCTATTACATTGGTACTAGCAACGAAGAGAGAAAGATACGAAGCGACAACAATATTGATCTTCGACTACGCATGTTTTACAATCTTGAATAGGTAAGATTATATGGCATTTATTATTTCATTTTGGTAGATACTCTTTATTCTTTAGATATTAAGTATCTAATTTTAATTATTTTTTAACGTGTATCAACATAAAAAAATCATTCAATTATTCAAATTCGTACTAAATTTGATTTATTATATGATATCACAATTGCAAATGCTTAGATTATAAATAACATTATATATATATATATATATATATATATATATATATCTAATGTTATTTATAATCTAAGCATTTGCAATTATGATATCATAATAAATTAAATTTAGTATGAATTTGAATAATTGAATCGTTTTTTTTATGTTAATACGCGTTAAAAAGTAATTAAAATTAGATACTTAATATCTAAAAATGGAGTCAAAATAACATTAAGAATAGAAACACTTGTATAACAGGAATAAAAATAACTTGTTGAGTTCTTTGATATCTAAAATATAAAAGTAGTTCTTTTCTGTTACATAGAATATCAATAAAGATTAAGAATAAAATTTGACTTTTATAAGTTTTGCAGTATTTTCAATATTGGTTAAATATATATTGACACATTATTTAGGTTAGACGTATTGTAGTAATCCATATTTTCAATCAATTCCATAATTATTTTACGTGCAATAAAAAATGCATAATATTGGATTTTCATGTATCTCATAACGTTTCAAACTCTTTCATTAACTTGTATTTTGATGTTTAACCACAAAATTAAAATTTGATATAATACAGAAAACTGACACGCGATTTTTAATTAGAACAAATTCTTTTCTTCTATAAAAATTGACATTTGGCAAAAAACGCATAATGATCGATAATTGATGTTAAATTTGACTTAGCCTATCTCTCTTTCTCGTAAATAATACGAGAATATATATATACGTATATACACTCACTATGTACCTATAAAAATTGTCTAATTGTACAAATTTTGCTTCCACAGGTTAGTCAAAGGCCATTATTCTACTACTGATAAAGATAAATAAGAAAAAAATTTTGGTACCTCACGAATTCAAAAAGGATCGTCTATTACATTGGTACTCGCAACGAAGAGAGAAAGATACCAAGCGACAACAATATTGATCTTCGACTACGCATGTTTTACAATCTTGAATAGGAAAGGTTATATGGCATTTATTTTTTTTTTTGGTAGATATTCTGTATTCTTTAGATATTAAGAATCTTATTTTAATTATTTTTTAACGTGTATCAACATAAAAAAATCATTCAATTATTCAAATTCGTACTAAATTTGATTTATTATATGATATCACAATTGCAAATGCTTAGATTATAAATAACATTACATATATATATGTATATATATATATATAGCTAATATATATATATCTAATGTTATTTATCATCTAAGCATTTGCAATTGTGATATCATAATAAATCAAATTTAGTATGAATTTGAATAATTGATAGTTTTTTTTATGTTGATACACGTTAAAAAGTAATCAAAATTACATACTTAATATCTAAAATGGAGTCAAAATAACATTAAGAATAGAAACACTTGATTAAAGAGGAATAAAAATATCTTGTTGAGTTCTTTGATATCTAAAATATAAAAGTAGTTTTTTTCTGTTACATAGAATATCAATAAACGTTAAGAATAAAATTTGACTTTTATAAATATTGCTGTATTTTCTATATTGGTTAAATATTTATTGACACATTTTTTTCAGTTTGACGTATTTTAGTAATCCATATTTTTAATCAATTCAATCATTATAAGTGCAATAAAAAATGCAGTTGATTGGATTTTCTTGTATCTCATAACGTTTCGAACTCTTTCATCAACTTGTATTTTAATGTTTAACCCCAAAATAATAAATAATACGAGAATATATATATATACACTCTCTATGTATCTATAAAAATTGTCTAATGTTCAAATTTTGCTTCCACAGGTCAGTCAAATGCCATTAGTCGACTACTGATAAAGATAAATAAGAAAAAAATTTTGGTACCTCACGAATTCAAAAAGGATCGTCTATTACATTGGTACTAGCAACGAAGAGAGAAAGATACGAAGCGACAACAATATTGATCTTCGACTACGCATGTTTTACAATCTTGAATAGGTAAGATTATATGGCATTTATTATTTCATTTTGGTAGATACTCTTTATTCTTTAGATATTAAGTATCTAATTTTAATTATTTTTTAACGTTAAAAAATACACGTTAAAAAATAATTAAAATTAGATACTTAATATCTAAAAATAGAGTCAAAATAACATTAAGAATAGAAACACTTGATTAAACAGGAATAAAAATAACTTGTTGAGTTCTTTGATATCTAAAATATAAAAGTAGTTTTTTTCTGTTACATAGAATATCAATAAACGTTAAGAATAAAATTTGACTTTTATAAATATTGCTGTATTTTCTACATTGGTTAAATATTTATTGACACATTTTTTTCAGTTTGACGTATTTTAGTAATCCATATTTTTAATCAATTCAATAATTATTTTAAGTGCCATAAAAAATGCAATTGATTGGATTTTCTTGTATCTCGTAACGTTTCGAACTCTTTCATTAACTTGTTTTTTAATGTTTAACCCTAAAATAATAAATAATACGAGAATATATATATATATATATACTCCCTGTGTACCTATAAATATTGTCTAATGTTCAAATTTTGCTTCCACAGGTTAGTCAAATGCCATTATTCTACTACTGATAAAGATAAATAAGAAAAAAATTTTGGTACCTCACGAATTCAAAAAGGATCGTCTATTACATTGGTACTAACAACGAAGAGAGAAAGATACCAAGCGACAACAATATTGATCTTCGACTACGCATGTTTTACAATCTTGAATAGGTAAGATTATATGGCATTTATTATTTCATTTTGGTAGATACTCTTTATTCTTTAGATATTAAGTATCTAATTTTAATTATTTTTTAACGTTAAAAAATACACGTTAAAAAATAGTTAAAATTAGATACTTAATATCTAAAAATAAAGTCAAAATAACATTAAGAATAGAAACACTTGATTAAACAGGAATAAAAATAACTTGTTGAGTTCCTTGATATCTAAAATATAAAAGTAGTTTTTTTCTGTTACATAGAATATCAATAAACGTTAAGAATAAAATTTGACTTTTATAAATATTGCTGTATTTTCTACATTGGTTAAATATTTATTGACACATTTTTTTCAGTTTGACGTATTTTAGTAATCCATATTTTTAATCAATTCAATAATTATTTTAAGTGCCATAAAAAATGCAATTGATTGGATTTTCTTGTATCTCGTAACGTTTCGAACTCTTTCATTAACTTGTTTTTTAATGTTTAACCCTAAAATAATAAATAATACGAGAATATACAGGGTGTTCTTTTAATAATTCCGTTCCTTCGGCACACATATAAAGCTCGAAATTCTAAACAACTTTTCTATTAGACAAATTTTGATTTGAAGCTTATTTTTTAAGATATTATTAATTAAACATTATTAATTCGAGCCAATCAGAGCGCGCGAGTCGGCGATGGGCGGTGCAGTGAGACCGAAAGCGGCGCGTGGAGGGAGGGCCCGGAGAGGGGAAGCATATTGGTTGATTCATTTGTTATTCAACACGTTAATATGCGACAAAATTAAGAGAACCGGGAAATTAAAAAATGTCCGATACGGAAATGTCAAGCCTTATTATTTCATTATTTAATTATTTAATTGCTTTACGCATTTTAAATAATTTATTATTTAATAAACTAATACCAAGGATATCTTAGAAACCACTTCATCGAATAAACTGACATTTTAACAATAATGATTTTAATCCAATTAAATGAAACAGAATTTTGTAATTAAATTCGAAATGTTAAAGTTAATTATTATATTAAAAATCTAATTATTTAGCTGTTTATTAAACAATTTTTTAATTTTTCTAAATAACTTGACAAGTATAATTTTTTTTACTATATTATAACACAGTCTATTTCATTTAAGTGGATTAAAAATGTTGAAAAGTTACTGTTTAAATATTAGTCTATTCGATGAAATTGTTCCTGGGATATCCTATCAATTATGGAAAAAAACTCCGGGTATAGAGTCTCTTATAATTAATTAAAATAGTACCTTAGTAGAAATCTGACAATAAATGTAATAATTTTAAGTCAGAAAATGGCCAATTATCATAAAATACCCAATAAATGCCCAATTAATGGCAACATTAGAGTTTTTTTAACCTTAAATGTTACATTTTTACTAGGGTTATGCTACATATAAATAGGCCAAAAAAATTAAATTAAAAGTTAATAATAAGTAAATTGGTTTAAAAAATTAAGAAATGCTTTCACTTGTTATGAAAACAATTATTAGTTAATAATATTGAATTGTTTTTCCAATTTTAACTCAGGCTTACCCCCTTAATCAAATAGATATTGGTGATTTCACGACGAGTGTACATAAATTTTAAAATGGCTCATGTTTTTTAGGTAGACTAAAAATATAATCCATAATCTGCAAGAAATTTTATTTCAAAATATTAATTTGTATCAGAGTTATGCAAGTTGTAACAACAGTTTTTTCCTTTTTTCCAATTTTCACCATATTGGAAGTATACCTTAAAAAACCTCATATAGGTCAACTTTTTGTATTACATAAGGTAAAAGTATCAGTGCCGGAACGGTTTTTTACTAGGTATGTAAATTTTAATTATTTTTAAGCACAATAAAGAGCTATACCATTACTGTTTTCAATTCATATTTTTTCGAAGTTAATAATTAATATTTTTTCATATTAATTTTATTTTTTTATGCTTATGTTGACTCTAATTATTAAATATGAGATAAAAACCTGCTACATATAAATTGGCCAAAAAAATTAAATTAAAAGATATTAAAAAGTAAATTGGTTTAAAAAATTAAGAAATGTTATTCTTGGTGAGGCTTGCGATGGCTCGGTGGGTAGGGCGTCGGGCTCGTAATCTGGAGGTCCCAGGTTCGATTCCTAGCCCCGGCCGATTGATACAAGCACCACTGGGGAATGTATTTTCAACAAGTGTTTTCTTTACAAGATATCGTATGACCTCCGTCGTTGATTAGCACTAATTTGGGAGCATAAAAAGAGCGACGTTAAAATAAAAAAAAAGGTTATTCTTTGAAACCATACCTTATCAACAAAATTTGATTTAATATGGGATTTTGATTCAAACCAAAGATATAATAAAGTAAAGATATTGTATAAATATTGTATAAATGAAAAAATTGAAAGTAAACAGTTTTAGTACTTGAGTCCCCATTTCATAGAACCAACATTTTTATTAAAATATTATTGTCCTGAATAAACTTTTTATCACTTAACTAATTGAATTATACAATGTTTATTTAATGTCATTAATGAAATTTTACAAAACTATCATATACCTAACAAAAATTAATTTTAAGAAAATTTAAGTAAATTATTAATTGAAGATAAGTTTAATGCAACCAATATAACTTGTTAATTGGGTTTTAATATTTTTTTCACTAAATTGTCTTTTTTAGTATTATTGATAAGTAATATTAATTATAATTAATTAAATTTAGATATTCTGAGATCGGTCCTAATTAATAAAATCTTAAAAAACACTATTAGGTGAAAAAATTATAAAAATCCAATTCACAAGTTTTATTGGCTGCATATTCATACACATTTAATATAAGTTTAATAAGTTTTAATATTATTAAATAAACATAGTAGAATCCAAATAATCAGACGAAAAAAGTGTTATCTAGGATAATAATTGTTGAATAGAACTGTTGGATAGTATAACATGGGTACCCGAGTGCTAAAACTGTCTATTTTCAAATTTTTCACTTATACAATATCTTAGATTTATTATATTTTTGGTTTGCATCAAAATCCCATATTAAAACAAATTTTGTTGAAAAGCTATTGTCTCAAAGAATAACCTGTTTCAATCAGAGCCATATTGATGCTGTCGTAGAGTCCAAAATCAAAATTACTTGATAGCCAATTTTATTACTGCAAATTAGGTATTTGTAAAAATGGTAAACAATTATATTGAGCGCTTTAAACGTTTTCCCATTTAATAAGGTAAAAGTACCAATTGCGAAACAGTGCCGTATTGTGGAACATATAGTATTAAATTATTATATTTTATAAGAAAACTTTGAGTCTTTTATAAATGGAAAAAAATAAATCATATTTCAAATAAAATAAGAAATGTAGATTTATAAATATAAGAACATAAAATATATGTAATCAAGAAAAAAATATAAAAGGTTCAAAAGTCAAATAATTTGGAAGGTTATGATGACAAATAGCGCTGATTTCCGATGTCTTCTTTAAAGCTATTTAAACACAATTCATTATGCTTTACAAACATAATATTATGTATAGTAGCTATACTTTCATATAATATACTAAAATTCAAATTTATATCTAAATGCTTCATAAATTGTACTATTCCAAAATATGTACATTATTTTCTCATGTCCATAAGTATTGGAACAGCAAGAAAAAATGTTTCGTAATTGGTACATAATTCTATATTTCGTCCGTTTCGTGGAACACTTTTAACATTAAGATATTTAATATTTATTTACATTTTTTAAATGTCTAATTGTTAGGAATCGTTAACTAATAACTATTTTAATATTTTACATCATCTTCGATAAGCAAACTATGTGTAGAAAATAAATTATTTAAAAAACACAATTCTAATCAACAAAATTATTTTGAATGTTCCAACTTATGTACAAATTCATATTGACAGGTTTTTATCTCATATTTAATAATTGGAGTCAACATAAGCATAAAAAAATAAAATTAATATGAAAAAATATTAATTATTAACTTCGAAAAAATATGAATTGAACGCTAATAATTTATCATAAGCTAACAAACAGTAATGGTATAGCTCTTTATTGTGCTTAAAAATAATTAAAATTTACATACCTAGTAAAAAACCGTTCCGGCACTGATACTTTTACCTTATGTAATACAAAAAGTTGACCTATATGAGGTTTTTTAAGGTATACTTCCAATATGGTGAAAATTGGAAAAAAGGAAAAAACTGTTGTTACAACTTGCATAACTCTGATACAAATTAATATTTTGAAATAAAATTTCTTGCAGATTATGGATTATATTTTTAGTCTACCTAAAAAACATGAGCCATTTTAAAATTTATGTACACTCGTCGTGAAATCACCAATATCTATTTGATTAAGGGGGTAAGCCTGAGTTAAAATTGGAAAAACAATTCAATATTATTAACTAATAATTGTTTTCATAACAAGTGAAAGCATTTCTTAATTTTTTAAACCAATTTACTTATTATTAACTTTTAATTTAATTTTTTTGGCCTATTTATATGTAGCATAACCCTAGTAAAAATGTAACATTTAAGATTAAAAAAACTCTAATGTTGCCATTAATTGGGCATTTATTGGGTATTTTATGATAATTGGCCATTTTCTGACTTAAAATTATTACATTTATTGTCAGATTTCTACTAAGGTACTATTTTAATTAATTATAAGAGACTCTATACCCGGAGTTTTTTTCCATAATTGATAGGATATCCCAGGAACAATTTCATCGAATAGACTAATATTTAAACAGTAACTTTTCAACATTTTTAATCCACTTAAATGAAATAGACTGTGTTATAATATAGTAAAAAAAATTATACTTGTCAAGTTATTTAGAAAAATTAAAAAATTGTTTAATAAACAGCTAAATAATTAGATTTTTAATATAATAATTAACTTTAACATTTCGAATTTAATTACAAAATTCTGTTTCATTTAATTGGATTAAAATCATTATTGTTAAAATGTCAGTTTATTCGATGAAGTGGTTTCTAAGATATCCTTGGTATTAGTTTATTAAATAATAAATTATTTAAAATGCGTAAAGCAATTAAATAATTAAATAATGAAATAATAAGGCTTGACATTTCCGTATCGGACATTTTTTAATTTCCCGGTTCTCTTAATTTTGTCGCATATTAACGTGTTGAATAACAAATGAATCAACCAATATGCTTCCCCTCTCCGGGCCCTCCCTCCACGCGCCGCTTTCGGTCTCACTGCACCGCCCATCGCCGACTCGCGCGCTCTGATTGGCTCGAATTAATAATGTTTAATTATTAATATCTTAAAAAATAAGCTTCAAATCAAAATTTGTCTAATAGAAAAGTTGTTTAGAATTTCGAGCTTTATATGTGTGCCGAAGGAACGGAATCATTAAAAGAACACCCTGTATATATATATACTCCCTATGTACCTATAAATATTGTCTAATGTTCAAATTTTGCTTCCACAGGTTAGTCAAATGCCATTATTCTACTACTGATAAAGATAAATAAGAAAAAAATTTTGGTACCTCACGAATTCAAAAAGGATCGTCTATTACATTGGTACTAGCAACGAAGAGAGAAAGATACCAAGCGACAACAATATTGATCTTCGACTACGCATGTTTTACAATCTTGAATAGGTAAGATTATATGGCATTATTTATTTCATTTTGGTAGATACTCTTTATTCTTTAGATATTAAGTATCTAATTTTAATTATTTTTTAACGTTAAAAAATACACGTTAAAAAATAATTAAAATTAGATACTTAATATCTAAAAATAGAGTCAAAATAACATTAAGAATAGAAACACTTGATTAAACAGGAATAAAAATAACTTGTTGAGTTCCTTGATATCTAAAATATAAAAGTAGTTTTTTTCTGTTACATAGAATATCAATAAACGTTAAGAATAAAATTTGACTTTTATAAATATTGCTGTATTTTCTACATTGGTTAAATATTTATTGACACATTTTTTTCAGTTTGACGTATTTTAGTAATCCATATTTTTAATCAATTCAATAATTATTTTAAGTGCCATAAATAATGCAATTGATTGGATTTTCTTGTATCTCGTAACGTTTCGAACTCTTTCATTAACTTGTTTTTTAATGTTTAACCCCAAAATAATAAATAATACGAGAATATATATATATATATATACTCCCTATGTACCTATAAATATTGTCTAATGTTCAAATTTTGCTTCCACAGGTTAGTCAAATGCCATTATTCTACTACTGATAAAGATAAATAAGAAAAAAATTTTGGTACCTCACGAATTCAAAAAGGATCGTCTATTACATTGGTACTAGCAACGAAGAGAGAAAGATACGAAGCGACAACAATATTGATCTTCGACTACGCATGTTTTACAATCTTGAATAGGTAAGATTATATGGCATTTATTATTTCATTTTGGTAGATACTCTTTATTCTTTAGATATTAAGTATCTAATTTTAATTATTTTTTAACGTGTATCAACATAAAAAAATCATTCAATTATTCAAATTCGTACTAAATTTGATTTATTATATGATATCACAATTGCAAATGCTTAGATTATAAATAACATTACATATATATATATATGTATATATATAGCTAATATATATATATCTAATGTTATTTATAATCTAAGCATTTGCAATTGTGATATCATAATAAATCAAATTTAGTACGAATTTGAATAATTGATAGTTTTTTTTATGTTGATACACGTTAAAAAGTAATTAAAATTAGATACTTAATATCTAAAATGGAGTCAAAATAACATTAAGAATAGAAACACTTGATTAAAGAGGAATAAAAATAACTTGTTGAGTTCTTTGATATCTAAAATATAAAAGTAGTTTTTTTCTGTTACATAGAATATCAATAAACGTTAAGAATAAAATTTGACTTTTATAAATATTGCTGTATTTTCTATATTGGTTAAATATTTATTGACACATTTTTTTCAGTTTGACGTATTTTAGTAATCCATATTTCTAATCAATTCAATAATTATTTTAAGTGCAATAAAAAATGCAATTGATTGGATTTTCTTGTATCTCATAACGTTTCGAACTCTTTCATCAACTTGTATTTTAATGTTTAACCCCAAAATAATAAATAAAACGAGAATATACATATATATATATATATACACTCTCTATGTATCTATAAAAATTGTCTAATGTCCAAATTTTGCTTCCACAGGTTAGTCAAAGGCCATTATTCTACTACTGATAAAGATAAATAAGGAAAAATTTTGGTACCTCACGAATTAAAAAAGGATCGCCTATTACATTGGTTACTAGCAACGAAGAGAGAAAAATATCAAGCGACAACAGTATTGACCATCGACTACGCATGCTTCACAATCTTGAATAGGTAAGATTATATGGCATTTATTTTTTCATTGTTATAGATATTCTTTATCAAACGCGTAACCATTGTGTTTTAAAATAAAATTTAATTAGAATTAATTAAGTATGTATATTAAATGACAGTTATCTAGAATATATATATATATATACACATTAGATAGCTGTCATTGAATATACAGTATGCTTTTGCCAATTCGTATTGCTCATTTTAAAAAACAATGGTTAGGTGTGTGATAAAGTAAATTTATTTTAGTCCAGGTTATCTGACACTAGAATAATAATTTGACATATTTAGGTAAAATCTGAGGCATTATTCGGCAAGTGACTGTCAACTTTGGAGTAGGATAATGGACGCGAAGTAAGTTGCAAATTTTTTCGCTTGAAATTTGTTTAAATGTTTGTATAAATTTATATATTCCTATAAAATATTTTTGTCAATTATTAAATCATTCTTTTCAGCAAGGACGAAAATACAAATATTACCGCTGAGCAGTTGAATGCTTTAATATTCTACATGCAGGAACATAACAAATTTGCATCTAACAAGCTTCTTGGTGTCAATGGAAAAATAAACCATAAGAATCAATGGATTAGGTTGGCAGAGTTGGTTAGTAAATGCGGACCATTAAAGGATGCCAAACAACTCAAGGCGGTAATGTGAATACTGATCAACCTGTAATTCTTGAATTTTTTTTTTATTATTATTTTGACGTCGCTCTTTTTATGCTCCCGAACCGGTGCTAATCAGCGACGGAGGTCATACGATGTCTTGATGAAGAAAGCACTTGGTGAAAATACATTCCCCAGTGGTGCTTGTATCAATCGGACGGGGCCGGGAATCGAACCTGGTACCTCCAGATTACGAGCCCGACGCCCTACCGACCGAGCCATCGCAGGCCTCAAATTCTTTAATTTATTATAATTGTTGTACACTACAAATAACTGTACTTTGCAGGTGTGGGCAAGACAAAAGAAGAAGGCGAAAGAGTATAATGCTGCAAAAGTCAGAGCGATGCGACAGACAGGGAATAACACAGACATTAAATTTAAAACTGATCCTCAGATGGAAAAAATTCTTGAGGTTGTTGGTACGACCCACAAAAATGGACTAAATATAGTTCCGGAAATTGGTATATTACCATCAGTAGAAAAGAGTAAGTTTAATACAATATTTATTTATTTACTTATTTATTCTAGCGTCGAGAGCCACACAATCAATTACCTTGTATATTATTTTTGTTATTTATATCATTTTTATAATTGTTTTTTTTAGCAACCAGAAAGCGCAAAATGAAAAACAATGTGGTCTACGAGTTTCCAAAGGCCAAACAGTTGAATACAACATGCTCTAGTCTAATAGATCTATCTGTAGCTAATTGTATTGGATCAACAGATGCAGTTCCAGTTGGATCATCTTTGGAAGTTAATCATTCTTCGTTGAATGAGACTGTCGCTTCAGAGTCATCCTTATTTTCTGAAACTGTTCCTTCTTTTTTGTGTTCATTTACAGCTATAGATCAACCTTCAACATCTTCAAATCCTCATCAACAGTCATTAATGAATTTACCTTATGTTTCAAATGAACGTTCAGTACAGCTATCTTTAGGTAATTGCTCTGAAGTAAATAATGCAGTTTCAGCTGGAAAAACTTTTCCAACTTATCATTCTTCAATTAATGAAACAGTCGTTTCACATCAATCATCAAGTCCTGAAACTGCACATCATTTGCATCCGCTTAAAGCTGTAGAGCAATCTTCAACTGATCAAGATCATCATATACTATTAAAAAATGAATCTGTCCTCACTCGATCCCATTGTCGAGCTTCACCTTGTGCCACAAGTATTAAGGAACCTTTAAATAATAATAATTGTAACGAAAACACAAAAGAGAATTGTTTGCTTAACTATAGCAAGGCCTACAGCAATTATGCAAGTTCTTGGCGTAAGTCACAAGGTAATAAATGCTGTATATATTTACATTGTTAATAATGTATTAGTTTGAAGTTTTTATATAATTTATATTATTTCAGCTGTGAATGAAAAGAGAAAAAAAGCAGCTTTGACGGCGGTGACAGAAAATACAGATGCCCTTAATCGTTTAGTCGAAGTTCAAAACACTAAATTAGAAATTATGAAAGAACATTATAAACGAATGGAGGAATACTATAAAAAAAAATTAAGGGTCGTAACCTCTCAGCAAGATTAATGTGCCAATTCATGCAAAAGCCAGAATAATTTGCTGTAATATCAAGTTAATTATTCTTAATAACTCTAATTTAAATATTTTTTAACTTGTACTATAAATTTAGAAGCTTTAATTAAAATAAGTACCGGTGATCGTTTTCATAGTCGATTGGTGAATTGCTATGTCACTTATTTAATTATATCGTAAAAATTAATTTGTATACATTTTGTTTAAAATTATGCTCTTACACTGAGAAAAATTTGTTAGTACAAATTACTATTTTAATGGTAAAAGGAGGACAGACATGCACAATTATAAAAATTGCTATTAATAATGGTAAAAATTGCCACCATTATGGAAAAATTACCATTAATAGTGGCAATTTTTACCACTATTAATAGCAATTTTTATAATTATGCAAGTCTGTCCTCCTTTTACCATTAAAATAGTAATTTATACTAACAAATTTTTCTCAGTGTATATATGAATTTTGTTGTACATACAAATTAAATACATTAACAAGTCAAAATTAACTAAAGTCACTGCTACTCAACTTTGTCTTGTTATACTAAAAACATTAATAAAAAATTTTAAGATGTAAATTTAATTTTTATATTCAGCATGGGTGGAAAAGTATGATCTCCATTAGATGAATTTTCTTAGTTAAATTCAGGCATCTTAAAGAATAAGTCTATTATAAGAGAGAATACTTCAAATTATTATTTAGATAATTCAATTGTTATGTTTAAAAATCTAAACTTGTTATTCTCAAATGCAGTTAGTTTATTCAAATACTACATTTTAAGAATATTTGTTGTCCTACAAAGGTATACATTTAGTTGGTTTGTTAAACCTTTATGAGCGAATAAGTAGAACAAATTTTAGCGAACTAAGTCAGAGAAAAAAATTATATTTATAAATATTTCTTCGTTAAACTATTGTATCAAAAATTAAAAATTTTAAACATTGTTGTAAGTGCGTGAACTGAATCCAATGTAATGTGTACTATATTGACATTATTTCAATAAATTTGTTTATTGTAAAACTTGTTTTTATTGTGATTTATTATTTATTTATTAACTAAAAACTTATAAATGTTTAAAATAATTAAATTCAATTGTGGCCTAGTGGTAAATTTTGCAAGCTACTATTATGTATCAATATTAAATTCCAATTTTGTAAATTACAATTAATTAAATTTATTATTATAATATTTTTACAACAAATTGTAAGTTATAAATAATTATTTTTTACTTACCTTAACTTTTAACTGAAATACAACTGCTTAGACAGAACAATCAAATAAATGCAGTTAATTTAAATTTAGCATTGTGAAATCCCCTTCAAAATAAGCTTAAGGAGCATTTTCAATGTGTGACGGTCATAAAACCTAAAGGTAGATTTAAATTTGTTACGCGAAAATCGATTTTTCTCGTTCGATAATTAATATATCGTTGGCTTCAATAGAGCCCCAGAGAACAAACTTGCGCGCGATTCGCGCGGGGAATTGGCGCGCGGCAGCATATACAAGTTTTAATTTTTGGTAATAATAAATTACAATTAAAATAATACCAGCAAATAATCTTAACTCCTTTGGATACAAATGTAATAATTTGAAACAATAAAGTGCTTAATGATGTTGAATTTTAAAAAGAAATTTTTTTTATTTGGGCCTATTTACTAAAAAAATCTGAGTTGCCACTTATTTGCTTTAAAGCGACAATATTAATACATTTAAAACCAATAAACAAATACGCATGCATTTTTTTAGAATATTCATCTGTATCAAATAACTATTTGTATAAAATTCGATGTTCACTTATAAAAATACGTTTGAACGGTTTCATATTTCGGATATGACTGTATAATTATTTTAGTTATTCAGAAATTAATCATAATCACACGAACGGGTTATTATTATATAATATTCATAAAATAATAAATATGTTTACCTACTTTTGACTTAAAAAAAAGTTAAGACTAAAACAAGTGATAAAAAAGTTTAAATTGTCTTTTAGAAAGAAACATATATGTACGTAGAATGTTCAAGTTTTTAATGTTTTCTAAATGCAAATATCTTCTAATGTAACTTTACGACATATTCTCGCAGTTGGCATAATCATCTTCCATAAGATTTTATAAGATTGATGTCTAATTAATTTCATTACAAAGATAATAAAATGAACTATTATGTAAGCGGAACATACAAAAACGAAATACAAAAACACAAAAAACCATACGTTACATATTAAAAAAATAAAGTAAATTTGAACTTTTTGTATTGTGTGAGAAGGAATCGAGTGACAGATAAGAAGTCTAGGTCGTACCCTCGCCGCTATAGTTAGAGCGCGCGATTCGCACGCTGAAGTCCCGGGGTCAAATTCCGCAGTCCACCTTTTTATTTCTAGCTTCCCTCCTTTTCTTACGTAACAGTATTAAAATGAAAATTTTAATCTTTTTATTACCATAACGTATGTAAATAATTTTTTTGCATGAAAATTGTTTATTTAAAAACATACACATTTTTTGTGGATTAATGAACATAGATGCTTTGAAAATTTTGTAATAGATTTAATCAAAGTGGAATTAATAAAGATATATATGCTAGGGGCGATTTGCGCGCCAACCCCTTATTTTTAATTTCAAAATAGGTTTTTCGTTATTAATATATTGAAAATAATGTTTCCATTATACGTACAATCGTTATATAATTCTATTATTTTTTTACTACTATGGGTACCTTAACTTAATAATTATTTTGAAAGTCTGGGATAAATAAGCCATACTTTCTCCCACACATTTTACTAGATTTTAAAATTATTTTTAAAAGTCTGGGATAATTCAACCAGACTTTCCCCAGACTTCCCCCTCGTCGAATCTTCGTAGCATTGCATCTTTTAAACATAAAATTATATTATTTCTAATTAATAGAAACAATACATCCTCGACTTGTTTTGAGCTATCGAACTCTCAAAACCACCAGATACTTATCTATCACATATAAAAAAAGTCACCAATGTGTTTTGTGTATTTCGCGATGACAAACTGATGAAATGGTTAGGGTACAAAACGATATGAAAACTAACTCAATTTGATGATTGGTTTTTATAATTGTACCTAACCGTTTCATCAGTTTATTCATCGCGAAATACACAAACATTGGTGACTTTTTTATATGTGATAGATAAGTATCTGGTGGTTTTGAGAGTTCGATAGCTCAAACAAGTCGAGGATGTATTGTTTCATATATATAGCGCGTTGGATTTTATACCAAAAATTTAGTTTATTTTTATATGATTATAATTTATAAATAAAAAAACTTTTACCAAAATTTGGTATAATGAAATAAGAATAAAAATTATTTTGAAAAATGGATGCATATTACATACATAACGAGGAAACCCATCGCTGTTATCAACATACTACGTTATGATAAACAATCATAAGTATAAATTATTAACTGTAAATTTTAAACAATATGAATTCTTTAAATTTTGAATATACATTATAATAATTATATAAATTTTAATGAAAAATTAACTTACGAAAAATAGTAAAGTGCGTATAGTTACTAAATTATAGTATTTAGTAACTACTTATTAAAATTTTGGTATTTTTTAAACAGATGTAAATAGAACCTCACCTCGTAGAATTAATTTATATAATGGCAAAGGATCATCGTTCAAAAAGTTCAATAACTTCTTTAATAAAGTATTTGTTGTAAACAACCATTCATCAGTTGTATCGCGATACACAATCAAGGGACTTTTTTATATGTATAGTAATATCGGGTTCGAGAGTTGATAGCTCACAACAATTCGAGTATATTGTTATTTCTAGAATAATATTTTTAGTAAAAGTATACAATGTAAGAAGATTTTTATAAAAGTTGTAAATATGTTGATTATCAAAATTTTATTAAAATATTAAAATCTATACAATGTTGTGGAGATGAAATATGGTTTGATTTGTAATGAATTTCATCAAATAATAAAGTATAATCTGAATTGCGCGCAAAGTTATTTTATTTAAAAATATTAGTTAAAAATATATTGAAAATAATGATTTATTATACGTACTTTTCATAGAAGTTATACATATTTTTTTATACACGGGATTATTGTTATATATATAGCGCGTTGGATTTTATACCAAAAATTTAGTTTATTTTTATATGATTATAATTTATAAATAAAAAACTTTTACCAAAATTTGGTATAATGAAATAAGAATAAAAATTATTTTGAAAAATGGATGCATATTACATACATAACGAGGAAACCCATCGCTGTTATCAACATACTACGTTATGATAAACAATCATAAGTATAAATTATTAACTGTAAATTTTAAACAATATGAATTCTTTTAAATTTTGAATATACATTATAATAATTATATAAATTTTAATGAAAAATTAACTTACGAAAAATAGTAAAGTGCGTATAGTTACTAAATTATAGTATTTAGTAACTACTTATTAAAATTTTGGTATTTTTTAAACAGATGTAAATAGAACCTCACCTCGTAGAATTAATTTATATAATGGCAAAGGATCATCGTTCAAAAGTTCAATAAACTTTTTCCTTTAATAAATAAATTTTTGTATTAATTTTAAAGGAATTAAAATATTTTAGTTGCATATAAATAATAACCTTTGTTTTCTATTTCTCCTGTAATTCGTAAGTAGCGCCCTCTTTTAAAATTTGAGTTTTGATTCATAATTATATCCAATTTATTTTTCATATTAATAATGAAACCCAAATATTTATTTTGGTTATTGTACACAAATTGATTCCTTACATAACCTTCTGCTTCTAATAAATGAATATTTCATTATTTGAAATATTGTTTTATGTAAATATACATTTTTTATTCACTTATACATCCATACATCCATGCAATTTTGAAATTTCGTTAAAATTAATAATATTCAAATTTGATATTCTTTTTCGGATATCAATTTCTCCTAAATTAATAATTTTTGAAAATTTTTTTAAATGTAATACATATTTTATATTACTATTGTTAAAATTTGAATTTTCAAAATAATGTATTTAATTTTTAAATCATTGTATATCATATACGTGTATCATATAAATATATAATATTTATTTTATTCTTTTCGTCAATTTTGCATCTGTATTACAAGCATTACATTGAATTTTAGATCCGTTATTATTGTTTAATACAAATTAAAAAATTTCATCAGTTTTATCATTATTTTTGGACTTAATTATTTTAGTATTTTCTATTGATTCTATATATCCAAAAACCATTATTTATACATCATTATTTTTTATTTAATTTGTATGTTGTTATAAATAGTTATACATATAATTCAATAAATACTTACACACTTTTATCACCAATGTGAATTTTATTTTTTATAAAATCCTTACTTGTAAAATCACTTTCACGTAATTTTTTTATCTGAATTATTACAAATTTGATAAATCTAACAGTAATTTAAAAGTTCTGCGACTCGTCATACCTTCTGGTACTAAAATTGATGCAATACCAGTCGAAGCCATAGATATAACATTTTTAGCTTGCCCTAAATAACAATAAATAATTGTTTTATAAAGAAAAGCTTCTCCTGTACCGCCAGGTTCATCAATAAAGATCGTGTTATTATTTGACTGTGTAATGTAATTAAATATTTTATTTTGATTTTAATTAAGTTTCTTTTTATAATCAATAAATAATTTCATATTTGTCTCCTTCATTAATTTTGTAACATTTCAATCTACTTAATTTTCATTATTAATAATTTCTGGTAATGCAAAATTGGAAACAGAAAGAATTTTTAAATTTAAAATTTTATTAATATGTTTTAAAGCATTACATTCCTTGTTCTCTTTGAAATCTATACATAAATATTTTTTATAAATATAGTGAAGTTGTTCAGTTACACTTACAAGGGGTATACATGACTCCCGGGAAGCGGATTTTATTCTAATTTTGGTATATCTTTTGTAATGTAGAGATATGAAGAAAACCAAGTTATTGCTTGCCAATGGCCACATAGACGAAAATTATTCGACATCTAATAATAATTTCAATGAAAACAAACAGACAATCAAATAAAAAACCAGAAGAAAGTTGAGTTCAAGTAAATATAATTTGAAAAAAAGAAGCTTAAATTACTCAATTTGGAGTAAAGTTACGAGGAAAATATGAAATGGAATTTTAGGCTTATGGAAACAATAAACTTTTCATATTACATTTTGGTTAAAATTTCATATTTTCTTCATAACTTTGCTTCAAATGAAGCAATTTAATCTTGTTTTTTTTCAAATTATATTTACTTGAACTCAACTTTCTTTTGGTTTTTGGTATGATTGTCTAACTGAATTTGTTTCGAGTTATAAGCGATTAAATTAGAAGTAATTGTCACTGAAATTATTATTAAATGTCGAATAACTTTTGTCAATGAGGCCATTGGTAAGCAATAACTTGGCTTTCTTCATATTTCTTCATTACAAAAGATATACCAAAGTTAGGATAAGATCCGTTTTCCGGACATCATGTGCTCCCCTTATTAGCATGTTTACATACACAGTTTTTTTACAAGAAAATTTTAAACTTTATAAATAAAATGCTACTCAAATAATAAAAAAATTTATTTTTTAATATATTATTCAAACTTTTCATATCCTTACTATAATATATCTATTATTGGCAAATATGTAGAGAATAAGTAAACTAATACACGTTCTTTCAAGTTAAATGCTCGGCAAATTTTTACGCACGAAAGAATACATATATTATCTATACTTGAGAAAACATAAATTTGAAAAAGCGTTACATGTACACTTCTACTAAATAAAATGAACTTTAACGTCTCGAGGCTCAAAAAATCAATTTTTTTTATACTTGATTTTTCTACCTAATACCGTGGAAATTCATGTAGGTGTTACAGAAATCAAAAAATGTTTTCAAATCTCTGGCCAACAAAAAGTTAACGATATTTTCACTCTATGGTAAAGTTAATCAAATTGTACCCCCTTAACTACACGTAGCTTCCTCGAAATTGATGTCTAAAGAAATAGTCATTATGCTGTACGCACGGAGCTTTTTTGCGCAAAAGGTACTCTTTACGAATTGACCCTTATTCCTGAGTAAAAATCTAAGCCGGCTAGCTGGACTTGACCATTTGAGCCGGAGATAAACTCATTTCAGGGCCGAATCCGGCGTGTAATGCTATAAATGTACAACTTGGATTTAAGTTTCATAAGTGAAAATATACCCGAAAAATAGCCGGAATGTACCGGTATCATTTTTTCAAATTTCAAATTAAATTTTATTTATTTCATTTAAATTATGCAAAATAGAAAATTTCACAATAATAGATTAAGAGTACAAAATTATCGAAGAAAATGTAAAAGAAGGAACAATGATAGCTAATACAAAATACAAGTACTGACAATGGCCATGGAAATCAAGGTGATGAAGTATATGAAAAGAGTTTCAATAATAGTGTAAAAGAAAATGGTTTAGAAGAAAATAGTTCAAATAGATTTTCATCTGATGACAGCTTCGACACAGACAATGATTTAAATTAAATCAAAATGATTTAAATCAAAAAATGATATATTACCCAATTTGTTGTAATATAACTAACAAACAAAGAAAATAATATCTTCTGGCTGATTATATACGGACCGGGTTTATAAAGCAAGTTTATCCATGCGTGCGCGCGCAATGTATGCGCACACAAAGGTCCCACAACTCAGCGGTTAATTTGAACTTTTCAGATAGTCTGGCGAAAAATTTTTGCTTAATACTTACGGTTAAAACGATCCGTGCAACACGGTGTTTTTCTTAGTGCTTATTTTTTACTAATTAATTATACTAATATTTTTATAAAACGAACAAGGAGAATCCGCATCCTTTGGGAAACGAATCCTTACCAAAATCTAGGATATGATTTCTATTGTAAAAATTTGAAGAAAGCCGGAGTTTTAGATTCCAATGCCCTTTTTATGATATATATAAGCAAATAACGAAAAATTTCGATGAAAAAACCATTGACTTTTTGATTGCTTATAACTCGAAAACAAGTAAAGATATGCATTCAAACCAAATTTTAAAAGAAAACTGAGATTAAGAAGATATATTTGAAAAAAAGCTCATACTTATATCTTAATATAGCAGGGTTACCATTTAGGGTTTTTCTATCCTCTATTATCTAATGTAAATAAGGTCATACTGTGTGAGTGCAACAAAGAAAAAATACCTATATCTAGCAACACTGTAATATAGTCAAAAGTTATGAAAGAAATAAGAATTAAACGAAATTTTGGTTTAAAAAAGTCATTAAATCTCAATGCTTCGTTAAAATTTCGTCTATTTTTTATTTATTTATTTATTTTTTTATTTTAACGTCGCTCTTTTTATGCTCCCAAACCGGTGCTAATCAGTGACGGAGGTCATACGATTTCTTGGTGAAGAAAGCACTTATTTATTATCTATTTAAAAGTACTTATCTATTTTTTATTTATTCCATGAATTTTGACTAAATTAAGATATTTGAGCTTCTATTTTTATAAAACATCTGCATCAATCTCAGTTTTCTTTAAATTTGGTTAGAATGCATATCTTTACCTGTTTCCGAGTTTAAGTAATCAAAATCAATGGTAGTTACAACGAGAGAGTTTTCTTTATTTGCTTATATTTATCATGAAAAAGGGCATTGGAATCTAAAACCCTGACTTTCTTCATATTCTTATAGTAGAAATCATACCCTTGTTATTTAATTCTTCTATTAATTGCAATTAAGTTGTACAAGGTAAGTGAATAATATTTTATTAGTTTTTTAATTATCAACTAAGAAATGGAATAATAATTTAATTACATAAATTTTAAAGTATACGGGATGCATCATTACATAAAACATTCTAAATTGTAACTTACTATCTGCATTTAGAAAGTATACTTGATTGACAATATATAAAATATATGATGTTTTAATTGAAAATATTATTAATATATTTATACTCCATTGTTTATATTGATGACAACAAAAAATAATAAAGTTTGTCAGTAATTAATAAATTTTATTATTTTAACTAATATTTTATTGTTTGAAATAATTATTATTAAATTTATATTCAAGTCAACAAAATCTTAAGTATGTCAGTAATACACCAATTTTGTCAGATTTGAAAACATATGTGAATGGCAAAATTAATGATATTATAATTTTTATTTTTATTTAATATTTCTCGTTTATAGTAAGACTTAATTTTATAAATTTTACTGTTTCAGAAGCCAAAGCAAAGTAAAGAAATACTTAGCAAATTTTGAAGTAAAACTTTCAAATATGTAAAAGTATGTCGATGGCATAAAAACTATTTCGATATTACGTTAGAAAGTATTATGGAGAAACATAATTTATCCTTTCCTATAGAAGATTATGAAGTATTTAAAACTTTTGATGATAGCTTAACTGATAAATTGTATGACAATGTAGTAAGTAATTACTATTTATAGCAGTATATTAATAAATTTAAGAAATTCATATAATACTTAATACTTTTGTAAATAGTGGTTTTCAGAAAAAGTTTATCTACAATAAAAATATGTAAAAATGTATTTAAAAGATTTTTTATCCTAAAGCTACTGGTTACCTTCACTGCAGAGAAAAAAAAGTAAAGTGAAGGTCAGGATTATGAAAGAAACAAAATTTTATTCTTGCTTTCTAGGTAAGCTATAATTATTAATATCATTTTGCACTTGCTTTTATATTATCGCCTGTATATAATAAATATTAATTTAAATTATATTATTTTTTAGACTCTATGAAACTTGCGATTGCCGAGATCAGGAATATAAACATCAATAACGCAGGTGATTGGGATGGTTACCGAGCTAAATTAAGAATTTGAAGAAATTTTAACAAAAATTGGACACTACAAATTTTATTGATATTTTAAGCTTAATTTCTTCAAATTCTTAATTTGGCTATAACTCTGCTCCATTTTAACGGATTTGAACGTTCTTTTTTTTAAATTCTATCTATTTTATCTCAGCTTTTTATTAAACTTTGATTCGAGTATTAATATTTGATAATTTAGAAGTTACAAGCATTTAAAGTAAATCTTTTTTTTTTTGTAAATTTATCTTTAACAGCGTATAACTTTTGAAAAAACGATTGTTAGGATCTGCGGCTCTGGCTTTTTTCATATTTTTATATTAGAGAACATATACTACAAGCTGGGTACGATCAGTTTCCAAAACATATGAGAGTCTCCTTGTAAGTATAATTTGAAACGGTTTGGAAAAATAAAGTGATAGAATGGTGAAAATGAAGGAATAAAGGAGGTGGAAGTGGGGAGGAGGAGGAGGAAGAGGAGTAGGTGATGGGCGGGTTCATCTTTGTTAAGCGTAGCCAACGAGGGCTTATTTAGGTTGTATGCAGTGCACTGAAGCGTGGAACGTTTGTCCATATGCTCGAGTACATAGCCGTCTCGAGTGCACACACACACGTATTGAGAGATTTCGTCGGATTTCACGCTCGCTCGTTTGATCCATAATGCAGTAGCGATGGTATCTTGTCAGTTTCATTTTCCCTCATACCTGCTATCCTGCTCCCTCTCGTTTGAGGGCACTCCCTCGGCGGCTCAATACACAAAACCTAAGCCACTGACGGCAGCCTTACTTTCCTCGGCACCTTTGCTAACCTATATTATTCCTCCTCCTCTTCCTCTTTCTCCCTCTCTCTCTCTGCCTCTCTTTAATGCACACGTAGGTAGATACGCAGACACATACACACACGCACACACACACACACATACACAACGGCGTACTAGGATATAGCTTACACTCTGTTTGTCCGGATGGTGCGGGCGCGAGTGCGGCAGGTAATCCCGTGGCTCGCCGCGCACCCCGGTGGCCCAAAGTGTCAAAGGGCATCTGCCGATAAATAATTACCAGCCGTAAATATCCCGGTTTCTCGTCCTCTCTTTGTTTCGCTCTTGAAAGCTCCAAAGCTCGAAGCTCTCTTCGAGAGCCACAAAC
Organism: Theocolax elegans; assembly: GCA_026168455.1. NCBI lineage: Eukaryota > Metazoa > Arthropoda > Insecta > Hymenoptera > Cerocephalidae > Theocolax > Theocolax elegans. Next base: position 38,276,686 of record CM047430.1, on the reverse strand, counting down.
CTTCGGGTGTGCGATATCCTGAAATTCGGGTGGTATATATAACTCCCCTTTCCCCGGGTGATTTTGAGGGTGCATACGGGGGTCACCCGGGTCAGAGGGTTCGAGAGTGAGGCTTACGTGCACACCTTTCGCCCAACGGGGGCACGTATTTAAGCTCGAGAACGGTAGGGCGCTATTTTGAGGCCGACGGCCCGTACACACAACGGCCTTTCCGGAACCCGCGAGAGCGCCCACCTCCAGACTATCTCTAAGCCAATTGCTAGTACAACTAGGTATTACCTCGCCCTGCACACTAGAATGCTCGATCTGCATGCCCTCGGCATACTGTCGTTAAATGCATTTACGAATCTCGCTCTCCGCTCTCAAATGCATCAAATACATACACATGTTTGGAGGTTCGGGTGTACCTTAGGCGAGTTAATAAGCAAATTCCACTCATCGGTTAAAACTACAAATTTTATTTTTTCCTATCCGCTGCTTTATCGATGTCGTTAGCTTAGTGGTCGGTGATGTGTTCACTGTCGTAGCTCGTCAGGAACTGAAGATTGCTAAAAATCGTAGGAATCAATAATAAAAATGCATAGGTGCATTCGTAACGGTAGGAAATGTACATAGTCGCGTTGTCTTATATTCGTCACATATTCACGTATCACACATAACATGTCCTTATACTTGTTTCATCACGTTTGTCAGTAGTCTCTACACACGTGCAACTATTCCTCTATTTTTAAATATCGGTGCACATAGAGATATTTATAATCGTTTCAAAATATTGCATTCGGTGTACACGTATATAAACACTTATTTTCACTCGAAACGTGAAAAGGTAGATATAGGCATTATTGAACTGCTATCGAGTGGGTACGGAGCCGATAGTAAACCGAATGTATTTGAGTCCACGTTGTGGAGGCATACGCGCGTATATCTACGTTCGCACGAGCCAGTTTCGGTGTACATACGAATTTCATGCGTATAAACTGCGTGGTGCACGCTTCTCAATTCACTCCACCTATGTACTGCGGTTTTCACGAAATACGGTGATGCTTATACCTACATAACTATAGTACTACACGTAAGGATACTAAAGAAACGTTAATTTAACTTCGGCGAATATAATTACTATACCGTGAACTTTGACAGATATATATACTACAGAAAAATGATGTCAAAGAATTTTTTTTTTCAACAAATTGGTCCATGCAACATAATTGATATTTAAGAAGCAAAATTGTTGGATCATCTTATGCTGAAATGTGTAACAGTTTCATATTCTGTAAAAATTCCGATTTCCATAAAAATTGAAAGTTACAATTAAGAATTCTGAAGTGGGGTTAATGAGGCGATAATCGAAGGATCTTGCGAGGATCAAAATTGAGAATAGCGAATGAGTCGTTGAAGGAGCTCTTTTGGCTACCTACGCTTCATACCATTTGAAGATGAACGATAAACATTAACTAAGACGACCGAATAATAAGAAATTATAATATATAAAGCAGTTTCTTGCAAAATATTCATCACGCCGCTACCAACTATATTCATGGAAGTAACTGCCAATATCACCACTATTTGTATTTGTAAAATCAACGACTATGATTACGCCCATTGCGACTATCTATAGGTACATATAATTTGTATGCGTAGTTTATTTTATATAAAAATCGATAACATTATTAAAATAGATTATAAATTGGATTTTATATTGATTGATTAAACTTATACTATTATTCTGTATAAAATTTTATAATAAAATTTATTTAAGATAAAGCTTAAAATATATTGTTAACATCTTGCATGTATGCCGTAACAAGCATATTAAAAATATTACAAATGTAATATCTTCACAAAGGAAAATATTGGTTGGAAAAAATTAAATGGTCTCCAGAACATCCGTATAAACAAGTATAACCATGTAGGATATTTAAAAAATACTAAATTTGGTTTACATTTACAAAAGAATCATCTTTTAACGCTGAATTCCCAACCGAAAAAATATATATATATATGTATGTATACGTGTATAAAGAAAACTCAACAATAGTGACTCGAAAAAAAAATTGAACCTACGTATTCATATATTATATAAAAATAACGTATCATCGCAACGTAATTCAAGTAAGCACTGTAATCCTTCAAATCCTCTCTTTTATGCACGAATATCCGTGCATTAAATCTTACCAGCTGAATCATCGATGCACATGAGCTAAGCTTTCGTAGAGAGATACACTCTGCATATTATATTTTGTACAAAAGAATATTCGAAAGAGTGGTCTCAAAAGGAAACTATAAGAAAATATAATATTTTGAATTTTAAAACAAAATATATACTTATTCAAATTTGAATTGATTGTAATAGTTGAGGATGCTTTACTAATATATGTATTGTATATGTGTGTACATATATGTATTTATATGGATGTGTGTATACGTGTGTGTGTGTATATATATATATATATATATACATACATACATACATGCATTATCATCGATAAATGGGTCACATAAAGCTTTATATGCATACATTCAATCTGTGATAACTAAATTGGTTTTCGAACATTCTATTTTTGCTATGTTTGGTGGCAAACTACTCATTCAAGAGAAATATGAACATCAAATTTGCAAGTAAATCAATATATAACTATACGTTGCAGATTATCGTGCATTTAAATTTTCTATTTTATTACTTTACCGATATTATCATTCCTGTGGCCCGTTCTTGCGTACTAATAGGATTTTTTTCTATCTTTTTTTATAGATGAGAAAACGTTGAATGAATAACGTGATTATTTTAATTCCTTTTCCCACAATTACAATTATGTAATTGTTCTTTAGTATCCAACACAACTCATACGCTTATAGCTTCTAAACAAATTTTAATACAACTGCGAATCAAATATAATAACGCACAGTAACTGTTTTATTTGCTAAGAAAGTTTTTCAATAGTTGAACATGAATTTTACATTTGAATAAACTATCCTATTCTTGATTGTCTTGTACCATGATTAAATGCCTTAATTTTTGCATGCACGGAGTCGCATGTGCTTTTTAATTTAAACTCAAGCTATGTAAGTTCTAAAGTTTCTGCAATTAATTTTTTAAAGCTTTTGCTTCATACAAATTGTCAAATAAAATAATAATATAAGTATAATAATATAATATGAAAGAAGTACAATAATATTTCTTAAGAATTTTTGTATATAAACGCATGACAATATTGAAGATGGATTAGATAAGATCTCATTATACACTAAATTAAAATTTTAAAACTGTATATATATATGTGTATTACATAGTATAAGTTCTTATTCATTTTCGACATATATGAAAAAAGTTAATAGGATTATTCTAATCGCTATGTTAAAACATGATATAAAATCATGGTATTTGGCAACATAATAATTGTTTTTGTGTGATTTATAGATAAAACGTACACTTCTTCTATAATTACAATGCAATCAAACTTGATATTTTTGAGTAATGCATCAACCAAAGAATAAAGTATATAGTGATCAGAGTAAAAAATTTCCAATAGGCAACAGAGATATTTCTATTTCGAAACGTGATACGTTTGCTGGAACTAATGAGAGTCTTCAGAATCTAGACTGCTATTCGATAAGTGCTATTGATAAATTCTCCTTATATATTCGAAGTATAGCTGATAAATACACTTGTCAATCGTAATATTACGTTACAACAATCGATGAAATTTTGCATTCCGAGAGAGACGAAATACCATATTCTCGAGCGATTTCATAATCTGCTCGACAAAAGGGTATTTAAAAATTTAAAAGGTCCAATGGCACGCTACTCCCGGAAGTAGGATGCAAAAGTGGGGGAAGAAGGAGGAAGGTAGAACGAATCACCCACACAGAGGACTAGGTGCTCGGTTTGCGGTCTAGAGTAAACGGAGGGCACGTACTCTTACAAGTATATACGTTATGTGTGTGTGTGTGTGTGTGTGTGTGTGTACACAAAGGAGAGGTCTATGCGTGGAGTACAGAGCATGCAGAGACCCTGAGCGAGTGGAAAACGATCGAGTCACGCCACTATACTCGCGCGACTCTAGCCCCGGTAATGGCCATCGCTATTACGCGCGCAACACCCACCTGCGCGTGCGAATAACCCGCGAAACGTTTTTTTTTTGCTTATAGGAGGTAAGTAGCATGCACGAGTAAACCAAACCCACCACCTAAAAGAGCTTGGCCACCGCTCGCGCGACCCCCCGTCGAGTAATAATAACTGCATCGGCCCACCGCGCGGTTAATCGGCTTTCGATCGCACCGCGGTTTTTAATTTAAACTCAAGCTATGTAAGTTCTAAAGTTTCTGCAATTAATTTTTTAAAGCTTTTGCTTCATACAAATTGTCAAATAAAATAATAATATAAGTATAATAATATAATATGAAAGAAGTACAATAATATTTCTTAAGAATTTTTGTATATAAACGCATGACAATATTGAAGATGGATTAGATAAGATCTCATTATACACTAAATTAAAATTTTAAAACTGTATATATATGGGCTATTTCACGTCAAGTGGAACGATGAAAATTTTAAACTCCTCCAAAATTTGAAAACAGACTGGAAATATCTTCAGAAGATAGAAAAAAATTTTTAGGTGTTAAAAATAATTTGCCTAAGAGTTATTCCACCATAAAAAATGGGAATTTTTCAACTTTTTAGAAAAATTTCTATTTTCAAAGCCATTTATCTCAAAATCTATTGACTTTTTTGAAAAAACATTAAAAACAACTTTTGTTCAAAATAATCTTTAGAACTTATCTACCTGGGTTACAATTCTTAATTTTAAAAATCTCGAGAGATAGGGCACTTGGAAATATTGAATATCAAAAAAAGGCGACCACGCCACAATCGATTTTGATCTAACACCGCTCAAAAGATCACATTTTTCGCGAGCTTTCGAATGGCGGTGGTTAGATTATTGGCCAAGACCGTTGGTGTAAGTTATACCCCATAAACCTCATAAAATCACTCATTTTCATGTATTTTAGGGCATTTATCTCAAAATCTATTGATTTTTTTGAAAAAACATTAAAAACAACTTTTGTTCAAAATAATCCTTAGAACTTATCTACCTGGGTTACAATTCTTAATTTTAAAATCTCGAAGAGATAGGGCACTTGGAAATATTGAATATCAAAAAAGGCAACCACGCCACAATCGATTTGATCTAACACCGCTCAAAAGATCACATTTTTTGAGAGCTTTCGAATGGCGGTGGTTAGATTATTGGCCAAGACCGCTGGTGTAAGTTAGGCCCTAAAATACATGAAAATGAGTGATTTTATGAGGTTTATGGGGTATAACTTACACCAGCGGTGTTGGCCAATAATCTAACCACCGCCATTCGAAAGTTCTCAAAAAATGTGATCTTTGAGCGGTGTTAGATCAAAATCGATTGTGGCGTGGTCGCCTTTTTTTGATATTCAATATTTCCAAGTGCCCTATCTCTTCGAGATTTTAAAATTGAGAATTGTAACCCAGGTAGATAAGTTCTAAGGATTATTTTGAACAAAAGTTGTTTTTAATGTTTTTCAAAAAAATCAATAGATTTTGAGATAAATGGCTTTGAAAATAGAAATTTTTCTAAAAAATTGAAAAATTTCCATTTTTCATGGTGGAATAACTCTTAGGCAAATTATTTTTAACACCTAAAATTTTTTTCTATCTTCTGAAAGATATTTCCAGCCTGTTTTCAAATTTTGGAGCGATTTAAAATTTTCATCGTACCACTTGACGTGAAATAGCCCATATATATATGTATTACATAGTATAAGTTCTTATTCATTTTCGACATATATGAAAAAAGTTAATAGGATTATTCTAATCGCTATGTTAAAACATGATATAAAATCATGGTATTTGGCAACATAATAATTGTTTTTGTGTGATTTATAGATAAAACGTACACTTCTTCTATAATTACAATGCAATACAAACTTGATATTTTTGGGTAACGCATCAACCAAAGAATAAAGTATATAGTGATCAGAGTAAAAAATTTCCAATAGGCAACAGAGATATTTCTATTTCGAAACGTGATACGTTTGCTGGAACTAATGAGAGTCTTCAGAATCTAAACTGCTATTCGATAAGTGCTATTGATAAATTCTCCTTATATATCGAAGTATAGCTGATAAATACACTTGTCAATCGTAATATTACGTTACAACAATCGATGAAATTTTGCATTCCGAGAGACGAAATACCATATTCTCGAGCGATTTCATAATCTGCTCGACAAAAGGGTATTTAAAAATTTAAAAGGTCCAATGGCACGCTACTCCCGGAAGTAGGATGCAAAAGTGGGGGAAGAAGGAGGAAGGTAGAACGAATCACCCACACAGAGGACTAGGTGCTCGGTTTGCGGTCTAGAGTAAACGGAGGGCACGTACTCTTACAAGTATATACGTTATGTGTGTGTGTGTGTGTGTGTGTGTGTACACAAAGGAGAGGTCTATGCGTGGAGTACAGAGCATGCAGAGACCCTGAGCGAGTGGAAAACGATCGAGTCACGCCACTATACTCGCGCGACTCTAGCCCCGGTAATGGCCATCGCTATTACGCGCGCAACACCCACCTGCGCGTGCGAATAACCCGCGAAACGTTTTTTTTTTTGCTTATAGGAGGTAAGTAGCATGCACGAGTAAACCAAACCCACCACCTAAAAGAGCTTGGCCACCGCTCGCGCGACCCCCCGTCGAGTAATAATAACTGCATCGGCCCACCGCGCGGTTAATCGGCTTTCGATCGCACCGCGGTTTTGATTTAGTCATTCCTGCTGTGCCGGACGCTGATATTCCCTTGTTGTGCGCACCTACGTCTAACCGTTGCTTTCTCCTTCGGTGTGCCCTTTTGGAAGACCGCTGCTTACTGCGAGCATGTCCCGACGGCATTTTTTTACACGGTTATTCGTGTCGAAGTTGTGCTACCTTTCCCATTTTTCTCCTCCACTCGTAACAGCAACGTAAGGCTTGCGATACTCGAACAATGGCACTTTATAATGATGTAATTTAGTTTGTAAATTATTTTCGAGTGCACCTCGCGTGATTCTGCTCATGATCTCTTTTTCTCTCCCTCTCTCCACTTGTATAAGTGGAGGTGATTTTGTCAAATGTGCCTTTTTAAATTTGTATAAAATGCACGTTTACATTTTCGAGATGCACGTTATTCAAATTAAATTTGATACTATCGTTTAACTATACAGATATACTTTGCAACATTTTAGCGTCCCAATATATATATATATATAGAAACAATTATTTTAATCGAATTATATTATTGCAATGTAAAATGTTATTTATTAAAATGTTAGCGCAGCGGTGCATTTCTATGTGTATATCCTAAACATAATGAAACGCGAATAAAATCAAAGAATAAAGAAACGATGAAGAATAAAAGGTTATACCTAGGTACATAGAAAAAGGAGCTTTTTTAGTAAAGGTAAATAAAATCTTGGTATAGTAAAAAAGATTTATAAAACAGTAAAATAGTTGTTAAAGTGCCTATCATTGTAAAATATAGTCGCATTAAAGACACGTGAAGGGCCTTGTGTTTACTCGACCTTAAAGTTATACTTTTTTAAAGCGGTACGAAGATGGTGTAGCAGTATATAGCGATGGTGAAACGAACCAGTAAGTCATTAGTCTTACAATGCTGCATTGCGGTGTAATATTAATAATAATCGGGAGGTTGCGCTCATAGTCGAACCACATTCGATAGTGCTTGTTATTGAAATAGGTAAATTGAGACCATAAGAGACGTAACGCTATTATATACTGTTGAAGAGATTCTTGTTATGATACCATTAGAACCATTACGCTAGTAATCTGTCGAATAATAGCAATAATGGCAGTGATTAGAGTGTACTTAGCTAATCTTATATATGAACATTGCGAGTTCATTAGTTTTATCTAAAAAATAATCCTTCAAATGCAGAATATTATATTAATAAGGTTCTTTTTTTAAAGTATTATATCCCAATTATTAAATTTATCAAATTAAGTTAATTTGAAATTAGGTAGATTTAAAAATGATAATTAATCTGTTGTATTCGATATTGCAAAGTATTTAATCTTCTTTTTTCGCGATTTTCCATTACGAAGTTAGTTGTAAAACCAAGATCGGAATAAATAATGTTACATTCCACGTTGAAGGAAGAGTGCGATGTACGCGCTGATTAAGTATGTGCATCGGTGAACACTTATTTCTTTCAATGTTACGTGTGCATTTTATAATTTAAAATAAAATAAACAAATATACCTTAAACGGATTTTATAATAAAGTAATTTCTACTGAGTTTTAAAACTTAACAGTCTGAAGCTTTTACCTCTCAATATTATAATTTGCGTACAAAACAAATTAAGACAAGTTTCAATTAAATCCCTTTCTACCTCCACATATATATGCATTTTCTCTTGTTTGATATGAAAAACAAATGACACAATTAATATATTCACGCAGACAAAAAGTCGATAAAAAAATAAAGAAGAGATTCAAACAGGTTTGATGTTTGTCTTTTACACTTAATTAATATTTAATTATTTTCTTTTACAATTTTTGGATTAGTTTGATAAAAAAAACAGAATAAATCATTTTTATTTTGCTTTTATCAAAACGTTGATGAATTGGATTTCTTTCGGACATTAATATTTTAATTACATATCTCGTCTGAGAACGAAACATACTGTAAGACCTCACATGTTATAAGCATTAATGATTAATTAAAATGTTACTATACCCAAAAGACAAATATTTTTAACAATAAGTTAAAACTTCTCGATATATGTAGATCATTCGCTTACTTCGTAATCTGAATGTATTAATAAATAATTATTTACCGAACGACAACTTTTGTATTTATACACCAGAATAACTTGCTGCATGTTGTATCGATTAAAGTAAATCTGTAGACAACCTACGAAATGTAAATAACGATTATCTTTATCATATACATATATAAATTAATACATTAAATCCTCTTAAATTTTTAAACTAACAATGAACGGCAAAAGACAAGATTAATCATAATTGATCATCTTACATATGTGATAATTAATTATGCGCGTATACAAATTCAAGTAATAACATGCTTATCCTTCAAATTTAAATAATTTTAATCGTACGTACCATTAAAATATATGAATTAATGATACACGTTTACTCGTTATGAAATCTAAACTTGAAAATACTTATTTTATAAAAATCTAATCGATATCTTAAAAAAGCTTTAACTTATAATTCAAGAAAATTGCAATATTTCAATTTTAATTGAAACACTTCTCATTCGCCAAAAATTTATAAAACATTATTAGTTTATGAAATGTTCAGCTCAGTTATCTTATCGGCAGTCAATACTTAACTATTAATACTCTTTAATTTTCAAGAATATTTCGTGTGTAAATAAACTGACTTGATTTCATACACACAGGAAATCGTAAATAACATTATATGAATATTACAAATATTTTAATATTACATAAATGCAAAATAATGTTTCTTTTCAGACCATGCTTTTAAATAATTCGATTTATAAACTACATATACAGTCTATAAAATGTATTTGTGCATCGTTAATATACTAACGTTTTATTATGTATTATGTTTAAAGTAAATTTTCGTAAAGTCAAGGCTTTTAAAAATAGTAAATCGTGAATGTTGAATAATTGTGTAGATATCCGTTTAGATGAGATGCAAAGATGCGCATACTTGTTGAAGGTTAAAATATGCCTCCCCCTGGCGTTTCTTTTTGTAATTTTATCACCTTGTTCGCAACTTTTTGCTTAATCAATTTTGGTAAATCGTCGTTACGTAATAATCATCGCGTCTTCAAGACGATAATTATAGATATGATTGGTCGATAATTCAGGTGGGTTATAAAAGTTCCGAGTACTCGGTCTGATCTTGTCGTCGAGTATAATTATATTCGCCACTTGGAACGCGATCGGGCTTCTTGCATGCACCGATGAAAATACACATCAGCCAAAGCGATATCCAGTGAAATAAGAAGGCGCTGCGAGTACCGACGATGCGGGGAAACAGGTTTTTGACGAGATCTCTTGCGAAAGTCTCCCTGAAGGCTCAATGTAAAGACGGGTCGCGGGGATCGTAAATCAAGTTACACTCTGGAATTTATCAGCTCGCGCTTCGACAACCGCAAACGCATCATCGCTCATATTCCTCTCTCATTCTTTCCCCTCCACACCCCCTCTCTCACTCACCCTCGCTGGTTCGATGCGACTATCCCTCCCCCCCTCCCCCCCCCTCTCTCTCTCTCTCTCTTTCGTTTTCCCTCGACCGTGTAAGCTGAATCAATCAAATGACAAACGCAGAGTGCGCATTTCATCGCGTAGACGATTCTGCGCTAGGATGTGACAAATCGAAGCCAACGAAGATGCGCGAACGTGTAAGCGACGGAGCGATAGGGAGCGATAGGATGCGAGAGAGAAAGAGAGAGAGAGAGAGAGGGAGAAACCACTGGTTTTTGATGCGAAGTTTATGATCGGTACATAAGAGTTCGTTGCGGGCTATATCCGCAGGATCTGGAGCTCGTTGAGATTTCCACCCGATGAATTGTTATATATACCTATTTTAATGTGCAAACAAGTGCATGATAAAATTCAAACTGCCATGGAGACGAACGTAGATTGCACATTTCGAGCGATTGCTCAGCTAGTGGATGCTAGTATTCTTTTCATTTGCCACTCGTTAGTCCACCAGGAAAAGAGGTCCGGATTCGAGGAGAAGGTTCAATTGATCGCTCGTTGAAAGGGTTCGCGCTGCCTCATCGATTAATCCGCTCATTAAACTGACGATCGATCGAACCTAAATAACACCGTCTCTCTAGAATCACGGTAAATTGGGAGGCGCAACTTGTGTGATAAGAGTCAACGTACCTTCGCTTTATATATCCGTGTTTATACTTGCGTGTGGAATGCAAAGTCTTCAAGATATATTTACCGACATCATTACAGTTAAACATTCCGGATATCACGAGCGACATCCAACCACGTAATTATGAAGTATTATTAAACTCCCCGAGTCTAATAGTAATTATTTAATACCGCGTGATTTATTCGATTAAAAATGCATCCTTCTAAAAACAATTGCCAAATTTTAATCTTTAAAAAGTTGTACAACTGATAGTTACAAATTAATAATCATGCGTCAAATATTATTATTTTTAGATATTTTTCATTAATCTTTAAATAAGACTATGTGTACATAAAAAAGCAAATATGCAATTTCAATAATTATTTATCAATAATTTTTTACTCTGAAATTCACTATAAAAAAACGATAGCGTATTTTCTCATATGTTTGCACATACCAGTTTATTTTTGGATTGGATATAAACCCCAAAAAGTAAAATAATTTATTTTTATTAAACGAGAAATCAAATTTATCGAAAAAAACGATTTGTAAGGTGTTATATTTCCTTTGAAGATAATCTGAAAATTTTTTCAATTTTTTAAATTGAAACATCAGCAAGATTTTTGGGGAGCCGTGAATTATTGTTTTGTAGCTATATATTATTTATATAGTAATTATTATTTCGTGAAAATTTCTCTGTCACGATATTCTATTTGTCTCAAATGGTATCTGAGAGAAGGTCTTAATTTTTTTTTAATATTCACTAAGTAGGTATCTGCAATTTGGGTGTCACATTCCCGTACTCAATAAAAATTGAGTATAGGACCCCCTTACATATATATCGTATTGGACGAATTAATTGAATCAAGTATTGATTTATCATGAAAATAATCATTAGTTATGCACATGTCACCGAGGACACCAATATACCGTAAACGAACAAGCTAGAATATCGTTCAAGCTCATCGGCAGACGGAAATTGAGCATTTAACTTGAAAACAGCTTTCGAGAGCTTTCAATGTAATCAAGGAGGCACTGCTACCGGCTAACTGAGTTGAAATTAGTCGGCTCAAACATTGACTACCATATACTTTGTGAGAAGAACATTCAAAAATTGATTGCACCTACAATTTGAAAATTCATCGGGTATAACTTATTTTAGGACGATAATGCCAAGGAATTATACGCAGAACTGCGATATGAAGATCATTTTCAGTATCTTATTATTAGTTATCTCACATTTTAAAATGATTAATCGTAATAAGTTATCAATATTTAGTGTAACGTGGCTATGAATTAAATTATTATCATACTTTTATGACTCATCGTAGAATACTATTGCACTTTAAACATAAATTATTACTCATGAGTGTATTTTCCCTCCATAGTTTGATATCTTAAAGAAACGATTTTTTATTTTAAAATATTTATAAAAACATTTATTTTTCCTACCGAGATTATCCCTCAAAAAATCGTTTCCTTAAGATATATAAATTATTATTTTCGTTATTATGAAAATTATAATATAATTTAGTTATTAATATAAACGATATTAAATATTATTACGAAATTGAACGACTTTTAGGTTAATATTTTATACATTAAGATATAGACAATGTATAACTTTGGAACAAATTATTTCAATTTTTAATATAACCGACTTTGTCCAAAAGTCCAAAAGCATTATTCTTTTAAATAATCTTTAAAACGAGTATTTTTAATATGATTAAGAAATTGGTATTTTAATATTTTATTTTTAATATTTAACTATTCACCTACTTCGACAATCAATTATTGATGTATCACTCGAATTTCTGCATCTTGATTGTATTAGTAAAATTTTGTTAACAGTTTGTGCCACATTCATGATATAAGTGTGGCTACACTGACTGAAGTCCGAGGAAAACCGAAACTCGAATAACAAAAGGAAACTTCGTACGAGTCTACTTATCTGGAGCTTTAAATCATTTCGCGATGGTCTTATGCGAACCATTTTTCAAGTCCGCATATCTAAGAGAACATATTCACAAAATCTTTTTTTGAATGACCAAGGCATAGTATTAATTTTAGAATTATATGAATTGATACTTCAATACAATGATGGATATATACTTTAATATAATATTAAGTACATAAAAAGTTAATTAATTAAATGTTTTTGTAAATTATTGTGCATCTTAATTGGGTGTGCTAATGATTTTCGAGTACTGATAAGATATGCGTACGTTCTACGACTTGGATACTTTCAAAGTCATTCTCCGACGATTAAATCGGCAATTTTTTTCAAAAGAGCCGAGATAAGCTCACAAATATTACCATTATTATAATAATAATGTAATTTGTAATAATATTCCAATTATTCTTCTTTCTACACATTAAGAAAATGTTTAGAATAATCTTTCAGAACATTTCGAAATGAAACTTTCCAATACACGGTAATTGTAATTCTGGTAAATTGTAATAATTATAAAGTAATTATCAAGATATATTAATGGTAATATTTAACAATATTAAGTTGACCGTAGGTTTCGCTTAAGACTTGTTTCTCGATAGAGAATAGGGGATAGCAATCGAGAGTTCGAGTATAGTATATCTATAGAGCGTCGCCTAGTATCTTAGAGTCAAGGCGCTTGGAAATAGCCACCACCGTAGCCGCCACCGCCGCCGCCGCTCGTATCGGTTGCAGGCGTATGAAACCGCCACTTTGGAACTAAAACGGAGGCGGTTGGGTATCAGGCCAAAACGCAGATGACTTCGTCGTCTGTGTTTCACGTTTCGAGTTCCTCGCACGTCTCAGTTAGTTTAGTTGCAAGCTTAAGAACCTGGGGCAGATTTCTCAAGAGCAAACCGGAGTGAATCAACATCTATCCTTACATTCATTAAATGAACTCTATTATCGGGTGGAAAATTTATCTTAGATTGTTGTTAAAATACTCGACAGTGAAGGAGGCACCGTTAAAAGTCAAAATGAGAAACAGTCGCATCAAAATTAATGTATTTTACGCGAATTGAGGAGTTTCAAGATTTTCGTCACCATCGTAGCAGTCGTTGAATTTAACATTACACGAAAGTTCTAACAATTTAAAAGTAACTTTCAAAGATGCGGTATAAAATAATATAAACTATACCGTCGACTAACAGCAAGAAACAGAATTACATCTGTATGTTGAAGAGAATTTCCATTTAATTGCTTTTAACGTGTAACGTTAAAAAGTGTTTCTCAAAGTCGTATAATAATATTGATTTAGTTGCTAAAACTGGATAAACTCTTAGGTCTGTCCTAAAGAAAGGAAGAGTTGAGGAGGTGTGACACTGAAGGGAAGCGGTGCCATCACGAAGAAACGGATATGCACTTGGAATAGTAAATATTAGAACCTCGCACTACTCAACACTTTGCGCGCGAAACTCGAGCTGATTATATATACCATAGACGTGCGCATGTACCCGTTACTTCCATCCGCCTAGGCGATGAGCTACCAAAATGAGTTTCATCGAGCAACATCGTCTTATCTTTCGCTACAGTTTTGTTTTCTTACCTTGCCCAGAAGCTTGGTTATCAGACTTCCATTATTCTAAATAGTTACTTACTTTTACCAACGCTCTCTAACGTCTCTTTTGAATTTGTATCCTTTGTTTTTAAAATACAATGCTAATACTACTCATACTATATTTATAACTATACTACATTTACTTTATCATACCACGCACAAAGAAAATAACTCAATCTTTAGAGTTGAAAAACGATAACCGCGTAAAAAATATATAAAATACGGTACCTTAATCAAAACTATTAGAATGTAAGATTAAATATTTATTTTGTATCGTTATTTCTATTTTTGTTATTTATTACACCAGAAAATTTACAAAACATAAATTCTATAGAGGCATATGTATATCCATGAATAATTTATACAATATTTAATTACAGTACATATAATAAAAAAGTTACAATAAGAATCAATTTTATGATTTTTTAAACTTAACCCAAGTAAAAAAAATATATACAGACTATATATGAATTGTGTCTAGATGACTGCATATAGTCTTCATGGAAAAATGAACATATATAATCTCTATAAATACTATATGGAATATATATAATCACTATAACTACTATATAGAAGATATATAATCTCTATAATAACTGTATAGAATCTTTATTTCTATATCACTACTATATAGAATATATGTATAATCTTTGTAACTACTATACATGATAGAAAATCTGCTAAAAAGAGATTTATTTTTAATAAATACAAATTTATTACATTAATAAATAATCAAATAATTAAGTTGGACAGCAATGCACAGAACACATCCAAAATTAACATATTATTAAAGGTGTCGAAAAATTTGTTTATTCAAATTTTTTTTTCTTTATGGCATTTAGTTCTTTTGCACTTTTAATTTCCTGTAGCATTGATCGTACGCTAGATTTAATTTGCTGTCTGCTCTGAAATTCCCATTTTGGATTCTGATACGTTCCATATTTTTGTGCATAAGCTATTGTATAAAAATATAATAATAAAAACCTTGTATTAAATTTCCGTGTAAATAATTTCATAAACGTACTTAAAATTGTGTCTACTGCGAGTGTGTGTAATTTTGGACGAATTTCACCTCCTTTACCTATGCCTTGGCTTTTGTACCAGTCAGTGTACACATCTTTAGGGCATCATCCGTAAATATTCCTTTAAACAAGCCTCTAGCTAGTTCGGTGGATTTTTGTGAAATATTTTGTAAATTTGTTAAATAGATTTTTTTAATATAGATACCGGAATTAGGTATTAACTCCTTCACCTGAAATGATTTGTAATTAATTTTTTAGTAATATGCTCTAGTTTTATTTTTATTACTACAATTTTATCATAATAAATTTATTACATAAAATACAATACCTTATCTCCATCCTTAAATGAATATTTTAAAGTCCATTCATCATCGCCGGTAGTTTCTGATTTTTTTAAAGTGAGTTGAGATGTGCACTAACGAAAAGATAAATTTTTATTTGAAATAGTTGAAACCTATAAGCACTTATTTTGAAATCTACCTTTTTTGTACTGCAAGTACTTATTGGTTTACTGGTGGACGAAAGAACACTTTGCTCATTTTCTTTATCATTTTCGTCAGAAAAATCGTACAGGTTATCGACAATCGTGGAACATTTACGAACAGGTACTGCATTTTTTTTTAATGTTACCATGTCTTGGTGATACTATAGGTAATAATAAATTATAAAGTACATTTTAATATGGTGATGATATCATGATTGAATTTGTTGAATTGTAAATATTATAAAAATTTACATGATCATCAGTGTCAAACAAATCATTTTCTATACTCAAATTGAACTCACAAGATCTCTTTTTTACTTTAAGTACTTCCTGTAAAAGAAGATTTATTATGTAATTTATGTATATATTTTAGACTTAATTATCAATTTATTATATATTTGAGACATACTTCAGAGGTATTACTGGTACAATCATTATCATTTATAGAATCCATCTTTTCCAAAATATTTAACTCTTGTGAGCATTTAGTATTCTTTATTTCTTGATAGCAATCTTCCTTTCGCATCATAGGCTGTAAAATAAATTTTATTAATTGTTAGTTTATAATTGTAATTATTTGTTTATTTTTCAACAATAGTTAAAATTATTCATACTATGTCGGCATCTTCGGCAAGAGATTCAATATCATCGTCATCATCTGAAATTACTGGCATTCCAAATGATCTATTTTGTGATATTCGATGAGGTGCACTCTGAGAAAAAATCATTCAATTAAATTTACAAAAAGATAATGTGAATACAATCAACAGTTTTTATAAGAATTCTAAAAAACTGGTAGAAATTCAATAAATTCTTACACTCTTCGCGTTTAGCGTAGGATCAGTACAATCCGCGAATTTATCTTTATCGGATGTGATCGTTTCGGTTGTATTATTTAATATTCTTGATTTTAAAGAATCTAATTTATGTAAATAAAATACATTAAAAATATTACTTTTAGATTATATATTAATACAAAAATAAATTCAATATTTTATTTTTAAACTTACACAAATTATTTTCTTTTTGTCAGATTCATATTTGTTAAATTGACTAATAATGTCTATTTTGATATCGTCAATTTCTTCATTAATACTGTTTGGAATGTCAACTCCAGATCTATATTTCGTAAAAAAATTACTTTCCGTTCTATCATTCTTCTCGTTTATTTCCTGTAATATTTGGCGTTGATGCAATTTACCAGGTTTCTAAGAACATTAATTCAATTATAATTAAATCATTGCACATCTATAATTACATTTTACATATTATTTAATTTAAAACTATATAACTGTACTTTGACTTTTGTATGTTCTTTATCGTTTTCCATGTTTTCATGTTCCTTATTAGTAATTTCTCCTTTTTTGTTTTTATTTTTAATTGTGATTTTTCTTTGACTCTCTCCTTTCTAATTGAATCCATGATTTTTAGCAATGGTTCCTCATCACCTAACAAACCGAAAATAGGTTACTAAATTAGGTTATAGCACAAATATTTAATTATGTGTGTATAATATATATAAATTAGAACCATTGAATAGTAATCAATTATTAAAGAAGAATATTGGTTATTTGCTAGTTTTAATTAATCTTACTTACGATTACTAGAAATAATGGTCCGTCATATAAGCGACCTTTAGAACTATCCTCAGGATACAAAAACTTAATTTTTTCTCCCGGCAATAACTGCGAATCACAATTTGTATCAATAACAATTGATCTTTTGTATACAATACACATTGATGTGTCACTGCAGTCGATTAAATATTGCATTTCCAAATTCTTAATGCAATGCATTTTTGCAATTAAAACATTTGTTATATTTTAATACGACTATTTTTAGTTGTATATAACATTTGACTGTCTGCTATATACTTAACGACTCATCGATTCAGTCAATGTTATATACGGCATCTTTCAGTGCAAATAACTGTCAAATTTGCGATTACATCATTTTTAAAACATGAAATCAAGAAAACTTATAAGAATTACGTGAAAGATAATGAAATGGTTAGAGAATATTTTATTAATAACTAAGAAAATATATTTGTTAATTTTATTAATTGACAGAATAAATTACTTAATTATTCTTATACCCTTGTGAGTCCATGGACATTCCTTTGAGTACTTTAAGAAGATGGAATCAAAATGACAATGTAAATCAAAATATGCATTTAGATTCACCGATAGAAGAGTTTTTTAACGAAGATAATAACAGTGAGGTAATTATGTAATAATAACCCGTTGCTTGTTTATTTCTTTGTGATTTTTATATTGTTGATTTTTTCATTAAATATTTAATACACATTATAAACTAATAATTTTTGTAGTGTTTGTTTACTGAGAATAATTATGATTCGGATACATCAAACACTACAGCAGAATTTAATGATGAATTTGAAACAGAGGATTATTTTCTGAAGGACGATAATTTTATGGAAACAAATAATGAAAAAGACTGGATAAAACAAGTATTGTACAACTCAGCAACAGTGACTGTTGGCGAAGCGGTGAATTTGATATTAGATTTTTTTTTTTTAATAACTTAACAAAGGAAGGATTGAAAAATTTATTAATATTATTAGATCAGTTATTACCAAAACCGCATAATCTCCCGAGAACAAAATATAAACTTTTAAAATTATTGGAAACTTTAACTCCTTTTGATAAAAATGTTAAAAACACCAATTTTGTGCTGATTGGTTCTCAATATATAGGTCTTTCAGAATCATCTGCATCGACAGCAGTATGCGACAATTGTGGTAACAATCAAAATTATGATTAATTTATTGAATATAATTTACAAAAGCTTATCCAAGATGCTTTTGAAGTCAGGGATCTAAAGAATCTAATAGATGAGCATAATATGGAAATTGAAAAAACTGAAAAAAACTATATATACGATTTTACGACAGCAAGAGAGTATAAAAAACTAAAGAAGGTCCTCTTAATGGTAAATATGACGTGTGTTATTATGGAATACTGATGGAGCACCAGTTTCGCAGAGTCCAAATGGACAAATATGGCCAGTACAGGTTAAAATTTTAAATATACCAGTAAATAAAAGAAAATCCTACCAATTTATAGTTGGTTATATTATAGTACTTGTAGCAAACCTCCAATGAATTCTTTCTTGAAGCCGTTTGTTGAATCTTTGAAATCTTTGTATAATGTCGGAATTGAATGGTTTAATAAGTCAACAAATTCTATCGAGTGCAGTAAAGTTTTTGGACCAGTTGCTACTTTAGATGCTCCAGCAAGAGCTACTGTACAAAACATAATGCAATACAACGGTGCATATGGTTGTACACTATGTTAGCATCCTGGTGTTTGCTGTTCGACAGGGTTAGGTCACACGCGTGTGTATCCTATTTTGCCAAATGAACCTCCACTTCGTACGAAAATAGTATTTTGGAGCAAGCTAATGAGGTAATACGTAATGATTTACATCATTTGAATGGAGTAAAAGGAGTTTCGCTACAGCAACGATACCTTACTTTGATTGTGCTTCATCTTTTGTCGTCGATTATATGCATGCTATATTGTTAGGAGTTGTAGAATGCTTATTAGTTTATGGTTTGATGGAAAGAATAAGAAAAAAGAATTTTATATTAAAAATCAAGTTCAAAATCAGATAAACAAAGAAATAGAATTAATTGTTGTACCAGATTTTGTAATTCGACTTCCAGTTATTCTCAAGTATCGGAAATATTAAAAGCGTCACAATTAAGAGATTTTTACTTTTTTATTTTCCCATCATATTAAAAAATCGATTGCCCGAAAAATATTATAGACATTTCTTGTTATTAGCACATGGAACGAGAATTTTGTTACAAGAAAAAATTCATCTACAACAAATAAATATTGCAGAGTCATTGCTCGGTTTATTTGCACAAAATATTGAAAGTTTATATGGATTAGAAAAATGTACCTTTAACGTTCATCAGCTAACACATATGGCATACTGCGTGAGAAAATGGGGCCCATTATGGACATGGTCTGCTTTTTCTTTTGAAGACGCTATAGGACACTTGAAAAAATTGAATCATGGACCTAACAAAGTGGATATAGAAATTATAAACACTTTAAATCTGTTAAATGTGCGTTATATTTAAAAGATTTATTAAAAGTCAATATTGACAATGAAAAATGAATGCAGTATGCAATCAGTACTAGGGAAACCTGTAAAACACAATTTAAATATACATGAATTAGAAGTGCTACAAATGTTTAATATTACAGAATCTATTGTTATTAATAATAGTATAACTCAAGTTTTACTAGAGCTGTCATAGGAAAAGAAATATTTACATCATCACTATACAAACGACAGAATAAGCGACCAAAATTCAATTGTAACCTGGAATTGTAAAACACAGTTCGGCATTATTCAGTTTTTCATTCAAGCAAATAATTCCGCTTTTGCTATTGTAAGAGAGTATGTGCGCAATTATAATGAAAAATATACGATACATAATCAAATTAAATTAGATCTACATGATATTTTGATACCAGTTCGTCTAACTTATTCGTATTATATAGTACCATTAAATCAAATTACTGGTAAAGTTTTATTTGTGGATCACTATGTGTGTTTAATGCCAAATGCACACGAAAGACGTTAATCTGAGTAATGTATGTATGTTTTATCAATAAAATAATTTTATGTGAAATCTCAATTACTTAATTATTAATGTAATAAATTTGAATTTATTAAATATAAATCTTTTTTTAGCATATTTTATATAAACTTTATAACAACAGTATATAAGTCATATAAAGATTATGTATGTTGATTAAATATATATTCTATATAGTAGTTATAAAGATTATATATATTATATACAGTAGTTATAGTGATTATATATATTCTATATAGTAGTTATAAAGATTATATATGTTCAATTTTCCATGAAGATTATATGCAGTCATCTAGATATAATTCATATATAGTCTGTATATATTTTTTTTACTTGGGAAATTACTCTTCACAAATATTCTAGACAATTATCATAATCTTGAGACCATTAAAAAGCGCTTACTACAAGATTTCATTGAAGTTTTTGATGTATCTTACGAATGCTATATTTTTTATTAAGATTTGTGAACTCAATCGATATTCTAGAAAACATTTGCATAGTTCATCATTAATCATAGATATTTTTACAATTTGTGTAATGAAAAAAAAACTTGAAAATCTTATATTTTGAGATTAATATAAATAAAATAGCCTAAAATTTTTGTCCACACTGCATAAAATATTTAAAAGATTAATCTAAAATTTAGTGTATTTTTATTTTAATTCAGCAAGTTGATGGTAAATCACCCATATACATACATATAATACACGGACACGCACGTACACTAAATTTATATTTCAAAGATAATAAATAAAATGCACGTTAATGATATTAAATAAATGATTATATGAACCTGAAACAATAGAATATTAAATAATTACTTATTAGGAAGAAATATTTTCGTACACAAGTATAGATATTGGTTATCGGTAAGTGGTAGAGAGCACGCAATCGGCCACTCGCAAGGACGTGACCAATCCGTATTTAGGTAAAGGACCTATTCTACTTAGTTCTCTCTATGGTCGCTGATGTCGACCAAGTTTAGATGGTGGACTCTTGGTTACGTATTCAATACACTGGTGCGCTGTTTGTTAGTTTTTCTATATAGTCACTAGTATTCGAACAACCAGCTTCCTCTGTTCCCACTGTCTAATAAACTCGACTGACTACGTCAATACTTATTTCTCACATTTATTTACAGTTTACGCTGATTACAAAAGAATACTTTATATTTGCAATTTTAATGTATATATAATAATAGTAATTACATTTTAATTGTGCAACTGAAAAATTATAACGAGGAAAATGAGCGGCTGTACAAGATTTACGTACAAATACTGACGAAAATTTGCCCCAGTATTACAGTATTCTACATTCTATTCTATATATTGTCCAGTTTAGTGGTTGTTATAATTATTGTTATAAACAGAAGTTTAGAGGGATTTGATAATTGAATGTTGCTGGGTTTAGATAAAAGTCTTATTATAACCAATAAATTAACTGGAGACGTTTCAAATATAGACATTTACTTCTTGATTAAGAGATTAATTTAAAAATGGTTTTTAAAATATTTGTATTGAAAAATCTTATGAAAAATTGCTTATAGCAACTGGTAGGAATATATACGAATGTCCTACCAAGTATTTAACGGGGATAGATAGATAAGTGAAATGAAAGTGAAAAAAGTTGTCTCGCGCATTCCACGTAAGGTGAATCCGGAATTTATTCGAGAGAGAATTAAGTGAAGGAGTAATTCAAGTTGTTGGATAGTCTGGAGCGACTCGCTGATCGATGTCGAAGGACGAGCCGATAGCGAAGCTGACGAGCCTTCGTCTCGTGATTTTGCATAAGCAATCCCGCTGAGTTATCTGTAGGGAGCTCTGCGCCTGGTGCCCGTAGATACGAACCACCACCGCGCACAATTGTAGAAATGAAGGGCGCTCTCGCACGCCGGAACTTGTTCTATCGATCCTCGAGACAACGGAGTCATTACCAGCATTAGACGTTGATGCAGAGTCGAGCCAACCGCTTGCCGCTATCTTGCCGGAGTTGAGTGCGCGGCACCCGAGCGATGACGCCCCCGCGACTCCCATAATTCTTTGGATTACACTGATCTAACGGGGCCAAGCATTACGCTAACCTGCCTCGGCTACGCCGATTTTACTAATTGATTGCGGGAGAGACTCGCTCTGATAAAGTGACTAATACCTTTACGATCCTCGTATACACATAGTTAAATGCTATTACTTCCATTTCTGATAAAATTCTCTACAAAATTAGTGATCCCCCTTAACCTCGAATTCTCCACTATCGTCTCTATTCTTCGATCAACCGTTACTTCAGATTAATCTAGTATTTAAAATTATATTCTACTGTTACAACAAATAAAGTAATCACCAAAATTCATCATTTTACAGCATTTTAATGTATATATAATAATAATAGTAATTACATTTTAATTGTGCAACTGAAAAATTATAACGAGGAAAATGAGCGGTTGTACAAGATTTACGTACAAATACTGACGAAAATTTGCCCCAGTATTACAGTATTCTACATTCTATTCTATATATTGTCCAGTTTAGTGTTTGTTATAATTATTGTTATTAACAGAAGTTTAGAGGGATTTGATAAATTGAAATGTTGCTGGTTTAGATAAAAGTCTTATTATAACCAATAAATTAACTGGAGACGTTTCAATACAGACATTTTACTTCTTGATTACGAGGATTAATTTAAAAATGGTTTCTAAAACCTTTGTATTGAAAAATTTTATGAAAAATTGGTTATAGCAACTGGTAGGAATATTTACGAATGTCCTACCAAGTATTTAACAGGGATAGATAGATAAGTGAAATGAAAGTGAAAAAAGTTGTCTCGCGCATTCCACGTAAGGTGAATCCGGAATTTATTCGAGAGAGAATTAAGTGAAGGAGTAATTCAAGTTGTTGGATAGTCTGGAGCGACTCGCTGATCGATGTCGAAGGACGAGCCGATAGCGAAGCTGACGAGCCTTCGTCTCGTGATTTTGCATAAGCAATCCCGCTGAGTTATCTGTAGGGAGCTCTGCGCCTGGTGCCCGTAGATACGAACCACCGCCGCGCACAATTGTAGAAATGAAGGGCGCTCTCGCACGCCGGAACTTGTTCTATCGATCCTCGAGACAACGGAGTCATTACCAGCATTAGACGTTGATTGCAGAGTCGAGCCAACCGCTTGCCGCTATCTTGCCGGAGTTGAGTGCGCGGCACCCGAGCGATGACGCCCCCGCGACTCCCATAATTCTTTGGATTACACTGATCTAACGGGGCCAAGCATTACGCTAACCTGCCTCGGCTACGCCGATTTTACTAATTGATTGCGGGAGAGACTCCG
This sequence comes from Theocolax elegans, assembly GCA_026168455.1. Classification (NCBI taxonomy): domain Eukaryota; kingdom Metazoa; phylum Arthropoda; class Insecta; order Hymenoptera; family Cerocephalidae; genus Theocolax; species Theocolax elegans. The sequence goes on along the minus strand of CM047430.1, from coordinate 38,252,784 downwards.
CTCTGATAAAGTGACTAATACCTTTACGCTCCTCGTATACACATAGTTAAATGCTATTACTTCCATTTCTGATAAAATTCTCTACAAAATTAGTGATCCCCCTTAACCTCGAATTCTCCACTATCGTCTCTATTCTTCGATCAACCGTTACTTCAGATTAATCTAGTATTTAAAATTATATTCTACTGTTACAACAAATAAAGTAATCACCAACACTTCATCATTTTACAGCATTTTAAGGATGATTATACTTTTTTTGAAATGTATATTATGCCAGAGAAAACCTTTTATTCCGATTAGTAGTACATTTAAAGAAGATGATAACCAAGTTCATTTATTGTGTAAAAAAGGATATTTTCAAAACTTTTATTATTTCGATAATTTAAATTAGTATTTTAATATCTTTATTATTATCACAAAAAAAAAAGCCAAACGCTGTTATTCCGAATTATTTGACTTACTCGTAACTATAATATACCCGCATATTATTTCAATAGTCTGTCGTCCTTAAAGTAATAGCATTTTTTCCGAATTTGAATCCCCGGCTCTGTGTAGTACATATGAGTATAATGGGCAATTAATATGTAGAGCCGAGCGTGTAGAACGCGTTTGCAAAAAACACCGTGTTCGAGCTTTTTGTCGATCACGTGATCGAGCTGCAAGCCGTTCCCCTCTTTTTTACCGAAACGTACATGTTCGGGGCAAACTAATAGTTTGGCTTTTGGTAAAGGGCTCTTGAGTTATCCCCTCACTTCGTTAAGACTAAATTATGCGGGTCTTGTCGAGAGATTCCACAATTATTGAGAGATTGTCTGCCAACATCTCAAATAAATTGATTTTCTTGATAAATTATGAATTACGTTTGTATAATATCATTATTGTGTTGTAGTTATAAAAGGAATACCTATATATCCCTTAAAATTTATATTCCAATATGTATAAATTAATACGACACTCATTGACTATTTTAAGATTGACATGTTTACATGTAAATGAACTTTAACGATAACAATTTTCTGATTTAATAATATAGAATTCATTGTATATTGATCAAAATTGTGACATTTTAATCTTTAAATATTTATCATTTGAAAACATAATTTCTTAAATTATTTTGTAACAATTCTGTACATTGCAATACTATACACGCGTATAAAAAGACTACGTAAGATGTAAAAGAGTTCACTTGATCACACATACTTAATTTATTAATAAGATGTAAATATCACCTGAATAGAAAATTAAACCTAAAAACTGACACAGCTAATGAAAAAATTGTAATTAATAAACACACACATAGCCAGAACCACACTTTTAATTTTGAAAATCCAATAATCTTAACACATATTAAAAGTGGGCAAGTTTGCAATAAAAATTTAATAAGAAGAAAAAAATCTAATCACGATTACAGTGATGTTACAAAACGATTAAATTAAAATCAGTAATAACACTGGTCACTTTTGTCTTTCATTAGTAAAATAGTATATTCAAATAGTGAAATCATTCATTCACATATATGGTAAGGAAGTATTTTTTCATTGATGTGATAATTGACATGAGCAAAGTTAAATTAATTGATGGCACGAATTTTTAAATTAAGTTATACCAGTTTTATATTAATTAGTAATATTATTAATGAATAGTTATATCATTTTTATTTTTGTTTAGTTTCACGTTATTTACAAGCGCACATATAAATAAAACAAAAATAAATAATTATTTATTAATCTCGATGTAAAAATATGATTTATATTGTATATTTGTATAGCTTATCAACAGGTGTTGTTAGAACGAGTTAGCCTTGTGTATTCAGCTAACTCGCTCGGCCTATTTATTATGAAAAGTAAGGAATTAAAATGTATTATTTACGTACTATGTGCAACCTCACATTGTTCCCTGCCGATATATCTTCATACTGCAACAAGTCCGGTTTCAATTCATTTTCGCGTTTGCAAGATAAATACATATAAATATTTGATATGTCAATTTCCTTTTATAAATTATCTTTTTCCCTTTTCAAAAAACAGATAATTGTCAACTGCGAAAAAAGGTGCAGCCGATAAGAACTCAGTGTATCTTCCGTGTCGTAGTGTTTTCTTATGGGTTACTGTCGTTCTCTCATATTATTGGCTCTCAACGGTTGATATACAGAAAAAAACAAAAGAGTAAGCGCAAGTGAAAGATAATTAAATGCAGAGCGGTAATGCGTAAGTAAAAGACAGGGCGAGTTTTGATTTAATTAATACCTTTACTGGGTCGCTAGGGGTGGAGACCTGGTGTATACTAAACAGAATATATTGTAGGATTGATACATTAGTGAAGTTAACAAGCACTAAGAGAAAAAAACAACATATTGTCATTGAAATAACAATAGAACAACAACAAAATTACAATAAAATATTGAAAATAACAAATTTAACGAAACATCGCAATAAAGAAAATGGGAGAAAGAGAAGGGGGGGGGGTTGCGATAAAACTCTTACCACAAAAATAATGCTTATGCAATTTATTCAGGTTATGCAGCCTACACAGTACTCTTTTTTATATTATTATATTCTAAATTATTTCATCTATTCAGATTTTAAAGGTATTTTGATATTATTTTAATATACTGTTCTAAATCGACAGACATGATGAAAATTGCAAAATAAAGTTACATAAATGTATATTATACTTTTTACATTATTATATTTAAAATTTTAATATAAATTTTATCCATTGATTTCAACAATTATCCATTCATAATATATTAGTATTGTTTATCATGCTTCAATATTAATTAAATGGAATGGAAGTCATTGTTATTCATTCTTATATTATACAATAACTTTGTTATTTTTCTATAAACCCAATGTATTTTCTGCTTTTCGGTAAATGTAAATTAAAATCTATACAGTTATTTATTTTGAAATGTAGGCAACTTTAACAAGTATAGCTTTATTATGATTCTAAAGATAAGTAACATTATAAAAAATCAAATATTTTTTATTATTATTTAACGTCGCTCTTTTATGCTCCCAAATGGGTGCTATCAGCGACGGAGGTGATACGATGTCTGGTGAAGAAAGCACTTGTTGAAAATACATTCCCCAGTGATGCTTGTATCAATCGGCCGGGCCGGGAATTATTGGAATTATAAAAAATTTCAGGTATTTATCGAATTATGTAACGGTATAACTGCTTATACCTACTGTTTTCTGTTTTTAAGCAGCTTAGAGATTGAAAGTAACAGTGACTAACAATAATAGTATATTTTAGTATTATTGAGGAATAATAGTGCCATATTTATTACAAAGTATTATATAAATTTTAATCGGTATTTCGGAACTAATTTGTGTTGCTCAATATTTTTTCAAATATTGCACAAAACCCTCTTTTATTAGCAACTTACTTGCATATCGCTAAGTCTTAAATGTTGCCAGAGGTATTAGAAAATTAATTAAGGAAAGATCGAGAAAGAAAAAAATCAACGTCCCCAGGTCGGGATCGAACCGACGGTCTCCGGCTTACCGGGCAGTTGCCTTACCACTTGGCTACCGGGAACCCGACGATTCCACGCACCTTGTACCTTGAAGTCTTTATTTCTCGATATTTCCTTTACACATCCCCCTCCCCGCTTATCAAATTTCAACCGTAGCATTCTATTTTAAATTTTGACTCTAAATCGCCCGTGCATGTATTTATTACAAAGTATTATATAAATTTTAATCGGTATTTCGGAACTAATTTGTGTTGCTCAATATTTTTTCAAATATTGCACAAAACCCTCTTTTATTAGCAACTTACTTGCATATCGCTAAGTCTTAAATGTTGCCAGAGGTATTAGAAAATTAATTAAGGAAAAATCGAGAAAGAAAAAAATCAACGTCCCCAGGTCGGGATCGAACCGACGGTCTCCTGCTTACCGGGCAGTTGCCTTACCACTTGGCTACCGGGAACCCGACGATTCCACGCACCTTGTACCTTGAAGTCTTTATTTCTCGATATTTCCTTTAGACATCCCCCCTCCCCGCTTATCAAATTTCAACCTTAGCATTCTATTTTAAATTTTGACTCTAAATCGTCCGTGCATGTATTTATTACAAAGTATTATATAAATTTTAATCGGTATTTCGGAACTAATTTGTGTTGCTCAATATTTTTTCAAATATTGCACAAAACCCTCTTTTATTAGCAACTTACTTGCATATCGCTAAGTCTTAAATGTTGCCAGAGGTAAGGCAACTGCCCGGTAAGCAGGAGACCGTCGGTTCGATCCCGACTGGGGACGTTGATTTTTTCTTTCTCGATTTTTCCTTAATTAATTTTCTAATACCTCTGGCAACATTTAAGACTTAGCGATATGCAAGTAAGTTGCTAATAAAAGAGGGTTTTGTGCAATATTTGAAAAAATATTGAGCAACACAAATTAGTTCCGAAATACCGATTAAAATTTATATAATACTTTGTAATAAATACATGCACGGACGATTAGAGTCAAAATTTAAAATAGTGCCATATTGTTTGAATCCAAGTATACGGTTACTCTGTTTTTTTCATAAAATGCATTCGCTCTCATTTTTTAAGAAATTTGCCTAATAACTTTTTCTGAAATGCTGTGCCGCACTCAAATTTTCAACAAATTTACTCCGTGTTGCATACGTTATTTTTTGTACCAGTGTAAGGAAAATTTGATGAAAGTGTCAATAAATTAAGAATATAAATCCGAAATAAAGAAACATTGAGCGGTAAAGGGAGGGGTGGGAAAAAGGGGAGCACGGAGCGAGTCCAGCGCTGCAAACCTTGTATATGGGATACGGGAGGCTTTGCTGCTAGGGGGTTATGAGCGGAGTCCCACATTTAAATGAATATAGAAACAAGAATAAAACAGATAAAAAGTTTCACATGTACTCCGCAAGTACTAAAATTGATTTTTAGTCACAGTATTTAAGAAAGCAACATTTTACTCCCTAATAACGAGAACTAACAAGGGGAGTACATGACCTCCGGGAATCGGATCTTATTCTAAGTTGGTATTTATTTTGAAATGTAGGCAACTTTAACAAGTATAGCTTTATTATGATTCTAAAGATAAGTAACATGAAAAATCAAATTATTTAAGTGCATATATTTTTTATTATTATTTTAACGTCGCTCTTTTTATGCTCCCAAATGGGTGCTAATCAGCGACGGAGGTGATACGATGTCTTGGTGAAGAAAGCACTTGTTGAAAATACATTCCCCAGTGATGCTTGTATCAATCGGCCGGGCCGGGAATTATTGGAATTATAAAAAATTTCAGGTATTTATCTAATTATGTAACAGGTATAACTGCTTATACCTACTGTTTTCTGTTTTTAAGCAGCTTAGAGATTGAAAAGTAACAGTGACTAACAATAAATAGTATATTTTAGTATTATTGAGGAATAATAGTGCCATATTTATTACAAAGTATTATATAAATTTTAATCGGTATTTCGGAACTAATTTGTGTTGCTCAATATTTTTTCAAATATTGCACAAAACCTCTTTTATTAGCAACTTACTTGCATATCGCTAAGTCTTAAATGTTGCCAGAGGTATTAGAAAATTAATTAAGGAAAAATCGAGAAAGAAAAAAATCAACGTCCCCAGGTCGGGATCGAACCGACGGTCTCCTGCTTACCGGGCAGTTGCCTTACCACTTGGCTACCGGGAACCCGACGATTCCACGCACCTTGTACCTTGAAGTCTTTATTTCTCGATATTTCCTTTAGACATCCCCCTCCCCGCTTATCAAATTTCAACCTTAGCATTCTATTTTAAATTTTGACTCTAAATCGTCCGTGCATGTATTTATTACAAAGTATTATATAAATTTTAATCGGTATTTCGGAACTAATTTGTGTTGCTCAATATTTTTTCAAATATTGCACAAAACCTCTTTTATTAGCAACTTACTTGCATATCGCTAAGTCTTAAATGTTGCCAGAGGTATTAGAAAATTAATTAAGGAAAAATCGAGAAAGAAAAAAATCAACGTCCCCAGGTCGGGATCGAACCGACGGTCTCCTGCTTACCGGGCAGTTGCCTTACCACTTGGCTACCGGGAACCCGACGATTCCACGCACCTTGTACCTAGAAGTCTTATTTCTCGATATTTCCTTTAGACATCCCCCCTCCCCGCTTATCAAATTTCAACCTTAGCATTCTATTTTAAATTTTGACTCTAAATCGTCCGTGCATGTATTTATTACAAAGTATTATATAAATTTTAATCGGTATTTCGGAACTAATTTGTGTTGCTCAATATTTTTTCAAATATTGCACAAAACCTCTTTTATTAGCAACTTACTTGCATATCGCTAAGTCTTAAATGTTGCCAGAGGTAAGGCAACTGCCCGGTAAGCAGGAGACCGTCGGTTCGATCCCGACTGGGGACGTTGATTTTTTCTTTCTCGATTTTTCCTTAATTAATTTTCTAATACCTCTGGCAACATTTAAGACTTAGCGATATGCAAGTAAGTTGCTAATAAAAGAGGGTTTTGTGCAATATTTGAAAAAATATTGAGCAACACAAATTAGTTCCGAAATACCGATTAAAATTTATATAATACTTTGTAATAAATACATGCACGGACGATTAGAGTCAAAATTTAAAATAGTGCCATATTGTTTGAATCCAAGTATACGGTTACTCTGTTTTTTTCATAAAATGCATTCGCTCTCATTTTTTAAGAAATTTGCCTAATAACTTTTTCTGAAATGCTGTGCTGCACTCAAACTTTCAACAAATTGGACTCCCGTGTTGCATACGTTATTTTTTGTACCAGTGTAAGGATAATTTGATGAAAGTGTCAATAAATTAAGAATATAAATCCGAAATAAAGAAACATTGAGCGGTAAAGGGAGGGGGTGGGAAAAAGGGGAGCACGGAGCGAGTCCAGCGCTACAAACCCTTGTGGGGGTACGGAGGGCTTTGCTGCTAGGGGAGTTATGAGCGAAGTTTCACATTTTAAATGAATTTTTACGTTATTTAGAAACAAGAATAAAACAGAAAAAAAGTTTCACATTTTACTCCCGCAAGTTCTAAAATTGATTTTTAGTCACAGTATTTAAGAAAGCAACATTTTACTCCCTAATAACGAGAACTAACAAGGGGAGTACATGACTTCGGGAATCGGATCTTATTCTAACTTGGTATATTTTTTGTAATGTATTAATATGAAGAAAGCCAAGTATTGCTTGTCAATAGCCACTTTCACGAAAGTTATTCGAAATTTAATAACAAATTCAATGAAAATTAGAGATAGACACTCAAACTAAAAACCAAAAAAAAGTTGAGTTTGAATAAATACAATTTGAATAACTTTAGTCAAAAAAGCTGAAGAATCTGTAGGTGAATAATCTAAGATGAAAAATTTCGATTCACGGGAAAAACACCTAGTTTACTCTCTTAATGCACAAATAATTATAAACTATTAAATTCGATAATTTATTTTAACAACAAAGTATATTTTTCCAAAATTTTAATTATAATTAAAATTTTTGATACAATTACAACTCTGCTTTATCGTTCTTCTGAGTAAGTGAATTGTCGATATATGGAGCTCAATTTTTTGTTTTATAATAAACATATAAAGCAAAATAAAAAGCAGTTAATAATAAATTCACTTTTTCTATTACAGTTTGATAAAAGTGATTTTTCTGTAAAATTATAAATTGATATAACGGTATTTTCTATAGTATTTTTAATACATGTATTTTTATACATTTTTAATAATGCACTGAAAGAAAAAAAAGGTTAATTTTACTATAAAATTACCAGAAAATATAGTGCAATAACTATACTGCAATATTTTATGGTAAAACTATTTCTGAAAATTGTAAGTACCATTTACAAAAAAGAAATTGTAATTTATTTAACTATATATTTGAAAATATTTATTTATTAAAAATTACTATATTATATTTTTATTAAACACTACTAAAAATTAGGTTAGAATGAATAGAAAAATAATATTACAAATGCATCATAATTTTTAGTTTTACGATAATTTATAAATAAGTTAGACCTTTAAGATACGGTTGTGCGAAATAAAAAAGATAGTAAAATTTTGTTTTTAATAATTTATTTTTTTTATAAAACAAGTTATACATATAAGTTTATAAATGTACATAGTTTCTTTTAACATATATATACAAACACTATCGACTTCTTGACAAATTGGTAACTTTCACCTTTAGTTTTGATCAAATCGAAGAACTCTTCAACCGGAAAATTTATCAAAGCTTCCATCTATACACTTATTTGTAAATAAAAATTAACATAATATTTATAAATGGCATATTATTTTATCTTTATTTTATAATTACTTTAAATGAATGGACTTACTTTGAAATTGCACTTTGGTCTGCATTCATTTCTTTCGACGACAAACACTGTACTGATGATATTATGTATGATACTGTATGATACTATACATGGATAATAACATTTATAGAAATAGTACCTATAGTTTACCATTGAATCCGTCAATACTCTTTCAGTATATAGCTCATTGTACCACATATTAATAGTATTATTAAAAAATTTGACTTAAAAATACTGTTAAAAACATAGTAGATTTAACAATACTGCATAGTGTAATAATGATACTGCAATAATATATTGTAACAATAACAGATTTAAATTGTAAATATTTTAAAAAAATTATGGTGTTTAAATATTTATAAATAGTAAATTTAACTAAGCCAATTATAGTAAAGAATACAGTCCAAATATCAATAAATTAACTCTGGACTCATTGTTCTAAAAAAGTTTGGTTGATTTAAGTATGCATTTATAAGTAATTCAGCTATAGCATAGTAAAATCAATAAAATAATCAGATTGTTTTACTTATATTGTACTTTACTAAATTTTTTAGTAAATATTGCTATGCAGTTTTTTCTCAGTGTGGTTAATAATCTCTTGAAATGTCAATTTTAAAACGAGATCGTTAAAATTACTATAAATAATACTTGTGATGAAACACTTATGTGCCTATTTCTTTTGCATTAGGATGGAAAAAATATTATTTTCACAACTTTTCAATAAAGAGGTCTTTATTCAATTCGACTTTTCAAGTATTTATTTCTCAATACTGTATTTAATACTACGCTTATGGGTTAAAACTACATTAAATCTATGTTTAATAATTCACAGAGATATAGCTCAAAATAGAGTTTTGTGACTAAAATTTGTTTAATTCCTACTGTACACGGTGGAAAATTTGACCCTGCTGTTTGGTTAAAATTTATTTGAAAACTGGGTATTTTTTACCCTGCTGTGTCTTTCGTACCTACTTTTACTAGAACAGCAGGGTAAATTTATCAGAAATTTTCTCTATGTGTGCTATGCATTTGAAACGTGGAAGTCTAAAACTATATTTCAAATACTTATTATTTATATATTTTATTATCAGATAATTAAACATTTTCACGATTAACTATATTATATAACCTGTAAAAAAATTATCGTTGATATAGATTATTAGCTACTTCTACTTTCAGTGAATGTATGTAATGTATTAATATAGTAAACTGTACAAAATTTAATTTAAAATTTATTTTTTCTATCCTATATAATTGTGGAACAAATCGTCGGAAATCTCTTCATCTCTTCGTTCGAACTAGTATAAATCAAGAATAATTACAAGAAGGTTTCTCGAGGGAAGGAAATCCAATAGAGAGCCGGTAAGAGTCGCGCGAGAAATTCCAATGTCGGTGAGAAGAGCGAAGTGCAGAGGCCGTAACGCGACACAAACGAGATAGCTGTGAGAAATCTTTTCTTGTTCAACCAAGTAACAGAGAGGAGCAAGGAGCAGCCCCGTATACTTATAGGAAGTCTTATCCAACCTACCGGGCCAGCTCGGGGGTGGCTCTTTTCTTCCTTGGCTTTTGCACTCCTCCAATTTCGCAACGTTCTCCCCGGCACAAACGGCCGCGCACTCGAGCGGTCAATTGGAAAATAAGGAAAACTCGCCGATCAAAGTTTCGGATCTACGAAGGCTTCGCGCGATTTCTCCCTTGCGTCTTATGCTGGCCCTACCATCCGTTCTGTTCTTCCTACCTTGCTCGAGGTTATTCCGTAGCTATATACACTTTTTCTACCGTGCGTCCGGCTTTGTTCTATTGTGTGCTCCTGAGTGCACTCGCGTACTCGCCGCCTCTTTAAACCGTTTGTCTCGGTGAGCTCCGTTAACAATTTATTTAGCACCATTCTCGCTTCTCACTTCTCGCGTAATTCACCGCGACAACTTGATAATTGTTCTACTAGACATTCGGAAACGTAACTAACGATACCAAAACTAGTTCACTTTCAAACTCATTCCTTAAACAATTTTACAACAATCCTGACACTTAAGTGCAATTTACACCAAAATCTAAAATTTAACATATACGATAATTCACAAGTTATTGAAATATCAATAAATTCCATTATTATATTTAATGTAATTTAGACTATACAGCGAGTGATATGATAATAATTTTAACTCTATGGATAAAAATTAACTAATTATGTAATTAAAAATAATTGTATCACCAAAGAATAGATTTAAATTTAATAAATAATTATTATCTCTTATGATTAAATAATCTAATTATTAGTCGAATAAATGTAGGATTTGACGTCGGCTGTCTATATCTAAAGCATGTGGATAAAATTAGATTTTTTTCCTTCGGCTTACTTTAGACCGCATCGAATAAATCACGGAGTCATCATGACAATCAGGAAGCGAGGAAAAAAAAAGAAAAGATACTCGTATCGAAACGAGCTTCCAAGGAAGAGGAAATTTCTCCTATCCCCCTTCGTAACGGGACAATTTTTTTTTTCGAATAGCCCCACCCATTCGTTTCTTTTTGTTACCTCACGTGGGTCAACGCTGTAAAAGGGGTTCACTTTATCCCAAATATCTATATATATATAAACACACACATTCACAACGCTTTTATTCTGCAGCTCCGGACAGTCGAGCCAAACTTATATTCAATCTCAAATTTATGCTCCGATTTTCAATGTAAATTTAAGAAGATAGTTCTACCAAAATTCGGAAAAGTTATTACTCTATATTTTATAATATAGCTCCGATTCACGTAAATGGTCTCCTTATAAAATAAGGCAGAGATATTATACCAGTAAAACAAGAAAAACCCTAAACATTCTACGTATTGTAAATTGTAACTTTAATCAAATGATATCCAATTGCAGTGCTTGGTTAGAAAGAATCGTATTATATTTCTTATTTTGAAGCTAGATAACTTGAACCTAAATATATATCTCTGAAAGGTTTAACAAAATCCTGTAAATGGTTAGAATAATCTCCGGAAAGTGGTTGGAGATAAATAAACAAGCCTTAAAATTGAGGATGATAACATACGTTCTCGTCCAGAGAGAGTATAATGCCAATTTAGAGATATCTTATCAACAAGTCCTTGATCTCTCAAATAGTTCATACTAATCTATTTCTCACCCCTCGTCGACTCGACCAAAGAAAGCTATACTGAACAGTTGTGAGTCGCATTCGCAGAGACCGAATTTGTAGATTAAAATCCTATTTTGGTCAAGTACCTCGCTTGATACAACTCGATTTTGTTAAATGACCGAATTTACGTATACTGATTGCATGTGTATACTGATCTCTTTAAATTTATTTACTTTTTAAATTAACAAATTTAACTAGATATTAAAATTATCATTATTATACAACCTCTCATTTTTACATGTGAACTATGTGATTTAGTTTATTTCTAAAAGTATCGTATTTTTTAATACTGAGAATTTAGCGTTATATTTTTCCAATTCTTTTAAATTAAAGAAAATTGAATATTTCAAATAGAATTTAATCGATATCACCAAAACAATCATTATCGCATTTTTGTATGTCAATTCGATATCTTTTTTCACGAAACATTCTAATGCGTTCAACAATAACAAAAAAAATCTAAAAAAACATTTTTGAAATTTTAATGAAAAATTGAATTATTTTATTTTAAAAGAATATTATTTGATCTTGGTGAATAAACCACACTTTAAATTAAATGGCGACATTCCGATGACTGCTCGTCATGCTCTTCAGGTCATATCTTAATTAATGATAAGAAAACAAATACATTTAATTGTATATAATTAATTACAGGTTTTATGTTAAAGCTTTATGATCTCATACATTTTACTTACTATACTCATCAGTATATCGAATGTTAAACATTAAATTGTTATTCGTAGCAATACTGAGTCGTCGCACTGATAACGAAAACAAGGATAATTAAAACGTTAAAGTTGTATTTGTATTTTATTTACACTGAAGTCGAATTATTAAGAGGATTACCTTCATATCATTTACAGCTCCATAAATCAACATAATTAATAAGTTAAATAAATAAATAAATTAAAAGAATAAAGCAAATAATACATAACTTAAGCAAAAACTATTCACAGAACTAGAATGTTATATCACAGATGGCACACTAAATTTAAACGCAGCTAATATATACAAATATAGTCATGCATAGTGTAACACATGTATATAAGTAATGCTTCGGTAAAAATTGGAGATAAATAAACAAGCCTTAAAATTGAGGATGATAACATACGTTCTCGTCCAGAGAGAGTATAATGCCAATTTAGAGATATCTTATCAACAAGTCCTTGATCTCTCAAATAGTTCATACTAATCTATTTCTCACCCCTCGTCGACTCAACCAAAGAAAGCTCTACTGAACAGTTGTGAGTCGCATTCGCAGAGACCGAATTTGTAGATTAAAATCCTATTTTGGTCAAGTACCACGCTTGATACAACTCGATTTTGTTAAATGACCGAATTTACGTATACTGATTGCATGTGTATACTGATCTCTTTAAATTTATTTACTTTTTAAATTAACAAATTTAACTAGATATTAAAATTATCATTATTATACAACCTCTCATTTTTACATGTGAACTACACGGAGAGAAGAAACAGACTAGCGTTGTAGGTTAGGCTGTCAGCGCAAAGTTGCAGGATGTCATACCGCGGTGGTATGGCCGCCCTACCAAAAGTTTCCATAGGCATCATAGGTGAAAACGCGCAGGTGTGATTTAGTTTATTTCTAAAAGTATCGTATTTTTTAATACTGAGAATTTAGCGTTATATTTTTCCAATTCTTTTAAATTAAAGAAAATTGAATATTTCAAATAAGAATTTTAATCGATATCACCAAAACAATCATTATCGCATTTTTGTATGTCAATTCGATATCTTTTTTCACGAAACATTCTAATGCGTTCAACAATAACAAAAAAAATCTTAAAAAACATTTTTGAAATTTTAATGAAAAATTGAATAATTTTATTTCAAAAGAATATTATTTGATCTTGGTGCACCACACTTTAAATTAAATGGCGACATTCCGATGACTGCTCGTCATGCTCTTCAGGTCATATCTTAATTAATGATAAGAAAACAAATACATTTGATTGTATATAATTAATTACAGGTTTTATGTTAAAGCTTTATGATCTCATACATTTTACTTACTATACTCATCAGTATATCGAATGTTAAACATTAAATTGTTATTTGTAGCAATACTGAGTCGTCGCACTGATAACGAAAACAAGGATAATTAAAACGTTATATATTTGTATTTTTATTTGCACAGAAGTCGAATTATTAAGAGGATTACCTTCATAACATTTACAGCTCCATAAATCAACATAATTAATAAGTTAAATAAATAAATAAATTAGGAGAATAAAGCAAATAATACATAACTTAAGCAAAAACCATTCACAGAACTAGAATGTTATATCACAGATGGCACACTAAATTTAAACGCAGCTAATATATACAAATATAGTCATGTATAGTGTAACACATGTATATAAGTAATACTTCGGTAAAAATCGGAAAATAATTAAGTAAACTACACTTGTACCTAAGTAATAAAGGTATAGTCTGAAGAAGATGACAAAAAATCATCTTAACGTTGCCATCTAATTAAAAGTGTGGTTTATTTCCCGAGATCAAATAATACTCTCTTGCGTGGATGACAAAGAAAATTATCTATAGAATATTTTTAATTATACGAATAGCCTTAGCTTATAAAAAAAATACAGTAGTTTTAATTTAAATAAAATTTCTTGGTTGCTCCATTCATTCAAATTTTTCTACAGAACCTTTAATATTGTAACAATGAAATAATTGCTTCTTATAAATACTATTGTGAATAAATCTGTGATTTGAAATGGATTCGACAAACATTTTTATGTCGTATTAAATTAACATATTATTTAATTTGCTAAGTATTTTCAACATGTTGATGTTCAGTAAATCAGCAATTTCATCCTTCAAATCACTTGTTTTTTCACCACAGGTCTAGTTCATTAATAATACATTTTATTTTATTTTTATATAATTAAAATTATAATTCAATGTTAAGAATACGTAAAAAGACATTAGTTACTAAACAAAGTAGGTTAAAGTTTAATGAAAGCATTAAATACATAGAATGTCCATAATGTGCTTGAATGCCGGAAATTGATTCTCAATCTGACATCAATCTTTATTAATTCTAATTTAGAGTGTGGTCTACTTTAAGGCATGAGTAAAGTATTTATTTAATACCATTATCAAGTGGATGTAGTCGTAGCTTCAATTAAAAATAAAAATGTCAATTCCCATAATACAAGTATGTATTATTCTTAATTTATAAAATTAATACTCAACGATTTCCATTAGTTTGTGTAAATACTGTCGATCAAGTTAGTATATATAAATATTTTACAGAACACGATACGCAATGACAGTATAAAATTCACGTCGCGATCACCCGACGCGTTAAGAAAATAATTCAGACCGAACGAGGTATCAATTACGAAGAGCTCCATCGTCACGAATTTCCAAGTTCTCGATCCAATTAGTCTAGACGAGGACGCGCGTCGTACATCGAGTGTCGTTCCTTTCCTGTAGATAATCGCGTGCGAGGTTCTCTCGCTTGTGAGCACCGTCAATGGTAGTGCTTGTTACTAATATAAAGGTTACTAAAATAATGATCAATAAGGTTTGTGTTAGTAATTGTGTTAGTTATTGTTTACTTACTAGTTTATTATAGATAATATCAAACGTTTTAATAACATTGAGTAAGGTAAAAAGTACCAAATTTAGAAACAAATAATTATTATGTACACTGAGAAAAAGATTGGATTAATAGTTACAATAGTATCTAGTAAACAAGTCACAGACTGACAAACTAGGAAAATTACTATAGTTTTTAGTAAAAATGGCCATAGTCCATAATAAAATTTGCTATAATTATTGTAATATTTACTATCAGGTTTTTAAATTTTAACGTAAACTGTAGTAACGTTCCACAGTTTGTCAGTCTGTGATTTCTTTACTAGAAACTATTGTAATGTATATAAAATATTTTAATACAAAATATAATTTTTCCTACAAAACTTTTCTCTGTATATAACTGCTATACTATCTCCCGTTTTTTCTGAAAATTTTAGTTTTTTTTAACATAAGTCTTTTGAATATAAATTTTTATAGTATATAATTTTATAGAATATAATTTGACTTAACTATAAGTATTTATAATAATGTACACACTGTATTAACTAGTCCTTTTGTTTTGATAAACATATTCATTAAAATTGAATTAAATAATGAGGAAAAACTTACAAATGTTTGGTAAGACCGAATAAGGGCACTTGTAAGTTTATAATGTATAATCTTGTTGATATCTTATTATTATTTGGTATTCTAATAACATTTTTCTTTTTACTTTTTAATTTTTTATGTAGTAAAAAATCGGCAATAAGTACGGTACTTTATTTAACACGCTGTCAAATAACATGTGATATTCAATATTTTACGATATATTGATTTATTCTTCATTTGGTTGCAATTTCTCTAATTGTTGGCCCACTTTTATCACTGATACATTATAAAAAGTATATTTGATACTATACTTCCATGATATTTCTTGATAGAATGGGTTGGATAAAAAATATTTTATCACAATTTTTGTGATTTGTTTTTAATGCTGAACTGTAACAGTATGCTCAATGATGTTCAATAGTATTTTTTTTTAAACAATATATGATATGCAAAGAAAAAGGTATTTGGAATCACAAAATCCCAAAAATATCAAAATAACCATTATTGACATTGAATATTCCAAAACTATTAAATTTATACCAACTTCCAAAATGTGCAGGACAAAATTTTCTCAAATTCATAGAACACAAAATTCTTTGCTAGATTTGACAGAGAGCCGCCAATATATATATATATATATATATATATATATTATCAGATATTGCAACAATCAATATTACCGTTCGCTTGGAAAAGTTTGTATTTGAAAGATGTGCGAGTGTCCAAATGCGTAAAAGCTTGCGCACAGTGCATTGTTATGCCTACTCGAATAAGCATTATACGTAGAGTAACGTAATATTCTGATACACATATATATATATATATAGAACACACATACATATACATATATATATGCGCATACAGTTTTCGGCGGTAAGGGTAATATTATTGTGAAGCGAGCGTTTTCAACCGAGCAGTGTGCCTGCGGCGCAAACTAAAAAATCTTCGTTCCTCTACTGTATAGCCAAGTGTAGAATATATTATTAAAGAAAAGAAAAGAAAAGAGGAAAGAGGGATGAGAGAAGAGGGGAAGGGGTACGGGGGAGGAGGGAAGAGGGATGAGGAAACAGAAAAGAGAGGACGAGGACGAGAGGGTGCGGCTTGGAATGGATGAGCCATCTGGATTTTAGTGTGTATCCCGGTGTATCCGTTAAATTTGCCGTTAGATTATGGCGAGATTGTCTGTTTGTCTTCCCTCGGCGCCTTGGCCCCTTCTTCGGATTATCGAACCTATTTCCTACCGCGTAAATTACGATCGATAAATTATTCGGGCTTTACCTTGTATAGACGCACTCGCGTGTTTCATTATTAACAGTTTTATTTCCAGATATTTTCGATTTTCCTTTTTTTTATCTTTTGTATTTTTTTTACTCGACTGAATTCATCCTCCATTGCTTTTGGAACTTAATTGAAGTGAAATATTTTTCAACCGAATCCGTTCATATTTATTTTGTTGTTTTTTTTTTTTGTTTTTAAATCACTTTTAATAACACATTCTAGTTTTAAACAAACTACTATTTTTGTTTGTTATATTTGTTTGTTATATTGTTTGTACCACACCTTCTATTAATGTGTATTAGCTGAGTTTCGTAGTTTTAATTGAGTTTTTACTCTAATAAATACATTCACGTCTACGAATAGTGATTTCTAGAAAACCGTAAGAAATGTGTGTATCATTGGATCACTACGTAATTACAGAGTGATATAAATACAATCAATTTCTCTTGAAATAATGATGTATTATTGTCGAACTGTGTTTACATTTACGAGGAAAATATAAACTTTGAATACTTTAAACACTTTCGATGTGACATAGATTCACTTTGTACCTTTTAAACTGTGTAAACATACTACTGTGCAAACGTCATTTATTTACTACAAAACTATATTGTAAAATAAAATCATTATTTGAAGCTCTGCTAGTTTATATTAAAATAAAAAAGGACTAGATAGGTTCTTTTCCTAAAACATACAGTACTTAATAACGTTAGAAATTGCGCATTGTAGTAACAGTGGTCGTTTATGTATTAATTTGACGTATATTAAAGGTATAATAGATATACCCAAATTCTACCTGTTATTACTTTACGTAATTTTTTTCGATCGTTTATGATGAATGAAACGCGGCTTCGGTAAACAAACCTGCAGGATAAGGCAATTATTTATAAATTTTTCAATAGACGTATAGGAGTTTATTAGAGGCAAGCTTGAGGGTTTCCGAGCATGTATACATTCATTTATATAGATATATACATAACCGTATCGATTATTCGCTGTAAGGCGAGGTTATGCTATTGCGTTATGAATCGAACTCTCGACAAGTTTAATTATGTGTGGAAATAACCGAAGGAGTCAAGCCGACCATGTGACATAGGCGTATATATCGATAAAAGAAAGAATTACCGAAACTGCTTAAAGATTTACTTATATTAAAATTAACTTGTCTCGATCATATTCTCGCGTATACCCATATATATATATACGTATATATATACATACGCGTGGATATAGGTGGTCAGGAGAACCAGTCAAGCCCTTGCGATGCTTACAAAAGGGATAGAGCTTGAATGAAAAGAGTGGAAAAGAAAAAAAGAGGAGAATCGAGGGAGAGCGGAAAGATGAGAAAAAAGCCGACGTCGATGGGACAAAAATGAGAGATCTTCGTCAGAGTCAGTTCGAACTCCATTTCACTTTATTGTAATTCCATTTTTACCGTCTGCAAATAAACGCTCCACTGCCCACGTCTATCGCGTTATCCTCCAACTTCCTCTTTCCTTTCCCTCTCAACCTCTCGTTTTCTCAACTTATCCATCTTTTATCTTTGTCTACTCATTTTCCTCCAATATTTTTAACTTAAACTGCAAATGTCGTATTCCTCAAATTTTAGTTATTGTTGCTTTAGTTTAATTGCGATCGACAGTCGAATTACGTGTAATGTTTCGTACTGTTATATGTAATTTTATTTGATTACTTTGATTACGAGTATAGCGCACTGCGCACTCCGTGTGCAACAACTAATTTTGTATTTACGTTCAATCGTTAGATTGGCACACTTTTATTTTTTATAACGAAACTAATACTTAAATACCTATCACCCACATGCGTATTTGCTTATTTTTATTTTTTCGATCGTACGAGAAGGATAAATCCAAATCAGAGTCAAATGAGAGGAAGAAAGTTTCGCTTCACCGGGAGTAAATAGCAATCTCTCAATTCCAACTCGTATCTTCCGTCGTTTTTCCTTTCACCTGTGCCTTTCACTCAAGCCCACTTTCCATTATTCTCATTCTCTTAGTTCTTCCGATATTCCGCATTTACCCTTTGGTTTTATACAGGATTAATGGGAACGTTGTGAAGTCATCGAGTTTGGTGCTGTGGTTTGCTTCAATAATATTAGGATGCTTCAACTCCGCAGGATATAAAGATTCATGTGCTTTTACACGGTATACCTTTGAAGAAATACGAATATTACGAATTGGATATGACAAAGCAATGATTATTATTAAAATACACTCCCACTTCGAACATTAATGTATTTAAATACTTTATCAAATGTATATATAATAAAACATAAACACTACCTGTCTCATGCATTATACTGTACTATTACAACCACACTGTAATATTAAATAATCAAAATCAACCTTGAGAAAGAAACTTGGAAGACTTGATTAGTTTTCTTTTAAAAACTATGTGAATTAGCATAGCTTTTTTTTAAAAATGAAACATTTTTCTACTTTTATTATGTATTTTATTTATTTATTTAGTTACTTAAAATGATTTTAATAATACATTGTTTATGACATGTTTACATGGAAGAAAGGTAAATATTTCATAAATTTTCAACCTTTGTGCAAAAAGTTTTTAAAACGTAACAATGTTAACATGAAATTTAATATTAATAAAAAGTAAGTAATGACTTAAAAATTATATGTAAAATAATTCGTAAATAAATTTTTTATTAATAAGTGACATACCATGAAAATAACTATATGAATTAACTTCTAAGGATTCTCCTGTCTCGCCATTATTTGCTGATATTGTTATGGATAATCTAGAAACTCATTACTTCAATATTCTAAAAGCTATTCACAATTTTACCCTAATTTTTTACTTCAGATACGTCGATAACACACTTTTATTTGTATTAAAAAGAGACTCTTAAATCTAAATGTTTAATAATTTCAGTGAAAACTTACAATTTATTCATGAATTAAGTAAAAAAGCAGTTCAATTTCTGTGATACAATATTGATTAGCAAAAACAATAGTATCATAAACAACTAGTTTCAAAAACCAACTTTATCAAGTAAACTATTACATTTTTATTCAAATTATACAGTATAACAAAAGAAAAATATTATATTCAAATTTGTTGGCAGAGTACTTAAAAATAATTATCCAAAAAATATTTTATCGACAAAAATATTAATACTAGACAGAAAAAATAAAAATTAAAAAAACCAATTAATAGTGAATATAATAAAGAGAAAGTTTCAATTCCATTTCAAAAGATATATTTAAAAAAATATCCAAAATATTGAATACATATAATATAAATCTTATTGCTCTGATCAATAAGCATATGAAAAAAACTGTAAAATTAAGTAAATTTCAAAAAATGAGATCAGACTGATATTGCACATACAAATTTGATATCGAAACGAAGAGAAGACTAAGTAATCGCATTCATCAAAAAACGATAATACGATTTTGTCTAGAAAAATACATAATATGAACCGCTATGTAAAATTAAAAGTAAATTGATATATAAAATTTAACTTCTATAGTTTCTCAAACTCACTCATTATTATTATCTCTACCACTGATTGTTATATAGTATTATGCCATTCGTTGCTATCACTCTACTTTTAAAATGTGCGTTATTTTTATAATTCGAATGTGGTGTCCTATATGTTGAATAACTATTTTCGTAGACACGATGCCTGAAATTTGATCAACCACGGCAGCGAATCGTCGCAATAAAATTTTTAATTATTGTGTTTTGAATAATATTTTTTATTTTATAATGATGGCTCTGACCATCTATCCATTGCCATATCCTTACATATAATTAATAATATTTTTGTCTAAATAAGTTAAAAGTGTAAATACATATTGTTTCAGCAGTTATACCTTTAATATTAATTAACCTTTTGCAACGCGTTGCCACTTGTTCTATAGGCTTTTTTTACTTGTAAAAATTGTTTTTATTGCTACGTACGAATTTAGGTATACCGTACGGTTTTAGGTTTATCTGATAGCTAAGAGGTTAGGCTATAATTCTACACTACTAATACTTTAAATTTATTTGTTGTTAAATAATTATAAATAAACAAATAACGAAAAAAGGGATTTTTCAGAAGAAAATCATTTTTTGTTTTGTTTATTATCCAATCTCCACAAAAATTGGTACATGGCGGTTTTTTGAGTCGCTGAAGAGAAAATGAGCTTAGTAAATTGAAATTTTCATTTCCGAGATGGCAGATTCAATGTGGCGGATGAAAAATTTCAAATTAACGTGTATTTTTGCCTGAAAATGGTTACTCAGGGATTTTTGGGTCGCTGAGTATGAATCTGCTATAATATTTTCATTTTTTTTTATTTTAAGATGATGGATTCAAAATGATGGAATCAAAATTTGAATAATAGTGTGTACTTGTGCCTAGAAATAATTTCTCGAGGGTTCCATCCAAACACCCAATGATTTATACTACTACTAATATTGCAGATTTTTTCTACTAATACAATCACTTTATGTTAAATATTTTTCAATATTTTGATCTGCCATGATGAATCCACCATCATGGAAATTAAAATTTCAATTTTCTAAGTCCATATTCATTTTCAATGACTCAAAGACCTTTGAATAAATACTTTTAGACATTATTTTAAAAATTTTGTGTCCACCATGATGAATCCGCCATCTTGAAAATGAAAGTTTCGCTTCACCGGGAGTAGTAAATAGCAATCTCTCAACTAGTCCAACTCGTATCTTCACCGTCGTTTTCCTTTCACCTGGTGCCTTTCACTCAAGCCCCCTTTCCACTTATTCTCATTCTCTTAGTTATTCCGATATTCCGCATTTACCCTTTGGTTTTATACAGGATAATGGGAACGTTGTGAAGTCATCGAGTTTGGTGCTGTGGTTTGCTTCATAATATAGATGCTTCAACTCCGCAGGAATATAAGATTCATGTGCTTTTACACGGTATACCTTTGAAGAAATACGAATATTACGAATTGGATATGACAAAGCAATGATTATTATTAAACTACACTCCCACTTCGAACATTAATGTATTTAAATACTTTATCAAATGTATATATAATAAAACATAAACACTACCTGTCTCATGCATTATACTGTACTATTACAACCACACTGTAATATTAAATAATCAAAATCAACCTTGAGGAAAGAAACTTGGAAGACTTGATTAGTTTTCTTTTAAAAACTATGTGAATTAGCATAGCTTTTTTTTTAAAAATGAAACATTTTTCTACTTTTATTATGTATTTTATTTATTTATTTAGTTACTTAAATGATTTTAATAATACATTGTTTATGGCATGTTTACATGAAAGAAAGGTAAATATTTCATAAATTTTCAACCTTTGTGCAAAAAGTTTTTAAAAACGTAACAATGTTAACATGAAATTTAATATTAATAAAAAGTAAGTAATGACTTAAAAATTATATGTAAATAATTCGTAAATAAATTTTTTATTATAAGTGACACCATGAAAATAACTATATGAATTAACTTCTAAGGATTCTCCTGTTTCGCCATTATTTGCTGATATTGTTATGGATAATCTAGAAACTCATTACTTCAATATTCTAAAAGCTATTCACAATTTTACCCTAATTTTTATTTCAAATACGTCGATGAACACTTTATTGTGATTAAAAAGAGACTCTTAAATCTAATGTTTAATAATTTCAGTGAAAATTTACAACTTATTCATGAATTAAATAAAAAAGCAGTTCAATTTCTGTGATACAATATTGATTAGCAAAAACAATAGTATCATAAACAACTAGTTTCAAAAACCAACTTTATCAAGTAAACT
The DNA here is from genome assembly GCA_026168455.1 of Theocolax elegans. Classification (NCBI taxonomy): domain Eukaryota; kingdom Metazoa; phylum Arthropoda; class Insecta; order Hymenoptera; family Cerocephalidae; genus Theocolax; species Theocolax elegans. Next base: position 38,230,060 of record CM047430.1, on the reverse strand, counting down.
ATTACATTTTTTATTCAAATTATACAGTATAACAAAAGAAAATATTATATTCAAATTTGTTGGCAGAGTACTTAAAAATAATTATCCAAAAAATATTTTATCGACAAAAATATTAATACTAGACAGAAAAATAAAATTAAAAAAACCAATTAATAGTGAATTAATAAAGAGAAAGTTTCAATTCCATTTCAAAAGATATATTTAAAAAAATATCCAAAATATTGAATACATATAATATAAATCTTATTGCTCTGATCAATAAGCATATGAAAAAAACTGTAAAATTAAGTAAATTTCAAAAAATGAGATCAGACTGATATTGCACATACAAATTTGATATCGAAACGAAGAGAAGACTAAGTAATCGCATTCATCAAAAAACGATAATACGATTTTGTCTAGAAAAATACATAATATGAACCGCTATGTAAAATTAAAAGTAAATTGATATATAAAATTTAACTTCTATAGTTTCTCAAACTCATTATTATTATCTCTACCACTGATTGTTATATAGTATTTATGCCATTCGTTGCTATCACTCTACTTTTAAAATGTGCGTTATTTTTATAATTCGAATGTGGTGTCCTATATGTTGAATAACTATTTTCGTAGACACGATGCCTGAAATTTGATCAACCACGGCAGCGAATCGTCGCAATAAAATTTTAAATTATTGTGTTTTGAATAATATTTTTTATTTTATAATGATGGCTCTGACCATCTATCCATTGCCATATCCTTACATATAATTAATAATATTTTTGTCTAAATAAGTTAAAAGTGTAAATACATATTGTTTCAGCAGTTATACCTTTAATATTAATTAACCTTTTGCAACGCGTTGCCACTTGTTCTATAGGCTTTTTTTACTTGTAAAAATTGTTTTTATTGCTACGTACGAATGGTTTTAGGTTTATCTGATAGCTAAGAGGTTAGGCTATAATTCTACACTACTAATACTTTAAATTTATTTGTTGTTAAATAATTATAAATAAACAAATAACGAAAAAAGGGATTTTTCAGAAGAAAATCATTTTTTGTTTTGTTTATTATCCAATCTCCACAAAAATTGGTACATGGCGGTTTTTTTGAGTCGCTGAAGAGAAAATGAGCTTAGTAAATTGAAATTTTCATTTCCGAGATGGCAGATTCAATGTGGCGGATGAAAAATTTCAAATTAACGTGTATTTTTGCCTGAAAATGGTTACTCAGGGATTTTTGGGTCGCTGAGTATGAATCTGCTATAATATTTTCATTTTTTTTTATTTTAAGATGATGGATTCAAAATGATGGAATCAAAATTTGAATAATAGTGTGTACTTGTGCCTAGATAGTATATTACGATACATGGCCAGAAAGTTGGATTTCCTGACCTGCGCATCCAAAATTCTGGCCGAGTGTCGTATACTATTTTTCTTCATCCCAGTCCGAAAGTATACAATAATATAATTAATATTAATTATTAAATAATCATTTACGACGAACAGAAAATACCACCCGATCTTACAGTATTTGTCTGCTACGTTTTCCGTAGCCAATTTCAGAGCAAGCTTCGGGTAACCTCGCATTACGCGACACGTGAGACGTTATATTCGATTCATGTTGTATTTTTGATGCCCGCCCGACATTTGCAAAACCGAGGCGAAGCCGAGGTTTTTGCTGGTCGGGGGCGGGCATCAAAAAATATAACAAACATACAGATAAGCATGTATAAATTTATTGAAAAATCGTATTACTTTAGCAGCGGTTTTAATGCAAAGTTGCGATAAACAGCGTGCATAGAAGAAGTCGACTTTACATTAATAAAATTTACATTTGTAGTTAAATATCAATTGCACTGTTAAAATTTGAACATAAAAAAATGAAACATATTTCTTTCACATGTATTTATATCACCGATATTATATCAATATTAAATTGATAGAGTGGAATTTAAAAATGACACGAAATAGATAGAATGAACACAGTCAACATAAGTATTCTACATATACTCTCGCTCTCTCTTTCTATCTATCGTTTTATTAAACAAAACAATTATACAAGATATTTTATAAGGCAACATTAAAATACAATTTACATTTGAAAACCATAAGTGCTTGTAGTAAATTGATTAATAAATTTTAAATAATTTAGCAATGTTTACTTGAAAGGTTAAGCACTGTACATGTTATATTGGGAACTTTGTCGCCGTTGCTACAGCCGTTGCTATGCATCGAGGCCGCGAAAATCTGTGAGCCAATCAGAGCGCGCGAGACTCCGGCCGGCCGCAAAAGTCGCTCTTCCCGTATCCATATGCGGCCGGGAAACACGTACTTTCGGCGGGGGGATGAAGAAAAATAATTTCTCGAGGGTTCCATCCAAACACCCAATGATTTATACTACTACTAATATTGCAGATTTTTTCTACTAATACAATCACTTATGTTAAATATTTTTCAAAATTTTGATCTGCCATGATGAATCCACCATCTTGGAAATTAAAATTTCAATTTTCTAAGTCCATATTCATTTTCAATGACTCAAAGACCTTTGAATAAGTACTTTTAGGCATTATTTTAAAAATTTTGTGTCCACCATGATGAATCCGCCATCTTGAAAATGAAAATTTCGATTTTCTAAGCTAATATTTGTTTTCAGGGTTCCTGAAAACCTTCGAGTAACTATTTTTGGGTAAAAATACACGTTATTTAAATAATTTTTTGTCTGCCATATTGAATCCGCCATCTTGCAAATGGGAATTCTAATTTTTGAGTAGGAATTCGAATTCGAATTCAGCAACCTCAGAAACCCCAGGAAACCAATTTTGAAAACCAAGAAAGTTGTTTTTAAAAATTTTGATCTATTTAATTTAATTTTGACTATTAATTAATTTACAATGAATATTATCTATAAAAGTTAATGATAATGTGTAACTTAACTACAATGATGTTTAAATTAAAAGACATTCAGAGAAAGAGTTACAATAATGACTAATATTCATTGATTATTGTTATAATATAAAGTTATATAACCACGTCACTTTATTCTTGCAGAGAACAATAAACGCTATTATTTTTGCTTATTATTCAATCGTTAATAAATCCTGGCTCTTCTATATCGAACACATATAGCATTCGGAATATTAATAAAAATTGTATGGAGGGTATAATGGAGAAAATATCGAAAGATTCTATAGAGTTACAGCACCAATGTCTGAACAGTTATTAGTAAATTAATATTATAATAAAAAAACTTGTAAACTAATGTATATTTTAAAATAACCACGCAGTACATTCGTTATAATTTGATTTATATATATACGAACAATTTAAACGAAAATCTCCCTTTTGCGAACACACATGTAAAGGAAAAGCTAAGAATGGAGCAAGGTATAGATGTACACAATTTTTTATTGACTTTTTTGTTTTTTTTTCTTAAAATTGGTAAAATATTATTTTAAGAAAAACACCCCATGGAATGTGTCATTTTATACGGAATATTAATCTACTAAAATAATAGTAATTATTTTTAAGTATATTCTGTAGAGATATAGCTCTAAAAGACTGCTAATATTTCTACTTTATCAGTTCCCTTAAAATTGTTTTGTATATGTTGTAATAAACGAATAAAATTGCTGAATAATGTTTAATTTAAATTTTTTGACGCGCAAAAGGAGATATTAGTTGAAATCGGTCACATATTGCTTAGTTACAAATGTTTGTTGGCATACATGCGTCAGTTTGATAATTCTTAAATTACACATTGGAGATATATGTACATATAAATATAGAGACGCAAGGTGAAAAGATAAGACACCGAGGTGATTTTGTTAGGGGAATGTGCGGACAAACATCCGAAACCCATGAAGTAGGAAGGCGGAGAGAATCGGTGCAGGTACCTCAGCTAATTTCAATTAATCTCTCGGTTGAGGAGCTCGAGACTGCGCAAACAAAATCTCGAGAGAAATTAAACGGTCGTGGCTGTACGTGGACGGGCGAGTGCGCGATGCGGAAGATCAGAGCGTCTCCTCGTGTTTTTCCATGCTATCCCTTCCGAGGCGGTGACTCGAGTGCGAGCAGCTCCCGCGACCCATCCGATACCCTCTGCACACATCTGAACAGTGGGCTCTTTGTCGAAAGACAAGCTGATGTCCCCTTCTCGAGACACATTGCTCGCGTGCGGCGTGCGTGTCCTCTTTCTGTTCCGCGCCTTCGCCTTCGTCTCTTGATTGCGGCCTTCTTAAAAATCCAAATATTTGTTCTGCGCTACCGCGTGTTTTCGTCGGTGCGATCGTAGAAACAACCTCGTCTACTTCGGCGTATAACGGTACAAATGGCGTAATCCAGATACGATTTTCAAATATTTGTCCTCGCTCGGAAAGACACATAAAGTATATAGTGAGACGAGGAGAGACAGAGAGAGAGAAAGGACGAAATTTCCCTTGGCACTTCACTGGTTCTGTGTAACGACGCGTTGTATAAGGAGGACGCCGAGTAATAGAAGGACCGAGGGACCGAGGGACCGAGATATACAGAAGGAAATGGAGGGAAACGCGAGGAGAACCGAAGTTATATATAGGCGTTAACCTCAAAACGCTTATGTCCGTTTGGTTAGGGCGTATAACGCGCGCGCGAGCCATTAAATTTTACCCTCCTCACAATTCACCTCATCTTACCCCCACCCTACCGTCTCTTCCCTTTCGCCCACTCTCCCCTCCTCACCACCCTCCGCCTTGTTCTCGGTTGTAATTCTACTGGCCTCGTTCACTTTTTTTCTCCTTTTTTCTCTCCTCTAATCTACGACTTCGATTATATTTTATTCGGCTTATCGACCATAAGAGAATCATCGACAACCATTATACGCACGAACACATAAGTATGAATGTACCTTTACCACTTACGTCTATTTAACTGACTATAATTTTATTTAGCTACTATTTCTATAAGTATACGTATATCTCACTTAAATAATTAAAACTCATTGTATTTACACACACACACACACACACACATGTACATAAACTTAAGGGAATGTGGGCCGCGTAAAAATGTAAAACTTATATCAACTTGATATACAGTTTATGTTTAGCAAAAGCTGATATCAACATACGCAATGAGACTATCCCAAACTTGAAAAATATTAATTGGACATTGGTATAAAGTTTAGAAAGACTTGAAATAATCTCTTAGATAAGTATAAAATATATATTATTTTTGAACGGGTAAAATTTTATTTATAAAAAAAATAAAAAAAACATTTTTATCTTGAAATTAGAACCTCCGATTTGCTACTTCGAAGTATCTTGCTCAGCCTTGAGCTATTTTTATTGTTTATGTCATAATATTAAATTTGGTTATAAAGAACAATTGAAACATGCTTCTAAATTTATAAGTGAAATGTATTTCGAAGTAGAAGATCAAAGGATCGAATCTCAGGATATAAATGTTTTTTTATTTTTTATAAATAAAATTTTAAGAGATTATTTCAAATTTATCTAAACTTTACGCAAATGTCTAATTAATATATTCCAAGTATGGGATAGTCTCATTGCGTATGAACTTTATATCAAGGAGATATAAGTTTTACATTTTTACGCAGCCGACGCAAATTACAGAGATCTACATCTTTCAAAAAATTTTGGTATATTGTATAAAACATGTCTAAGGAACTGGCATTCAGAATTTTTACAAAATTTCGTTCTTATATTTAATAAAAAAGAGTTTATATACATATCTTAATAACGCGACAACGCTTCTATTTTCATTTTGCAATAATATCACATAAAACTTAATACAACTTTAATAGATAGCGAGAAATAAAGTAAATAAAAAAAATATATATGTGTACACGTATACGTATATATATATATATATATATATATATATATATATATATTCACGTATACACGCACAGAAGCTAGGTAAATATTATTCCCTTTCAAGGATCACCCATAAGAAAGTAAGAAAATACTGCAAAATCCATTCTTCAAGTATAATGTCCATATAGAATATAGCTTTTCAAAGTAGAGAATCAAACTTCTATTCGCATCTGCAATAATAGAAGGTATTATGTCACTATTCTATTCCATAAGAAAAGAGTTAAACATATTTATCAAAATATTGATCGAAGAAAAAATATATTCAATCAAACGTATTTTGAAAAGTATATTGGAGCATTGCGAACAAAAGTAATATCGTACTTGCTTTATTCAAATTTTTTAAAATATATTTGAAATTGACGTTTTTCTAACTATTATTCGTCATAGAGATATAAAAGAGTTAAGTAAAAAAAAATTCTGTGTATACACGGAGAGAAAAAAAATATTAATGATTACTACCCTGCTTAGTACTGATTAATATATATATATATATCAAGTAATTGGGAACCACATGATGCAAAAAGAAAGAAAAGAAGTACTCTTTACTCGATATTTTAGTATTCAGTGCTATGAATTACAAGTAGTAAGTTTAACATTGTTTCATCGTTTCTGACTCACTAGTCGTGTAAAGTAATCATTCCTATTTTTTTCTCTCCGTGTACTATGCAATTGCCGTTTTAAGAAAGTTCTCAGACACGTCAGTAATACGGTCAATAACAGTCACAAGCCTGAACGAACGTGATTGAACATATGATTTCTTATAACAATGGTTACCGTTTGCTTACCAAAGTTACGAGGGTTGCTGTATAATATAAGTGACCCGTCAAATCTTTTAAATACTATTAACTTGGAAACCTTTACAAATTATTTAATTATATAAAAGTTAAGTGTTTTATAAAACTGATTCGAGAGAGTGAATAGAAAAGTGAACTATGTAGTTTAAACAATATGTAACCTAACCCTTACTCACACGAGCTAATAATAATAAGTTCAGTGTATATTTTTGTATGATGTTTGTTTAAATTAATAACAATAATGTCAAAAAAAGTGACTATACCAAAACGTTTGTGTAAATTAACAAAAGATTTACAAAAAGAATTTCCATTTTTACATACAAATTTAACAGACTCAAGTGTTCTATGCAATTCATGTGGAGGCACATTTTCGATTGCACACGGAGGGTAGAAAAGATATTCAACGCCACATAAATTCTGAGAAACATAAAAGAGCTCTTGAAGTGCTTAGTAAATCATCTTCCATTCAAGAATTTTTTCCGGAAATGACAGTTTTGGTAAAAAAGAAGAAGAAACTTGCAACAGCAGAAGGTCTGTGGGCTTTCCACACAGTGTGCCATAATCACAGTTTTAGCTCATGGATTGCACCATCAAATTAATTTCAAAATCAGTTTGAAAAAAAATTTTCTGCGGAAGAACTAAATGTGAAGCTATAATAAAAATGTTATACTTCCATTTTCTAGACAAATAATAAAAAATGAAACTTAAAATGTGCCGTTTATTTGTTTATTTTCTGACGCGTTCGAATTGTAAAGACATAAAATTTTTCCTACTTTGGTAAGGTATTTTCATCCTGACACGGGAATCAATGTTAAATATTAGATTTCATTAATTTACCGGAGAAAACGGTCACAGATATTCTTGACAATTTAATGCGGATTCTGGAGCTACTACCAATTTAAAAGAAAAAATTGTCGCATTTTGTGCTGATAATGCTAAATACTAATTTTGGAGGAGTACGCCGACAGGATGTGGAAATGTTTATTTTACGTTACAACAAAGTTTAAATAAAAATATCGTTGGCGTCGGATTGTGCGGCCCATATAGTACACAATGCAATGCAATCTGCTACTGATTTATTACCAATCGATATCGAGGGTATAGTAACAAAAATATATTCATATTTTTACATATATACAGTTCGAACAGAAGAATTGAAAAACTTTTGTGATGATCTTAATGTACAATATATAAAAAATGTTAGGTTTTTGCTAAAACACGATGGCTAGCGTTATTACCAGCCATAGAAAGAATATTGCAAATTGTATGAACCATTAAAATCATACTTTCTATCACAAAGTAAGTGCCCAGTATACTGTACAATTTCTTCATGAATGGATAGTTCAGAGATTGGTTGAAATATGTACATCATCAAGCAGCATGTTTCAAGCTGCTGTTAAAAAGCTGGAAGTCGATAACATAAATTTCTCCGAAGTTAGTGAATTATATTTGATTTAAAAATGAAATATACTAATCGATCATCGCAGTCTTTTCTACCCTTGATTTTTAAAAAGTGATTTAACACGTCTAATAGAAGAAGGAGCAATTGATGAAAATGATTTTATGAGTCATGTTCATAGTTTTCTATAATAATATCGTTGAATATTTAAATAAATATTCTGACCAGTACAGTGATTTCCAAACATTTAATGGATAAAGTTAAATGAAAGCATTTCCTGGGATAAGATCAAGGCACTGTTCAGTATATTAATAGTAAACGTGAAAATAATATGTTAAATGAAAATGATTTATTGATGAAACGTCATATCTATCGAATTACGTAACTAATAATAAAATTGATGAATGGTGCGAGGCAAAATGTACAACCGAAAGAAGATGGTTAGAAATTCTGCAATTTTTTAAAAGGACAAAATTCCTTATAAAAAACATACTAATACTAGTGCAATACTTGCTAGCCGTACCAGGTACCAATGCTCCTACAGAGCGTGTATTTTCTTTAATGAATTCGATGTGGACATCCGAGAAAAACCAATATGAGTGGAAACAGTCGGTGCAATTATTACAAGTGAAGTACAACATGGGGAAAGTGTTCTGAATTTCTGAAAGCTTTTAAACGAAAACCCAGATATTGTAAAAAAATACATGGAGCTGGAGAAGTATGATTTTAAACGAAACGCGCGAACACCAGACACAGAAGGAAGATGAGAGAACAGCAAAATGTAAATAATAAAAAATAGATGTTTATTAACTTATTTTTAGCTTACCGTATTGTTGTATGTAATTAAAAATTCTCTGTAGTTAAATTACTTAATTGTATGCAAATATTTTTTTACCCTTCATTTTCCCAACAATTTTCTTAAAAAAAAATTTTCCTAAAAAAAAGGTCATTCAAATAGCCCGTGCTCTGTCCCGCATAATAATAAAAAATTTTAAGTAATTTTTACGTGACTTTGATAACACTTCGTGTATGAAATTGTAGACAATTGCTTTATTTTACAAATGAATAAAAATTCTTTGAAAATGGATATAGTTTACAAATTAAAAAATAATATATAAGCAAAAGAGGTATGAATTCGCAATAAAAATAGTAAATATTTGTCTAAAAGTAAATATTTAAATAATTAAAATAGTCGAATTTTAATAGTCGTAAGATATCCCGCCAGAAAAAGATAATATTACTATAAGATAATAAAGGAAAGTAAAGAGGTCTGCTAGAACTATTGGTTTAGGAAATAATGATCACCTGTATTTCGGAAAGGTAAAATTTACGATTTATACGAAGTACCAGTAGCCAGGAAGTTATGGTTTTGAAACAACAATAATAAACTGGGAGATTCGCAGTCGTATGTTAATACAGTTAATTTAATTGGTGAGAGGAGAGGTTGGAAGAGGAGGGGAAAAGACGACGGCGTGGCTATTACCGAATCTCTGGGAATCGGTTAGCGGGGCTCCGCAGACTATATCATAGTCGAAAACGAGATTTTAACCGTCCGGCGTCGCAGGTGGCGCCCACGAGTTATTGCGAGACTTCTGGCAATATTGCAATGGCACCATCTTCCTCTCCCCTTTCCTCTCGTTCCTCGCAACGGCTTGATAAATTATTCACGAAGCCTCGTATACTCGTGGGTTTCTTTATCCTCGAGCATATACGGTATACGAACGAGGAGATCTCGAGGTCCTCGTTCTTCCTTTATTATATCACTGGTGCCCGATGTAGATGTATGCTTTATTAACGCGACTGCATCGAGCCGCGATAATTGAACGCGTATAACGATATGGACTACCAATGTCCTCCTCCTCTGTACGGTTTCAATTCGCGTCGTGTGTAACCTCTCGCCCGTTAATCTCGACTCCGTCTATTGCTTCGCTTCTATAATTTCTAAACCGTCCCACTAACCGTTCTATATAGCAGATATGTTCTACGAACCGTCGTTCTTAATATACCAAGAATAGTCTCCGTTCACTCATTACTTCAACACTATAGTGCAATACCGGTTCTTTTTTTTCTGGATAATAGTTAAACTAATTGTAACGACGCACTCATATTCTATATTATTATTACGCTTAAACGAGGAATTCTCATGGGATTTTATTTTAAAAGGTGCTCTAAAATCAATGTAGTTGGTAATAAATTTTGAGAGCGTGCTTTGTAGGTCGATAGTTATAAAATTGTTTATCAAAGTTCTAAAACGTTACGTGGAGGTACATATTTTAAAGCCCCTGACGTGAAAGGCCCCATTATTACGCTGATTTAAAAGACAATTAATTTTTCAGCGCTGCACAGTAGTATAGCATTGCAGGAATAGTAAGAACACAACATCGAGTTAATGATTCATCAATAATCGAGAATGTCCGACTTGTTTCTTTTACTTCTTTTACTTTATCTTCTTCTTTTTCTCTTCTTCTTCTACTTCCACTTCTTCTTCTCCGTGCTTGCAGATCAAAGGTTCAAGCGGAGCACGCCGGCACTGCGTTCCAGTCCAGATTTTTACGAGCTCGGGATGATCACGTTTAACGCGTTTACGGAGTCTGAGAAATCGTTAAATCAATCGCAGGCGCACGTAACATTCGTAGAACCAGCTTGAAGAAATACGGAAAAAGTGTAGCGAGCTTTACAACTCATTTGGCGGAGCTCGCGCAAGGACGACGGGCCATTTTATTACCAATGCAGCACGCGAGGCATAAATAAAGCCCTCGCGCGTCAAGAGACGCCGATCACAATGACTCGTTAAGGCGCTAAGGCCGCTTCCCATAAATCAACCCGATCGAATCGTACGCCGCCGGCGCCCCGGAATCTCGCGCCCAGCTTTCACCCGACCCCGAGGCACAACGTCAGAGATATCGGATCAAAAACGCTTTTACACCCACTACCACTTTCCGCTCGGCTTTTCCCCTGACACTTTGCGCGAGCCCTCGGCACAACATTGGATTTTAGCCGGATTTGTCTTGAAACGATATTTAGTCCAATACCGCGCAGTAAACTTTCCACGCTTCCATTCGACTGATTAACCAACATATCTTATACACGTGAAAAATTTTGTACAATACCAGTAAGCCTTCTACAGAGAAGGATATTCACATGACGGTTGAATTATATCCTTAATTATTACTTAAATACTTACAATTTTTGAAAAAGTATATTACTTTTACCAAAGCTTATACATTAATTATTTTGCATATGGTAGAAGACATAAAAAGTTGCCTATTTTTAGACACGAACTTTACATGGGAGTGCTTTGTATTGTCATCATCGTAAAATGTGTGATATCTCAAAAAAACGGAATAAATTGACTTAAAAATAAAATTTATGCAGCATAGAGTTCAAACAAGACACTTTATATATGGCGAATAATTTTTTGAAGTTAGCTTGCTTTTTACAATTTGTAGTCGTAAGTTTTAGTATACGTGTCCAATGTATTCGAACAAAATGTTTGTCTCAAAAATATAAACCTTTTTCTTATTATTCTTATATAAACATACAAAAGCAATGAAAATATTAAAAAATAAATAAATTAATGTACACACGTTTTATTGTAAATAATGGAAAAATATCGATCTAATTTAAAAGTTAAAGATTGTTCACGTGTAAAGTAAAAAAACAGATTTAAAAGGTCAAAAACGCACAAGAAACGTACGCCATAGATACCGTCACATACCCAATTGTTGATCAATTAAGGTAAATCTGTACGTTCATAGAATAATTTTATGTTAAAAAAGCTAATAATTGTATATATTTAGACGGATACAGAAAGTATAAGTATTAAACTTCCTTTTAGCCATGTCAGAAAAATAAAATAGGTGCTATTTTTAAAGTAAGCAACAATCTAAGAAAAAATAGCGGGAAGTACCAATTTCTGATCAGTAAATTTTCGGTACATATACCACTTTCTATTTAAGTCTACTAAACAATTATTGATTGTTTAACCTTCAAATTGTGCGTAGCAACGTTTAGATTTATGTAAATCTTATTCTTTTATTGAAATAATACACTGATCAGAAATTGGTTCATGATCAACAATTGGGTATGTGACGGTAATTAAATATAAAGTAAATATATTGATAAAAATTACAAATACATTTGTAATACAAATTGCTCTCGAGAAATTAAACTAATTAGCTAAAAATAAGTTAAATAAAATTAATTAAATAAATAACGCGAAAAATAATTAGCAAAAAAAATGCGATTCACAATATCAGACACTAGTCGCTGTGAAGAACTAAAAAGAAGTGTCGTCAAGCCGATCACCTGTTTACCAGTAGCTCCGCTCACGCCTAGCCAATGAAACCTTAGCCGTTAAACACATATGCATCTGCGATAATTACCAAAAAACTTAAAAGTAGCCGAGCGCACTTTTCCAATAAAGCTATAGGAAACAGTGTTTATACGCACTAAAAACAAACACTTTCCTGCCATTAGCTCTCCAATACAGTCACAGTTAAGCCTGTCGGCCTTCCTGCACAGGGGTTTGACCTACACGTAGCATAAAGCAAACTCCCAATTGTGGTCTAAATAGTCTCAGAGTGATTAAAACCACTCCTAACTAAGGTTGACTTGACGCCACACACGCACACACACACACACGCATACATCTATATACGCACACATATATATGCATAGACATTAAAAACGCGTGGTGCACTCACCTCTAATTTCCGTAATTATCCACTTTGTCCGAAACATGAAAATAGTTTTCTTTAATACTAAAATAAAATAACGATTAAAACAATGAGATATGTAGAAATTTCATTACAATGTTAAATCCAATATTGAAGATTGATTGTTTCATTTTCAAAGTACATCACATGAGTCGACCTATTTCTAACTCCTCCACCCCCCCCCCTCATTCTTCTCTTCTCACGCGCAAAGGCGAAGTGACTTACGAGAAGGTCTAACAATGAAAATGGTGATCCAGAACACTTTGCATCAACGGCACCTTGTTTAGTTTTTTTTAGAAAGAGCGATGATTACAGGTGTCCACTCAACAAGATCAATATTCTTTCTGAAATTATTTCAGGAATGCGTCAACGTAAAAAAATATTTTTCCGGTTACCTAAGCGAAGAACAAACGAACAAGAAATTGTAAGAAAGAATCTTGGAACTAATGAGATTAAACATCATATAAAGATGGTACTGAACAAACTTTGCAACACAGTTATTTAGTAAGCCGTGTCGGTAGAACATATCAAATCAAGAAGTAGTTTCAGCATTGACATTTCACTCGTTGTCATGGGACTCAAGTAGTGCAAAAGATCCACCCAATCTGTTAATAACACTGAAAAAAATTAGTGAGGTTATTTCCAGAAGTAGTTAAAAAACCACACCCGAGAACCTTGTCGATACATTGGCAATCTAGCAGTTTCAGTAGCATGTAAACATAGACATGCTCTCGCGTGCTTTGAGACATGACCGGCCAGTAGTGGGTCATGCTTTCGAGGCTTCGGTCTTGAACGATAGTCCCGCGCGTCAGTGCTATAGAACACCTCGTAAACGACGACTTCGTTAACGCCAGATAGAACAAAAATTACAATGGGAACGCGAAGTGTGAAATACGAAACATACATATATGTATATAACAATCGTACTAATTAGTAAAAGCAGAGTTTGCGTTGTGAAATGACTGTGAAAAGAAAACTAACGTTGGGTATTAACATTGGTATCACTATTGACCCGATACTGAAAAACCAACATTGGAAACTAACATTGGGTATCAATGTTGATCCAACATTGAAAACTAACATTAGAAACCAATGTTGGGTATCAACATTGGACGAACATTGGGGTGTATATTAAGTTTGCGTAATCAATTTATAACACCGCACTACAATTCATAGTCACGAAATTGATTTTTTTCTATATTAAGGGGACAAGCCTAAAATTGAAAAAAAAACTATTCAATATTAACAAATAATAATTTTTCTCATAACTATTGAAAACATTATTTAATTTTTTAAATAAATTATATCATTGTTAACTTTTATTTACAATTTTTTGGCCAATTTATGTAACGTAAGTATTTTAACTAATTATGAGACTCCGTACTCTGATTTTTTACCATAATGGACTTATCGCAGAATATCTCAAGAACCTCTTCATAGAATAGGCCGAAATTTTAACAGTATCTTTTAAATATGATTTTAATCCACTTAAGTGGAACAGACTGTATTAACATTGTAATAAAAAATTATTCTTATCAAATTATTTTTAAAAAATTGAAGAATTGTGTAACAGACAGCTACATAATTTTTTTAAATAATCATTTAGATTTTTATTGAAATTCTATTTAATTTAAGTGAACTATTTAAATCATGTTTTGTTCAATCTATTCGATGAAGTAGTTCGTGAGATATTCTGCGGTAAGTCCAGTATGAAATAAAATGAAAATACAGAGTCTCATAATTAATTAAAATAGTTATGTTACATATAAATTGGCCAACATATTTTAAATAATAGTTATTATTAATACAACTTGCTTAAAAAATTAAGAAATATTTTCAACTGTTATTACAAAAATTATTGAATGTTAATATTGAATAGGTTATTTTCAATTTTAACCCAGGTTTAGTCCCCTTAACGATTAAATAAAAAAATTTTATGTGTAAAATTTAATTTATTCTTTGTTGACATTAACGGTTCACAACAGCGCGGAATCAACAAACGCATATTCTTTCCTTGGTAACATCAATTTAATTAAAAACATATTGCGAAAATATAAGATCACTTGTCTTTTTTACAAAAAGAAAATTAAATAAAATATAATCGAATCTTTTGCAAGTATTCTTAGGGCCTGGTGTTCGCAAATACCTTTTCGCCACATTCCTTTACCAAATCGTATAGAACCTGCGCCCCTGGATGTTCCTTTGTGATCGTCGTGACGCGGTCTACATAGTCTTATCAAAATCAGTACTGTAACCATTACATAAATAATTTGTAATTAACTTAGATATAGATATAGAATAGATTGAATTGTATCATTAGGAAAATTGAATGGCCGTTAAATTGGCAGTATATATTCCAAAAAACAATATTGCGTAGTAATACGGATTATAAAATGCATGTCATTTATGTAATACGCAACAAAGTTTGTAGGATATGGAATTAGAAAGATTAGATTTGAATAAGGGTTGAAAAAAATAAAATCGACATCCCTCATCGAGGTCATCTATTGAAGAAGTTTTGGAATAATAGTGAAAAAGGTGGTGGTGTTGGAGGGTAAAAGGAAAGAAAGACTGTAAAAGGGAAAAAAATTTCATCAAGCTTTGGGTGAAAGTCGAGCGTGTCGCACAGCTACAAAATCGCATCAAAGTTACTTCGAAAGCTCTCGACGCGCACCAGGGCGAGAGACGTAAACAAATTATAATGTCCCTCCATTTATTTCGTTTGTGAAAATGCATCGGCGCGCTGCGTCTGTGCGCGTAATGGAAGCGAGAGCCCTGCGTTAAGGGATGGGAAGGACGAGGAAAAAAGAATTCTGCCGATTTTCTCTCTCTCGGTAAAATGTCGCCGCATTTTTCAGTAAATTGGGAAAGTGAGCGCGAGTGCGCGCGCAGAAAACGATGTGCCAAGAATGTGCGCTTGGGCTAAAATTTCCCGTATATGCGCGCATACATTTGATAAAGCACCGCGTGGGACCCGTTTCCTTCCGTTATAACCGTACGTTTTATATTTTTCACCGGGAGAAATTCATAACGCGTGTATATACGTATACGTGTTTACATGCATAGACATACACATCCACACCTTATACGTCTACCGTACCTCTTTGAGGCTTGGCGATGAAAACGACAAAATTTCAGTTTCGCTATCTCGAGATGACGCTTGGATGCTCGAGCGTACTTTGCGATGCCCATTGTCTCGCATCTTAATTAACTCATAACCAGCTGCTCCGTGCATTTTATAAGTCATATTTCTTGCGCCTGGATTCTCTCCACTCTTTTTCATCAACATTTTCCTACACAACTCAAACTATACAACTCTATCGAGATAAAATTTTCCGTCAACTTTACGTCGTTTACGCATATATAAACGTATATAGATTCCTTTACCCTTTCCTTTCAATTACACAAGAATATATTATTGTGTAAATTCTCTATCTAATACTTTTTGATACATTAGAACCATTTAAATATCTTTACTTGACAATTATTACAAAACTTAAATGGTTCTTTAATGATTTTTATACAAGTAATTTTGGCAAACTATAGTTTTATAGATTATAGAGCACATTATAATACTATATTAAATGTAAATATAGTGGTTTAAAAGAAGCTCATTATTTTATGATGCAAGTTATAACTTTAATTTCATTTGCAGTATATGCCAGATTTTAAATAATCAGGACGTTGCATACCCTATTTAAATGTCAACAAGGACTATTAGAAAATAATTTACATAATAAATTATTTGATCATTATGAAAAATGCATCTATGTCCGAAAACTTGTATTTATTCGTAACAGCTACTTGTTAAATAAATGCATTTTTTTATTAAAGTCAAACGTGTTTGTGTGTGTGTAATCAACATAAAGTTTTAAAAACGTTATATTTTCAAAAAATTTGCAGTATCTACACTGTACTAAACTTAACATATAATTTATACTAAATATAATCGTTTATTTCTTTTGTAATCAGTACAGTATAAACAGTGAATCTTTTAAGAAGTAAACTTTATATTTATATATGATATGCTTACTTTACAAGTAATCTAGTACACGAAATTTTAATGTTATAATTTTTGAATGTGTTTGAGCAGAGATAAAGTATAAGAGAAAAAGTGCGTTACGACAGTAAATTTATGTAGCCAAGACATTTTTTTTAGGATATTGCGAGACAATCTAAAATCGAAAAGTATTCTTAAACGTCAGAAAATTAGTTGAAAAATATCGTTGAAAAAAATCGTTTTTTTTAGATGCTGCAATTTTCATTTTATTTTTTAGTTTTATGTTCAATTCAAAATAATATACGATTAGAAGAATATTAGACTATTTGGTAATATTAAGTAATATACAATACACGTAGCAGATTACAAAAAAGCTTGTGTTACGCAATTATTTTATCAACTTTGACTGGCACTGTCTAGTTTTGAAAGTATACTTACGAAGTATCTGAAAATAAAATTATATTTTGACAAAATCAGGTTTAAAGTATTATATTATGTTGTGTTTAACTCTGTAATATATATATATATATATATATGCGTTTAATGTTGTCTTAATGCCTGTACCACTCTGTAACTTTTAAACCATAAATTTAACTTTGTTGAGTAAATCCATAAGCTCAACCTAACTACTTTTTCACTGAATACTTGCTATAAACAGCACGTACGTCTTTTTTTGACACTTTTATACTTTCTAAGTCTCTTCTTTCTATATTCTCAAAGCTTATTTACAGTTGTTACAAAGTAATTATCAAAACGGGATTAAGTATTGAATTTTTATTTATTTTCTTATAAGTTTTAATGATTCATTCTTATTATTAATTTAGTCTATCGCCCGTATTATTTTAATTAATTAATACTTGCAAATAAAGTTGCAAAGAAAATTAAGAATTATATAGTAATATAACTGCAATAAATACTGTAATTGTTGCCTATAGTACAAAACATTGCTAGGAATACTGGGACAATAATGGTTAATTAACATTTATTTAAGTTTATTATTCAGCTTTAAACAATTTAAATATTTAAATAAAAAATATAAATATTTCAATAATGAAATTAACGATTAATATATATTTTTATAAATAATAAATTCTAAAAATACCTAAATTATTTAGTCTGCGAAAGTTCTTTGCGTGTCTCACTAGGGACAAAGGGTGGCATCACTGGGGGCACGAATAGCACGATCACTTTGAAACATTTTTACATTATTATTAAGTATTAATTAGACTAATTTCTTTAATCACGTCAATCTACCTTGCTTCGTATCTAATATTACTATCTTTTGTAGATTAAATACACCAGGTGATTGCTATCTGCGTGGATGCGACCGTAACGCGCAGTGTCCCACGTAGATGCTATTCTGTGCTTATTTTACAGCATATTTTAAATACTTAATACAATAAATTACCAAAGTCTCTTGTCTCAATCTTAATTTTAGAGCAAAATAGTAAAATCATTTTCAATTATGATTCTATTAAAATTAAAGTTTCAGGTTTCGTAAAAGTTCATAATACTCGGATGCTAAAATTAGCTGTCTCGCCACATCTGTTCCACCCTCCCCTCATAAATATTCGTCAATATTCAACTTAACTTTGTTTTGAAAAAAAAGACATTTTGGTTGATAAATAGTGGAAGATACATGTATGTATATTGAAATAGACACTGCGTTAGATAGTGTTGCATTTCTGAGATTCGCAACGTGGTAGATGAATTCGCAAGCAAACTGCGCTATACGGTTTATATAAGGGATTGAGGGACGTAATTGTTTATTAGTATTTGTCGTTGTATCTCGTTCGTGCTTCGTATCCCAAGGATTGTGCGTCCTCTGGTCTTAAAGTAGCTCAGATAATAATAATTGAAAATAATTTAAATCGTCAAAATATAAATACGAGTCAAAAGAGCAAAGTGATACTGAATTTCATAGATGTATAGCCAGAGGTCGTCCGAATAATTATCAGTGGCGAATTTTGGTATTAGGAAGGTCTGGACACGAGCGAGGTGACAATGCTGATTACACTATATATGTCATTTGTATATAAATGTATGCAATGTAATTTAAATTAATCTCATATCTACATATCTTCTTTGAACGACAAAATTGTAATATATTAGACATAAAGCTAATAAATCAAATATTATTCAAAATATTGTCCAAAGATATAATAATCAATCTAAAATTTAGAAAATAGTTTAGTTTACTAAAATAATATGTATAAATGAGAGAATAGATAATAATTGTTGAAATAAATATACATTCAAATTAAAT